>CM071938.1:7157500-7757500 GCA_036784905.1 Acrossocheilus fasciatus | reverse complement strand
GTTGGCTTTCATTGTTCTGTGGAACACAAAAGGAGATATTTCGAAAAATGTACTGGTTGCTTTTTTACATGTAATTATCCAATTTTAGTCACTGGCGAAGCATTGAAGCTTCAGAAAGGGCAGAAAAGCATCATAAAAGTAGTCCATACGGCTATATTTCAGGCTTTCTGAAGTCATACAGTAACTATAATAATAATAATCTGTGAAACTGTTAAATTGGTGCATTCATGAGATTTTATGAAGTATTTCATGAATTTTTGGAGTCAGATCTTTTCAAAGAATCTTGTGAACTGGTTGTTCATAAAACCAGTCTGAATAATTAATTCATGAAATCTGATCCAGTTCTCGAGTTCAGCTCAACATTTCTGTTGCAACAGTTAAAAGCCCACTAAATAGAAAGATCATCAGCAATTTATTATTTACCTCTTTCTAAAGCATGAAAGCTTCACTTGCCTATAACTGTGGTTTAAAATTTCTCATTTGTGTTCCACATAAGAAAGAAAATCATGCATAAATAATGACGGATTTGACTGATTTATTTTTATTTTTGGGGTGTTTTGGGTGACCTGTCCCTTTAATATAATTTTTTTTTCTGTGTATGTTAACCATGTTAAATGGTATCATAGCATGGGTGTGTATTTGCAACCTCTCTCTCTTTCTCTTTAAAGCACTTGCCTCAAGCAGGCTCAATTTAACGCAACTTAAAAGAGAAAATAGTGCAAAAGCAAAAAATGGAAATGACATGGATTTGCCCTGTGGTCAACTTTATGAAGAACAACAAAGAGGTTAGAAAAAAAAAGATAAATGAGGCTAAAGTGAAATGACTACAAAGTATCCATTTATTAGAAAGTGGGACAAATGTAGTCAGAATAAATTAATTAATCAGACGCTTTTAATTGATTCGTTTGGAGTCCTGGCGCGTTGTGTGATTATGCTCAAGTGTTTAATTACGAATATAGATGAGATGATGCTGTTTAATTAGTCTGGCCAGCGAATGAGCTTTCACACTCTTCGCCGTAATTAGCATTTTGAGTATGCATGCGCACATGCGTGTACGCGTTTGCACTGCTGCACGCAAGTCTGTGGTTTGCATGCTTATCAGTCAGTTTATTTCAGTGTTTTGTTTTTGTGTTTGCAGCCTGATAAAGGAAGTGTTTTTTTGTTTTTGTTTTGTTTTTTTAATAAACATGGGAATGGTCATCTCATGGGGTTTATGGTTAAGATCACATGACCAGCTGAGGTGGGGCATCTTACCTCAAGTGTATCGCTTCATCCAGTAAACGTATTATTAAATAATAATAAATAAGTAAAAAGTACTATCCAACCTAATTTATCATCTTACAGTCACAATACTTTGTTTTATGATAAGTAAAACAAATAAATAAAATAAAATAAATATTGGTACCATAGTACTACCATGGTTGTTTTGTACAATTTCAATTGGCAGCACTTGGGACAGCTATGGCATCTGATGGTAATATTGAAATCTACATAGTACTGTACCTTGGATCTGTAATTTTAGTAAATGGAATACCATGTAAATACCTTGGTATATGAATTTTAATATCATATTATACTGCGTATAAGTATGGCTGGGTATTACCACAGTCCTTTTTGTATAGGTAAAATATATGTTGTTGTTTTTTTGGAAATAGTACTATGGTAGTAGCATGGTATTCTTGGTATACTTTTTAATAATAGAGTTTATGTATATAGTGGTATTTAAACTACAGTCAGTAAGAATTTTTTTTTATTTTTAAATCAGTAGTTATATCCAGCAATGGTGCATTAAATTGATCAAAAGTGACTTAAATAAAATTACTAAAATAAACATTTGTATATTTTAAAATATATTAAAATTTAGAAATATATTACTTATTTTAATAATATTTCACAATGGTTTTTACTATAGTTTTGATCAAATAAATTCAGCCTTGGTTAGCATAAGATACTACTTTTAAAAACATTTTTAAAAATCTTAAGTTTTAAAATCTTAAAACTTTAAAAATGGTAGTATACGTATAATATAAATTAAGTCTTTAAAAATGAATGGTAACATAGTTATTTTTTAGTAAGTTAGTACTTTGGTTATTAAAACACCATTGCTAACCACTTGTATCAGTCAGTCCTCCTATATAGACCTAATCAGAAGCTGCACCGTGTCTATCTGAAAGAGTTTCACCCTCTACTTTTCTGTCTGTCACAGCTTGCAGTGGAATCGGGCCCCGCAGTGAGGGGCCTGTAAGCCAATCTTCCCAAGTTCTTTCTATTCCATGCCTTTCAGTGCAGGGGAAATGTGTGAAACACACCATTCAAACATCCTTTATGAGTGAGGCCTGCTCAAAAAATCCTGAGCGTTCTGAGAGAATTGATTGTGTGTGTGTTTGTCGCGTGTGCAAAATAATCTGGTGTGTCTGGTTTTCTTGTGATCCTAAAATGCTACTGTGTTTATTTACAATTATGTTATGTGTGTGAGTTTGTGTATTCATACACACGCTGGATCTCAAAGCAATGGAAAAATGACTTTTACTCGTTCTAGGTTTGGCACGCACAAAGCATTTCATGGTTTCCATGAAACACATTTTCTGTGTGTTTACAAGCGGATCAGACTCGGACATCCTCGATTTGATAAGGGTGCTACACCAGAGTGGTGGAAATGTGCAGGTACTTTTTTGTACAAAATGTTGTACAGCAAAATTCAGTGGAGCAAATTATATCTATATAGGAGATTTTCAGGCCCTGGAAGGTATTTTATGTATCTGAAAGTTTTTCCAGAGTTTTTGGTACGCTGTGTTTGTATCTTTCTGAAACGGATTAGAGTTTGGGCCGAGGGGATTACAAGACGACAAAAGAGTGCTTGAAGACGTGAAGAATGAGAAGAAAAGCCGTCATCAGACTGATTTAATTTAAGTCCCCTTTTAAAGAGATTCAGAAACAATGCTCCCAGTATAGCAATTGTATGCTAATGATGAGCTTCTTGGCTGTTGCACTCGTGTGTGAGTGTGTGTGTTTGCGCAAGACACTCTTGTCGAACATGAAACATCTTGTTGAATAACCTCAGTGTTGTGATAACCTCATTATATCCGTTTAATACATCCTCTGAAAGCATTCTGGTTTCAAAAGCGTCAGAATTTGGGTGACTAATATCACTCTTGTTGCACAGAAACAAAGCGTAATTGTTTGGAAATCCTCGCTTCGGCTCGGAAATGGAGGGCCGCGTCACTCACGGTTCTTTCTTTTGCACCTTGAAAGGTTCTTTTATAGGTTCCACAAGGGAGTGTTTTTTCAGAAGATTATCATGATTTATTTCTTTCCTGGCCAAAAAACAGGATGAAGTAATTAACAAGCAATAAGAGACAAACTCCTGGCCAGGGAAAAGCATAAGCCTGCTATTGTACGTAGGGTATTTACGTGGATTTTCTGTATGAATATTGCAAGATGAGCGTGTGTTAAATTTGTCCATTTTCTTCACATTGTTCTTTTAAACGTTCCAATTTTATAGCAGCCATTCAAAAAGCTTTTTGTATTTAAACTAATTTTCATGCAGTTCAGCTTAACTAAAAGCCTTTCACAATGTTGAAGTGTTTGTGTTGAATAAATGTTGTTGAATGATGCTAGTAAGGATGAAGAGCCACAGAACAACTATCAAACAAACTAGACAACTTACAAGACAGTTTGTAGGTGACAACTTAAGTTGTAGCAGATTAAGTTTGACATTTAAGATATTTTAATGTTTGAATTATTTTCAGTTTGTACCTAAATTCACTTGTTTAGAGTAGCTGTACAAAACCTCTATAGCTACTTTACACTCATCACTTTCGAACGTTTTCACTGACATATAGCGCTGTTATGCTTCAGGCATCCCGAGTTCAAGTCCCGGCTTGCGGACCTTTCCCAATCCCCCCCCCACACACACACTTCGCTTCCTGTCTACAACCCGAATTCCAGAATTGTTGGGACGTTTTTTAAATTGAATAAAATGAAAACTAAAAGACTTTCAAATCACGTGAGCCAATATTTTATTCACAATAGAACACAGAGAACATAACAAATGTTTAAACTGAGAAATTATACACTTTATCCACTAAATGAGCTCATTTCAAATTTGATGCCTGCTACAGGTCTCAAAAACGTTGGCACGGGGGCAACAAAAGGCTGAAAAAGCAAGAAATTTTGAAAAGACTCAGCTGGGAGAACATCTAGCAACTAATTGAGTTATGTGACATCAGGTCTGTAACATGATTAGCTATAAAAGGGATGTCTTAGAGAGGCAGAGTCTCTCAGAAGTAAAGATGGGCAGAGGCTCTCCAATCTGTGAAAGAGTGCATAAAAAGATTGTGAAATACTTTAAAATCAACATTCCTCAATGTCAAATTGCAAAAGCTTTGCAAATCTCATCATCTACAGTGCATAACATCATCAAAAGATTCAGAGAAACTGGAGAAATCTCTGTGTGTAAGGGACAAGGCCTAAGACCTTTGTTGGATGCCCGTGGTCTTCGGGCCCTCATGACACCTGCGTCACTCATCGGCATGATTCTGTCATTGACATTACTAAATGGGCCCAGGAATACTTCCAGAAACCACTGTCGGTAAACACAATCCGCCATGTCATCTGCAAATGCCAACTAAAGCTCTGTCATGCAAAAAGGAAGCCATATGTGAACATGGTCCAGAAGCGCCGTTGTTTCCTGTGGGTCAAGGCTCATTTAAAATGGACTGTTTCAAAGTGAAAAAGTGTTCTATGGTCAGACGAGTCCAAATGAGTTATTCTTGTTGGAAATCACGGACGCCGTGTCCTCCGGGCTAAAGAGGAGGGAGACCTTTCAGCATGTTATCAGCATTCAGTTCAAAAGCCAGCATCTCTGATGGTATGGGGGTGCATAAGTGCATACAGTATGGGCAGCTTGCACTATGAATACTGAAAGGTATATAAAGGTTTTAGAACAACATATGTTCCCGTCCAGATGGCGTGTATTTCAGCAGGACAATGCAAAACCACATACTGCAGCTATTACAACAGCATGGCTTCGTAGTAGAAGAGTAGTAGAAGGTGCTGAATTGGCCTGCCTACAGTCCAGATCTTTCACCTATAGAGAACACTTGGTGCATCAATAAACAAAAATTACGTCAAATATGACCACAAACTCTTCAGCAGCTGGAAACCTATATCAGGCAAGAATGGGACCAAATTCCAACACCAAAACTCCAGAAACTCATAACCTCGATGCCCAGACATCTTTAAACTGTTTTGAAAAGAAGAGGAGATGCTACACCATGGTAAACATGTCCCCTGTCCCAACTACTTTGAGACAATCAAATTTGAAATGAGCTCATTCTGTGCATAAAATTGTAAAATTTCTCAGTTTAAACGTGTTATGTTATCTATGTTCTATTGTGAATAAAATATTAGCCCATGTGATTTGAAATTCTTAGTTTTCATTTTATTCAAATTTAAAAAAATAAAATAAAATAATAACATTTCTGGACATTTCCCAAATTTCCATTTGGATTGTAAAATACTGTCCTGTCCTAAAAAAGGCAAAAACCACCAAAAATTACTCTTTAGAAATAATTTTAATATATTGATTTTCTTCTCAAACAACAACAACAACAACATTATCAATGTTTGACAAATATAAAGTTCAAAAGAGCAGCATTTATTTGAAATATAAATATTTTGTTACATTTTAAATGGCTTTTCTGCCACTGTTGATCAATGTAACGCATCCTTGCTGAAAAAAAGTGTTAATTTCTTAAAAAAAACAAAAACAAACTACAGACCCCAAACTTGAAATAATCAATCAAATTTTAATGACATTTCTAATTAAGCATTAGATAATTACATATTATTTGTTAACATTATTAGTGGATGTTATTATAAAGAATTTACATTTCTTCACTTAAACTCTGACATACTTAGTTCTTACAGTAACGACTTTGGTACTCAATGACAGGCAGGTATTGTGTGTGTGTGTTTGTTGGTTAAATGTTTGCTAGCAGGTGATCCTGTAGTAAGCAGATGGTGTTTGCAACTAATGCTAGCTCCCAACAGAGAGACACCAGGAACACACACACACATGCACACACACACACACACACACACACACACAATTAGTCTGTGACTTTGTCCCTCCGTGAATTTAGAAGTGCAACAGAAGTGATTGGCAGATTTTATGATTAAAATGGAAATAACAATGAAGTCAGTTCAACTGGAAAGAATACTTTGGAATGACGGAAAACATAAAAAGAGTGTTTCTTCAGTTTGTGATATCTGGCTGTATCCCAAAGAAATCTCTGCAAAGATACATTTCTGTACCCTCCTTTTCTGCATGTCTGTCCATTTCATTTCCATGTAATTTTTCAAATCGATGTCATTTTTTCAAATTCATTGGCTGCAACCCAGTTCACATTTTATTTGTTTGAACTATTCTGCAGGATTAGAATAGAGTGCAGCAGAAATGAGTGCTAAATACTGGAAATGGGTTAGCATTTTTGAACTTCTGGTTCCATCGTCCCAAAATCAATGGGTTTTTTGGTTAAATGCCTGAAACACAGTCTGTGGTTAACACAAGCTCACGATATTTTAACATCTTATTCTATGACATGTAATGCATTAGTTATACCCCATGTGTGATTTATTAATTTTTTTTTTTTTTACTGATTTTATGTGTCTTTTATGGCAGAGGTCCCCAACCAGGCCATGGAAGAGTTACTGGGTCGCAAGAACGTTCTGGGAAAAACGTGTATTGATATGACACTGTTATTTATTGTGCATTAATAATTATTTATTGATATTTATATGAGTATTTCCGTTTGTTGTATGCGATTGCTAGGCAGTAGCAATTTGAAGATTTTATGTAAATTAAATGTTCAATAAGTAAATGAATGATTGTTCGGTACACATGTGATTCGCATATTAATTTGCCAGTTTACATATTCACACGATTTTAAAGGATTAGTTCACACAAAAATGAAAATGCTGTCTTTAATTACCCTCATGTCGTTCCAAACCTTTAAGACCGTCGTTCATCTTCGGAACACAAATTGATATTTTTATATGAAATCTGAGAGCTCTCTGACCCTCCACAGACAATGTTCCCAGGTCCAGAAACGTAGCAAAGACATTGGTAAAATAATCCATGTGACATCATTGGTTCAACCATAATTTTACGAAGCTATGAGAATACTTTTTGTGCGCATAGAAAACAATAAAATAATAAAATCACACAAAATCAAGTGCTCCTCCTCTTTCACTGGTTCCTCTTTCATGTCTGGAACATATGGTAGCTTGTTTTAACCACGGGATAAAAAATAGCGAATTTTTATCTTACATTTTGAACTTTTTTCACGCAATTCCGACATTACATCTCACAAATTGTTTACAATTCTTCTAAACAAGAATGTCAGAGGTTGTCAGGGACATTAAATCTCATCACGCCAAACAGGTAAACTCATCTACTCACTGGTGTAAGCGAACATGCTAAACAGCCAAACCTTGAGACTGTGTACTGTCTACATCTGAAAATTGCCTATGCTCTCTGAGTAGGTACTTTTTTTGAATAAGTAATTACTTAGTGACGATTAAAAAAAAAAAATGTTCTTTGTAGTATGAATGTGTGTAGTATGAACATAGTCCGGATGTACTGTGCTACATTCATAATGTCATTGTCATGTGACTTTCCAGCTCAGTTGCATCGTTTCCCTGTCTTTCCCAAATCCTCTCCCATGCCTCACGGTGTCCATTGGATGTGCAATTCAAAATCTGGAAAAAGTGACTCTTTGTCTATTATGACTACTGTGCATTCAGACATACTACTCTGTTCACATACTAATTTTTGCCTGATATAGTAGGGAAGTATGCAGTTTGAGATTGTCTTACTACATACCCAAAAGTAGTATTTGTCCCATCACTAGGAAAGTACATACTTTGAATAGTAGCAGTGTATACTGGGATGCAGAGATAGAGATTTCTTAAATTCACAGAAACATCTATGATCTCTCTCTCTCTCTCTCTCTCTCTCTCTCTCTCTCTCTCTCTCTCTCTCTCTCTCTCTCTTTCTTTCTTTCTTTCTTTCTTTCTCTCTCTCTCTCTCTCTCTCTCTCTCTCTCTAGCAGTAATTAAGCTTTTAATTGCAAAGTGTCTCTTGATTAGCTTTGGGGGATGGAGACAGCCTGGGCTTTGTGTACATTTTAGATCCATTTACAGCAGATGACACACACACATACACACACTCAAGAATCGTTTTGAGAAGTTGAAGCTAATTCTCTCTGTCTGAACCCATTACAGCATTAATTTAATTTAGAGTGAGCTGCCATTAGCTCATTAACACGTCTAATTAATTCATTGACAGCACTATTAAGATGTCTCTTTTGAAATTGGCATCTGTGTGTGTGTGTGTGTGTGTGTGTGTGTGTGTGTGTGTGTGTCTAAATGTGTGTCTGACGCTTGGCAGAAGAGGTTAAAATGACAGATCAGGTGACAAAATATGGAGAGTGAGGAGGAGGAAATGAAAAATGTCATCGATGAATCTAATTTTCTGTCATTAACATGAAGTAGAAACACTTACTAATAATAACAATATTTCATGTCTATTTGTTTAGTAAGTAATTCAATTTTTTTATTTATTTTTTTTTTGTTGTTGTTATGATATTGGTGGACATTTGCTTCACTACACACACCGAGAGCCGTGTTTAACTGGATTAACTTCCTGTACTGGCAGGAAGCTCGCACACTTGGGGAACAGGTGTCACTCACAGAGAAGCATCTGTAGGAAGCGGGTGTATGTGTATGTATGTGTGTTATCTGCCGCTCTCTGGCTGTGTGTTGTGCTCCGGCGCCGTGGGTATCTGCCATAGTGATAGCAGGAGCGATGTCACCATGGCGATATCAGTGCACATCACTATAGCTGCTCGTGTCCCTGTTCAGTGTGACTGTGATACCGTTCTGCCCCGTGTGTGCGAGTGCCAAAATCTTACTGGGTGCAGCAGTGTTTTCATTTTTTTTAAGGAAAAAATGTATTGGTCCAAGTCAGAGGTGGGTCTTTCATAGCTCAGGAGATTCAGTGTTGAGATATGTTTCATTTGAGTTTCAACTTTCAGACGTCTTTAAAATGTTAAGCATTAAAAGCATAAGAACATGTAATTGATCCAAAATTCTGGTTAATATAAATATGTGTGTGTGTGTGTGTGTGTGTGTGTGTGTGTGTGTGTGTGTGTGTGTGTGTGTGTGTGTGTGTGTGTGTGTGTGTGTGTGTGTGCAAATGTGTATTGATGTATGTTTGTATATATGTGTCAGTCTTGTTTTAGCATCATCGAGATATTCTAAATTTGTTTTAATAATATTTTCCATTTTAATTTTATGTAAAATTTTTGAGACTGTCCAGTTTTTTGTTTTTGTTGTAATTTTTTGTGGATATAATTTTTTATAAATTTTTGTTGTAGTGTTAGTACATCAAGTCAGACTAAAAAAATGAGAAATATTGCCCTTTTTTCATATTTTATTTTAGTTAACATGCATTTTATTTCAAGTAACAAACATTTTTTAATGGTTTCAACTTTAGTTTCACTTTTAGTTAACTGTAATAACCCTGATAAGTGTGTGTATAATATTTAACTAGCAAAAGTAGCACTTTTGTACACATACCTAAAAAGGTTTACTCAAGTACACAAATGCAAATGAAAATGCAGAATCAATCTTGACTAGCCAGAAACATTTCCAATATGTGCTTGTTTAGAGTATGTTTTTAGCCATAAAAAAGTCTGTTTGTCTGCGTTTGATTTCATTGCTGTCTAGGAAAAACATTAGATATCTGCTTTTTTCTTTCCTGTTACTATACTTCATAGATGTTTTGTAATTATCTGATTTATTTATGCATATTTTGTAAATATCATCTGTTAATTGCTTTGTGTGATAACAGCTTAATTTGGCTCTGTGTCATCTATCATATAAGTTGATATTTGCACGATAATGACATCATCCTGACAAGACATTAATAGACTTGATTAATGTCTTGTGCAATTCGTGGATGTGTTCTCACATTCACCTCATCTCATTCTCAGCTCTCACTCTTACCAGCTTTAACTGCTTGCTTTTTTCTGCAAGACGGGATTTTCAACACCGTGCATTTCTCAAACATCTGTCTGGATCGTGAAAAACAAAGCTTTGACTAATAGGTGCCAAATTGTTTTTAAACATGAAGTAAAAAACTGCTAATCAACTTTCCAAATGTTTTATCAAACATATTTTGGCCGAGATGTGTAAATGATGTAAATTGGGTGTGTTGAACACAGAGTAAAATGTGCAAATTGACAAAATACCACCCAAGCTTATTGTGCCAGTTTAGACTCCACAAAGTAAGTTTTCATCACTCTTTTTAAATGTTTGACTTTTATTTATCTTTGTATAGGTCATTTTCTTTTAATATTTAGATGCACCTAGTTTTACTTTGCATACTTCTGACTTTCATAATAGTCTTGAATGACTTATTTTGGCCAAGAACTGACTTTCTACTTCAAAATTTAATGTTTAAGTACGGTACTAAATATCTGCAGATAGAGTTACACTAACAATAAAAGTACCAAAAGCTATTTTTACATATATCATGGTCATCTTTGAAGTACATTACAATACAATCTAAATGTAATGATACACTTTGTAAATATTGTATGACAGTAAAATCCAATGTTGACCATCTAATTTAGTCTTCTGTATTAGTATGAATGCAAACTTATAGTACAGCATATACTAGTGTAAACAAACAGACTCTTGATCTGTGGTTTTAGTGGTGCCGTGACCAAAGAAGAACAAATAATGAACAAAGAAGGTGCGAACATTGGTGTGTGTGTATGTATGTGTATATGTGTATGTTCGGACTGTTCTGCCTGTTTAGCACTTCATTAAACATCTCCTTCAGAGAGACATGAAGACTCCGGGGAACATCTCTCTCTCTCTTTCACTCACTCTCGCTCTCTCGTTGTCTCTCGCACACTGCAGCTGTAGTAATTAACCCCTCTCCCTCTTGGGTCTCATTAGTGGAAAGAAGCTCCTGTTAAAGCTGCATATGGCAGCAATTAAATCAGACATACACTGAATCAACATCTCTGTCTGTCTCTCTGCCTTATCCCGGCAAATGTCATGACGGGTTTGGAAATTCCCACTTTGATGCTCACTGATCTGATTTGTGTTCCATATTTTCTCCCTCGGTTTCATTAGAGGCCGGTCGTGATTATGTCCCTTTAAGCATCAATAATGAGGAGATGAATATATAGCCCCACATGTCAAAAGCCAAGACATGCAATATCTAGTTAAAGAGTGTTTCTCGTTTAATTCCAATTATCTAATTTCAAATCTTACTTAATACTTTGTGGCCGTTATAAATGGCAGGATCTCAGTTGTTATTAGATCAAAAGTAACCTAGTTACCTCACAAGACGGTCAAAATTATTCCAGAAACGCAGCACTGAGAGGATTTTAGTAATGAAACGGGAACAAAAAATTATGTCTAAGATTCAAGTGTTTGGACAAGTTACACTACAGTATCAAACCAAGTAGCATCTGCATTCAAATACCCAATCTTTGCTTTTTTTTCACTTTTCTGATTCATTTTTGCATTTAATAACCTTTAAGCAAATATCTGCTCTTCTCAAGTTTATACTGGTTCTTAGCAGTGTAACCGAGAAATAGAATAATATAAGAAAAATAAAATAGGAAATAATAAAATGCAAAATTGCCAAGATTTCAAAGTTTTAAATGGGTTCGGTTTGTGAATTTGCTGTGTTGACCAACAGAAAGCTGCTTTAATTTAAAGTGGCTTCTGTGCTTCATACTGTGCATCGCTACACTATTTACAACAAGACTTTTTTGCCTGTGACGTTTTGTCCAAATTTTGCTATTATGACTGCACCTTTACACTAGTAAGTCGATACACAGATACGGTTTTATTCGCACACTAAAAACAGCAGTAACTGCAATCCAATGCCATGAAAACAATCATACGATGGAGTCTATCAAAAGAAGGCAGCTTGGAGTGGTGACAAATACTCAGAGGGGCGCAAATGATGTGCAAAGAAAACATTGTCAATTTGAATAATTTCTTTTCCCAGGTATTAAGCAATTAAATGTGGTTTAAAATACAGGTCTGATCCACAGAGAGGATTTTAAGTCCAAAACGGCGCTCTGAGACACAGAAAACCCTTTAGACTAATGAGCTTGTTTTCACGTGTGTATTTGGGTGCCTGGATACAAACAGCAACAAATCTTACAAACTCTGCTCATCGCTGCATCTGGAGGTACCTGTAAATGTTTTTATGATTAGAATTTCTCCAAGGAAATAGTTTTGATCTGTCTCTGAGCACTTTTATGGCTCTTCTCGATTCTTTTGCAGAAATAATTGAACTAAATAACATATGTGTGCAGCCATAAAAAGCAACAGCAAAGAAAATGTTTGACATGTAAACAAAATCTTAAATGATTATTTAGCTATAGAGTCATTGGTTTGAAATGAATGCAGTGACATAAATACATATGCCTCATTTACTTTATTAAAGTACTTGGTTTAATCATCTCTGTTTTTTTCTCAGCTGTCTGACATGAGATGTAATAGGTGTACATAATTTCATGTGAACACAGGGCTTGATGCATATTCCCTTCATGCCATTTTTCATAGGTGAACTCTAATGCCTGAAACATCGGTGTGAGTTGAATGGGTCACCAACTTAATCTAGTAAACTCTATTGAATTTCTGTCACATGACCATATGCACTTCCGAGATTTTTTAATATTTTGAATGGAGTCTTATATGCACACCAAGGCTGCATTTATTTGTTGTAAAAATAATGAAATATTATTACATTTTAAAATAACTTTTCTATATTAATGTATTTAAAAATAAAATTTATTCCTGTGATGAAATGCTGAATTGCTGAAACAGTCTTCAGTGTCACATGATCATTTAGAAATCAGAAACTGATTTGCAGCACGAGAAACTTTTCTTATTATTACCATTGCTGAAAACTGTTGTGCTGCTTAATATATATTTGATAGAGAGATGCACCTGAGAATAGTGAAATACATTTTGTATTGTTAATGTAAATTTATGCATGCCAGGCACAATGAATTTTATGTCCACACAAAATGATTTAGGTCTAAATATAAATCATAAAGGTTAGTGTACTGAAAATATATAAAGCTATTTAAATTATTTGACTAAAGTGTAGCCATGAATTATTAAATGAAGCCATACTGGAAAATATATATGTTCTGCATATTAAATCTTTTCTTATCTGTTCTGAATAATGTATGTGAATAATGTGCAGCAAAATAAGACTTTGAATGGGATTAATGTACTGTATATACATGTTCCATTTATGTTCCTATTTGCTTGTGTGTATGCTACAAGCAAAGCGCTGCCGTTTTTGTTTTGCATTTGTGCATGAGATGTTTTGTGAGATTGCTCTAAATCCCACTGGCAAACCTCTGACTCAAAGGCCCGTGGGTAATAATGTTACCACACACAGCTTCCATGGTAGCGGCACAGGGGTCACAGCAGAGTGTGATGTCTAGAGGTGTGCTTATGGGAAGCATGATCATTAGAAAAGACCACATCAGTGTTTTGTCTAAAACACTCTTTGTAGATACATCCTTACATTCATTTTACTGCTCTATAATTGAAACATTTCATAAATAATTTTTGAAATACTCCTAAAACCATGACCATGAAACCATATCATCAGTCATATCAGAGCTCCTTCTGTTTGGAATTGAGTTGAATCTTATTTCACTTTGCAAGCATTTTTTTTTTTTTATGTATGTGACATTGGCTTTGTGTTATGCTTTGCATATGATCATTTACTGTTTTCAAGTGTATTATCTGCTACATTTGAAATATACACATTTTTTTGTAAAAATAAAACAAGTTCAATCATTCATGCTTCACTAAAAACGCATGCATCACAAGTTGTGGGTTTCCAGTGTTGCTAATTTTGTCTGATTTCCATATTGCATAGTGGAAAGCCAAATGAAAATAAACACTGGCCAGAAAGAGAGAGAGCGAGAAATAGAGATGGATGTGTGGGGAGACCTCAGACTGAAATATCCCTGTTAGATTCATGCCAACCCAAATCAACCACTGATGGCTAATGCCAAAATGCTGACCGGAATCCTCTAGCATGTCTGTTCTATTACTCTGCGTGCTTTTACCCACGATTTGAAATCAGCAGATCGTCCATTCTCACAGATGAGTGTACCATGTCACGCTGAGTTATTCTGGCAGCGCGGATATCTTCTGTAAATTTGTTAAAAGATGAGTTCATTCACAGTCACACTGATGGGACTCTGTGTTATGGACATGAACACTGCAGTCTGAATTTTTAGGGCTCATTCACATTCATTCATTAGGATTATTGTCCCAAAGGTACCGTGCATCTATTTTTTTGATATGGTACCAGTGTCAGTCTTTGGTGTTCCATTGTCTACCTTATACCTTTGAACTTTAGAAGTATTTGCACAATAACGGTAAAGTATCTATATATTTAGTTAATTAGTGACTAGGGTTTTTTCGCTGCTTTCTTTTTTTATCACATTCTGGGCAGATTGACAATTTTGTGCATTAGTTTTGAGGAATATATTGTGACATGGCAGGTTACATAGTTTCAGTAGGTGGCTGTCTTTATAAGTGAGTCTTGGAATCCTTCATTTGTTCAAAACACTGATTCATTCATGAACTAAACAAGTGAGTGAGTAATTAAATGATTAATTCAGTCAACTGTGCAAGTATGGCGGTACTTGGGTTCAAATCCGGAATTTTTTGTTTGTTTATTGAATTTGACAGTAGGTGGCCAGCATGCAGCAAAGACTTTAGACAAGCACATTTTACTAAAACGTTTTATTTATTACCAAAAAAAAAATCAAAAGAGCTCTGGATGAAGTGGATATTTACCTACAGTTCACTGAAACAAATCTGCAAACGCGTCCTATGTCAGCGATGAAGAAATTAGGTCTGTTAGGTTTAACAACGCATGTGCAGCTTCTGAAAGACAGTGTTTACAGTGTAATACAGTGTTTTTGGCTATTTGTCTTGTTATTGGCATCTGATACTATATGCTGTAGCAGGCCATCTTTGTGAGAAAAGCTGAAGTGAATTGGAAGATGTAGCTGAGACCATGAGGTTTTATAAAATGATATACAATATAAACTAAAAACTAACATTCTAGAGTGTGTTGTTGGACAGACAATTAGTTTTAAGCCACTACAAGATCATTACTAGTTTTGCTCCACTGTCCCAGAAGAGAAAGACTACATTTGTAATGTCCATATCTGCAAAAAGTTTATTTTGTCTGCTTTTAGCAGTATGCTGTAGCAAAAATATGGCTTAAAAACCACAAAGCTGATTTTATTGAGTCTTCCAAGTAGCATTTTTATAGATCACGAAGTATAACTTGGAGTCATGCGTTCTAGACAAATCACCAAACTGCAATGCTGTTATTGGCAACACGGTTATAACTAACCATGTAACTCATTAAGTAAATGTCTATATCCTAAAATAGATGTAGGGCATCTAAAATGCAAAGTTATGATGTTTCAATCTCGTTTTGTCTCTCTCTCTTTCTCTCTCTCTCTGTGCTCATCTGTCAGTACCATTTCCTGCTGAGTTATTGGCTCAGCACCGCTCTGTGTGGCATATGTGCTTCAGTGCAGTCCACACACCTCCAATTAGCCTTGCATCCATAGACAAACACATTGATTTTACAATATTCTCCTTCACAGGCACACACACACATACAGCTAAATAAACAGGGCCTTTCAGTCTCTCCTCTGTAGGAGAGTCAAATCCTGTGTATCTTTTCCTCATGCATAACGTGTTATGTTTTTCTCATTATACCCTTTGGCATGCTGCAAACATACTGTAGCTAATTAAAAGAATTACACGGCAAAACAATTAACTAGTCACTCTAGTCACGATCGCTGCATTTGTGAATAATACTTTTCATGGCGTAAAATAACAGTATTGAGCAGATTAAAACTGTAATAGATTCAAACGACATACAAGCGTTATTTGTTTGTTTGGTTTTACCAACAAATTACTTCCTATTATTTTGTAAAAACTATTAAAACTATACTATATGAAACTTTAAATGTAACTGAAATCTAATAGATATATATATAAGTTAAGTAGTTTGAAAAAAATATGTAGAATTTGGATTTAAAAAAAACTTTTCTATATATATATATATATATATATATATATATATATATATATATATATATATATATATATATATATATATATATATATATATATATATATAAATATAAATATGTAGAATTTGGATTTTAAAAAAAACGTTTCTATATATATATATATATATATATATATAAATATAAATATGTAGAATTTGGATTTAAAAAAAAACGTTTCTATATATATATATATATATATATATATATATATAGAAATTTTTTTTTTAAATCCAAATTCTACATATTTTTTTCAAACTACTTAACTGCACATTTGAATATGAATTCAATTATTTGAAAGTCCATCAAAAAACATTTAAATTATATTTAAAATTCCCAATATGATGTACAGAACTAGGAAAATACTTTTTATATTTATTTGGATGATAATAATTTGTTATCATTTATGACAGTGTCCAATGAAAACAGAAAAGTATGATTTTGCAGACTAATATTTTGTTTGTGCGGATGACTCCACAAATTTGGGACCCTTCAGGATTGGTTCCTGCGCCGCTCTCCTTCATTTCTCTTCATGACATCATATGGCCTGGAGCTTCAGGCTAGGTTAAGCCAGGCAATTACCTACCGTTTGATTTTAAAGGCTCAGTCTCTCATTTCTCACACGCACGCTTGTCTCATTGACTTTAATGACCCCGGGGCTTTGCTTGTTCTCGTTTCAAATCAGTTCTCCCTTTCTTACTCTCACTTTCTCCCTCCCCCCCCCCCCCCATCTCTCCTCTACTCTTTAACCGCTCTCCCCCTTCTTTTGTGTGTTTCTCTCCCGTTCCCCTTCTCATTTTTATCATTAATTATTAGTCACTCTCTTTTCTCTGTGGTGCTGAGCTGATGACAGCTAATTAAGTGTTGGCTGGTGCCTCCCTCTCTCTCTCTATCTCTCTCTCTCATTTCTCTTTTCTCTTATTTGTTTCTTTCTCTTTCCTCCATCGTTTTTTTCTTGCATCTCATTGTCTTTAGCTCTGCTCGCCATCTTTATTTATTGCAAATGAAATCTCTGTCCATCTGTCTTGTGCTTCTAGAGATCACCAGTTGTGCACCGCACCGTCTCATGGTTAATTACATCTCCTAATATGCTCATTCACTGCTGCAGGCGTTGTCAGACAATCTCATATTAACTCTCACTGACAGTAGTGTGTTATACTATCACACTCATTTGTCATGCTAACATTACAATGCCATTTGTCGCCATATTACTGAAGATGGTGCTGATGTTGTCATAGTTCTTTAAAGAGGTTGTAGATCCTTCATTTCAGGGTGGCTGTGTTACACAAATGTCATTGTAATGCTTCATTATAATTTCTTCTTTTTTTTTTAAATGGGCAGCTGGCATGCAATTTCATCAGTTTTCTGCAGCGTAATATACTGAACTGTATACTGAACATTCATCAATAATAAATTTGAATATTATTATTATTATTATATATATATGTGTGTGTGTGTGTGTGTGTGTGTGTGTGTATATGTATATATAAAATGTTAAAAAATAAAAAATATAAATGTTTAAATATAGTGGAAGCCCTGAAATTATTTTTATTACTCATAAATTTCAAACCGAGGCTGTTTTGTTGAGATAAATTGGAAATGAGACTGGAAAACAGCTTAAATAAATTAAAATAACAGTGTGTCACATTAAGAGCCAACCAAGCATATGTACGCCAAAGCCAGCTGGACAAACATAGCTGAAGCACAAAACTGGTTTTGGTTAGTTTGGTTTCTGATGGGAGGTAAAAATTCCAAAGGTTGAAAGAAAAAATAAAGTAAACTCTGGACCTTTAGTGGGGAAAAAGAACAGCATGTAATGTCTGAAAAAGATTACAAAAGTTAACATGGAGACAAGATGTATAAAGAACTGATTCAATTAAGGCCTGAATAAATTCAGTGCATACTAAAGTCTGGTTTCCTCTGATCATTTGTCTTTAATTCATATGCAAAAAAGATCTAGTAATAATAGGAGAGTGCATTCGACTTTATTGCATTTGTTAATCCGGTTCTTCTTCTTCTGAGTGTAACATGGAACTGAATGATCAACACTAGTAAAAGCTGCTTCATGTGCTGGAGTGCATTAGTTCTGTGTATTATTAAGAAAAATAAGTTTCCCTCATGATGAGGTTCACACTGTATGCAATGTTTTGGATTCTACTAATTGTACTTTCTAGCAATTTGTACTCTCATGCTTGTATGTGTGTTTGCAAGTTGAGAGATTTTTTTTTTTTTTTTTTTTTTACCAGATCACTTTGTTGGAGCCTACATTGCAAACTAACACAATCTGCAGTAATATTTACACCTTTGGATGTTCATTAAATGTGAGACAAAATGAAAAAAAAGCAGAAGTCTGGTTGATAATCTCTTAGTTTGTCGTATTGTTCTGTGTTGCTTCATACATATTTTTTTTTCTCTCTTTTACAGTTCCAGCTTGTTCTGTTTTTCTCCGACATTTTTACTGGAATCTCTAATCCCACAGTGTTGGCTCTGAAACAGTTATGGAAATTTGCATTATTTATGTATTAAACTCGAAGCCAAATGAAGCATATTGACATTATGTCTCCAAAATAGCATGTTCTACTATAATTAAGCCCTAATTCTGTCATTTTTCTGCGGTAGAACTTAAAACATGGAAAACTGCAGAATTTCGTGATGTAAAGGGCTAAAAGTAAATTGCATTTGGACTGTTTTTACAATTCACCCTCCTAGTTTTTCAGTGACTCATACTACGATTTCAGCTCTTTAACTTTTAAAAATTAAATATATTTGTGTTGTAATTTAATAAAGCATTTTTTTTTAAATCATTAATATAACCTCATTAAATCTACAAGCTAAAGTTATTATTTCAAATTGCCTGCTTGACTCAACTGTGGTATTGTTTTGTATAGTAGAAAACTAACATTATTTATCTTTTATAAATATATATGTTTTATCCAGTATATTAAGCCATAGGAGATGTAGAAATATATACATTTTATAAAATTATTTTAAAAAGTATCTTTAATATTTTATACAGTAAATAAAGACATACAATATGTGATGTACAGTAGAAATGTAAGGGTCTGTGTAAAGGGAATGACCTGCTTGCGTTGTGTTCACTGACCACAAGATGGCATGAACCTCTCTGCTCTGCAGCCCCATGTGAGCGTGTGCGAGAGCTTTTTCAACACCCACTGGTGTCCAGATGCTGCTGTCAGCACGCCCTTACAGCATGTTACCCACCACGCACTTTCTCTCAATGTACTCCACACACACACACACGCACACACTTGGAGACAATGGGAGGGGTGTGGACCGCGTGAACCGTGACTCCCCCATAATTACTATCCGCCCAGTCTCAAGCTGCTCCCACTCTGAAAGAGAGAGAGAGAGAGAGAGAGAGAAAAGGGGAGGGTGGGGTGAGGGGCAGAGGACGAGAGTCCGACCATTGGCCTGCTTCACCCTTTGTGTGTGAGTTTATGTGTTCATCTGACTCGTGTCTCGCTGTATCTCTGGTCTCTGTTAGAGCATGTTAAACATGCCCGGAGGCAATCAATTCCCCTTTAGCCCTCACACACACAAACACACACACACACACACACACACACACACACACACGGGCGATACACAGCCCCTAAGCTGCCTTTAATAACCTGAGGCGATGAATCACTGATCAGAAATTGCAGACAATAAACTATACCTTTATATCTCCTTTACTAAACAGCAGTGATTGTGTTTTTGCCATTGTGTGAATGCTGTTTTAAGATTCACATTGAATGTATTTAATTTTTTTTTAGCAGTGCTTTCTACAGGGATGCTAATAGTGATTTAAGCAAGTGATCTTAAGTTGACTTGAAATGTCCAGCAGCATAAGTGATGCAAATGAGGTATTATTATTATTATTATTATTATTATTATGAGGGTTAGGCCTACTATCATTTAAAAGTTTAATTTAAATTCAATTTATTTATTTATTAGATTTTTTTTTAGTTTTGTATATTATTATGATTTTATATTATATTAATTTTGTATGTATTATTGTATGGTAGAAACAATTTTCACTCAGAAATCGTTAGTAAATTTCACAAATAATTACAAAGAAACTGCAAGTAGTACAATTAAACATAAAATTTTGAAGTAGAAAAACTGAAACAGCATTATCTTGTACATATTTCAAAAATTTATTTATTTACAAATATTTTAATGTTATTTTTATCTAGTGACTTTTTTATGTTTTTTCCAAATTTGTGGCCATTTTTATTTTATTTTAGCTTAGTTTGGGAATCATAAAAATTAATTTTAGTATATATAAATGTATTACTTCAGTTTTTATTTTAATTTTTTTAATGCGATTTAAAAAAAAAAAAATCTTTTATTTTTTATTTTAATTTTTATTAATGAAATTAACTGTCAGCAACCAACCGGAACACTTTACCACAGTTGTAAGCAACCGCATAGCAATGCCCTTACGACCAAGAACACTGCAGCATCGTTCACATTTCCTTTATAAAATAACAAATCTATTTTATTTATATTTTATTTGTCATGCGTCATTTTATATTAGTGTATATGAAAGATAATCATTCCTTGCCCAGGGTAGGAAACCCAGTAGAGACTTTGAAATCTGATTTAGAAGTGATTTGCGGTAAATCTACAGTAAAGTACCGCAAACTTCATTTAAACACAAACGAGTGTAATGCGTTCATGTTCAATTACAGTATTTGTTGGCTCATTGATTGCCTGAGCGCAAGACGTCTGGTTTCATGATGAGTGGCCTTCATCTGGGCCGATTATTGTAAGAGTAGGAGTTAAGTGTGTCAATTTGCCCAAGAAAAACTCGGCACCCAAATGGGGTCAAGCCCTGAGATGTGAGACGTTTCCCTCCACTCTACGCATAATTGAAAAATCTATTTTACTGAAATGAAGGGGAAGTGGTGGAGGCGAGGGGGAGGAAAAGAAAGAAAGGACGAGACTTCAGCGGAGGTTTCTCAAGGGGGATGGGCTGAAGGACGGCAAGAAAAAGATGAGGGCGGGGTTGTGTTATCATAACCAATATAATAGCCATAAATTTAGTGTTTGTTTGGGAAAAAAAACACATCCTAAGTCGTCGTATCTTTGAGTTATTGCTTTTAGGGGATTTCCTAAGAAACTGACATTTCTAATGAGAGCAAGAAAAGGAGAGCAAGCAAGAAAGGGCGGCACAGGGGGTTAAATACACCTGATCTCCAGCGGTCCCCTGGAAGCCAACCTCATTTGTGTCTTGAGTTATAGAAGCACAACCAATCCATTTATTAGAGCGATAAAAATTCTTTAAATAAACGTTTTTTCCACCTCTCTAACAAGAGTCTGTTCTCTCATCCTCTGTTTCTCACCTTTATCTTCAGGATGTATGATATGTTTTATATTAAGCTATTGAGAGCCTGAATAATTTTACAATTGGCATATTTAGGTTGCATCAGCCTAAACGTACAGAAGTAATTCAATTAAAATGTCAAGCATTAACGATTTCATGAAGGATAAAAAGCATTTGAAAAAAATACTGAATTGCAGCACAAATATATTTGGTACTGTTTCTTTTTCCCTTTTGCTTTTTTTGTGAGGGAAAGAGGGGGAGGAGCTGCTCGCACCCTGGGCAGTGGAGATTAGTTAACACCTAATCACTACTTTAACATGGCTGGGGAGAGTGAAATGAGAAGGGAGGCTGGCGGAAATTATAGTGTCATTGTCTGCTGATTCCAACCCGATTTTTAGAATGCTTTTAAATCATTTACTTACTTACGTTTGATTAATATATGCTTTTTGTTTTCAATCTTATTTATCTTGCTTCCAATTAAATGATTCTTACATCTTACAAATTACATTATTTATAGATCATACTGCTAGTGTGGTGAATTTTAATAAATGTATTTATTTTGTCAGTAAATAATATTTTATAAACACCTCTTAACATTTTAAATGATATACTGTTTATATTTATATGCCAAGTTGCAATATAACAGTGTGTACGACAGCTGTTAGAAAAGCACCACTTACCTCTCTGTAAATATGACCATGTTTGCGTAAATAACAATTAGTTAGGAAGCTACAGTGAAGTGGGTGGAAACATTTAAACCTTTGTGTAACCTTTGTGTATCTACTGTAGACATATAGTCATTTTAATGGTGTAACCTAATGTATTCAGGCTGATTCAGTCTTATTAATAGATTTTATATTTAGCTACATGAAGCACATTTTAGGTGACCCAACAAAACATTTTTCTCTTTTATTTTCATTTTATCACCTGATCTTCATATAACACAGATTGACCTACCAAGCAGATCGACTCTCAAATGTACTTTCTTTGCATGAGACGTTGCAAATTAACTAATTAATGTTAATTGAATATACAAGCATATAGTCTTGCTTAATTAAATTCTTTCATCAAGCTATTTTAAAGCAAACTGTGAATTGTGGTCCGTAATTTAGTTTTACAGAAATCTTAACAGACAAAAAAAAAGTACAGTTCACTGGAGTTAATGAACAGAAAGGATAGGAAAAGGTAAATGCAGAATTGTTTTTCCATTTTCCAAAAGCAATTTGATCAGAGAGGGACACAGACTTAGAAAACCAGGGAATCAAATAATAAAAACTAATATTGGCTCCTCTCATATAAGAGGTGTTAAAACTTTAATGGAGATGGGTCTCCGTGCCAGTTTAGAAATGGATGATATTAAATTACACCTTGAATGTAAGTAATATCTCAGTGTGATGTAAAAGGCAACATTTTATTTAAAGGGCATCTAACATGAACTCAATAACGGATTCATTGGACAGTTAGTCATATGATACACTTAATTGTAAATGCGAGTTTGACAGAGGACACAACACTTTGCCAAAATGTAAATAATGTAGTATAATATGAATTCAATTTTAAATCAAAATCAAATACAGTTTTATTCATTTATTTGTTTTTGTTTTTTTGTTTGTTTTTTTTAGCTATTCCCCCCAAAAGGTTTGGCTTGTAGCCTAAAATGTGCTTTATTTGATAACATCTATAATTTAACATATATGATTAATTAACCTGACTTTGTTACACCAACATATGTTACTGTACACTACCAGTCAAAAGTTTTAGATCAGTAAGATTTTTTATATTTTTTAAAGAAGATTCTTATGCTCATCAAGGCTGCATTTATTTGATCAAAAATACAGAAAAAACAGTAATATTGTTAAATATTATTACGATTTAAAATAATGGGTTTCTATTTTAATATACATTAAAATCGAATTTATTCCTCTGATGCAAAGCTGAATTTTCAGCATCATTACTCCAATTTTCAGTGTCACATGATTCTTCAGAAATGATTCTAATATGCTGATTTAAACGGTTGTGCTGCTTTATATATTTTCAATAAATGCTGCTCCTTTTAACTTTTTATTCATCAAAGAATCCTGAAAAAAGTATCGCAGTTTCCAAAAAAATATTTGGCAGCAGAACTGTTGCCAACATTGATAATTCGAATAATAAATCAGCATATAAGAACGATTTCTGAAGGATCGTGTGACACTTAAGACTGGAGTAATGGCTGATGGAAATTCAGCTTTGCATCACAGAAATAAATTAGATTTGAAAGTATATTAAAATAGAAACCCGTTATTTTAAATTGTAAAAATATTTCACAACAATACTGTTTTTTGGTAACACTTTACAATAAGGTTCATTAGTTAACATTAGTTAACAACATTAGTAAACATGAACTAAGAATGAACAATACATCCACAGCATTTATTAATCTTAGTTAATGTTAATTTCAGCATTTACTAATGCATTATTGAAATCACAAGTTGTGTTTGTTAACATTAGTTAATGCACTGTGAACTAACATGAATAAACAATAACTGTATTTTCATTAACTAACATTAACAAAGATTAATAAATAATGTAATAAATGCATTGTTCATTGTTTGTTCATGTTAGTTAATACATTAACTAATGTTAACAAATGACACCTTATTGTAAAGTGTTACCGTTTTTTTTCTGTATTTTTGATCAAATAAATGCAGCCTTGATGAGCATAAGAAACTTCTTTGAAAAATATTCAAAATCTTACTGATCTAAAACTTTTGAACGGTAGTGTATGTTATGCAAAAATAGTCATTTTAGAGGTTACATTGTGTAGAAATAGTTCCTTAAGGTACCAACTGCATATTTTCAATTTAGTTATTATTAGTATTAAAGCTGTCAGGCATTTAGACTTACAAATGACATGTCCTCTAACAAGCCGGCAGCCACTTGTGGGCAAACACAGTGGTGTCTGCTGACAATATTGTGTCTTAAGTAAACAACAGTTGTGTGTGAACCGGATTTGACCTCATTTGCCAAATCAATGGTTTTGCCAGACACTAGTGCAGTCCATGATAAAAATGACTCAGGTCAATTACCACAGGTTTCAAGAGAACAAGAGAGAGTGTGTGTGTGTGTGTTTTGAGTGGCGCAGGGAGGTGTTGTTAGACTCCTGTGGAGAGAGTTTACAGCTCACAATGAGAAAAACACACTGAATGCTTTAGTGAGAAGCACACACACTCTCAGATTGCAACACGTTTACAAGTATGTAAGCATTTACACTAATGCATCTGATTATGCATTGATTGTGCGTAGTTTGTATTTAGTGTGAGGTTGAATTGATTACAGATTGACTTTGAATTCTGAGAATTATTTTTTTCATTCTGTGGCAGAAACAAGCTTCCTCCTCTAACAAAACGTGGCAAAATGTACCCTGGTAGTACTGTGATATTTCTGGAGTAACACATAATACCATGCACTTTGTGTCATGAGAACCATACAATATGCATGCACAATATTACTTATCCTGCATGTGAAATTTGTATAATTTTGGTGGATTTTATATGACATATTTACTTTGATCTTAGAAGCAATCGATCATGCAAGTAACTTGCTTGGTTAGTGAAAATTAGTTGAACTTAATTTTAGGTATGAACGAAAACGAAGTTAAACTTGATGCTGTAATTTTGAAAATATTAGCTTTTTTTCTTTTTACTTTGTTTATTTATTTATTTATTTATTTCCACCACGAACAAACTGAGATCAACCAATGAATCTAATTCAGTGCTGCTTCTACTGAAACCAGTGAAACTTCACCAATTAGAGGAATTTGGATACAGCTGAAAATAATGGTGGCGTGAGCTCACGTCTGTTGAGTTGTGGTAATATTAAACACCTTATAATAATTTTACAATATAAAGCTCTACTTGTCTGTAGTTTTTTTTCATGTCTCTGTAAAAAGGGCTATGGTTAATATGTGAAAATATACTCGCTGGAAATGAGGGAGAGCTCCACTCATGTTTTTTCCCTTCGTTTATTCAGGGAATGGAGGAAAAGAGAGAGTGATTGATTAGTCAGAGCTGTCGGACTATCAGTCGAGTGGAACTCGCAAATCTCCGGTTGCTCTGTGTGTGTGTGAGAGTGAGTACATTTTTTTTTGTTGTTTGTCTGTGTGCATTTCACTGCGTTTGATCGTGTAATCCATGAAGAATCGTCCCTTCCTCTTCCTCTAATGATCAAAGCATAAGCTGTCACCCTTCAAACACCTTCTGACCCCCTAAACACCCTGAAAACACACACCCCTGCATTTTCTCCATTTCTCCCACACATTTACATAGCAAATCATTAAGAAAACTTTTAGTGTGAACCTACTATGCAAAAGATTTAGCTAACTATACTGTCAGTTTGCTTCCTTTTAATGAGGCTAAATTCAATCAAGCAACATTGAAGGCTACAGAGATGAATATTGCAATCAAATATTGCTATAAATAATAAGCCCAAAACCTAAATTTGACTGTCTTTGTAGTTTTGAATGTTTGCATTGCAAAGAAATCTGTTTGTTTACAGAATGATAAAATCTTACTTTTATTCAGCAAGGATGCATTACATTAATCAAAAGTGACATTGAAGACATTTATAATGCTATCACTGTTTCCACAAAAATATTAAGCAGCACAACTGTTTTTTATTTTCAAAATTAATGATCATTTGGAAATCAGCTTATTTCCATGTGACACTGAAGACTGGAGTAATGATGCTGAAAATTTAGCTTTGCCATCAGGGGAAATAAATTACATTTAAATATATATGTATAGTAATAAAAAAGTTATTTAAAATTAACTGTTGATTAAATGTTGTTGATTAATTAAATGCAGACATGAGACTTAATATTTAAAAATCTAACTTTTCAGTTCATTACATTATAGGTTCTACCTGGTGTAACATAATAATAACATAGGCATAATAAATAATATTTTGTCTTGAACAAAACTAGTTAATTTAGATTTTACCACATGAAGTGCGTTTTTTAGGCTACGTGACAAAACCATGCAAAAATGTGCTGAAAGGTTTGCTTGCACTAATGCACACTTTTTCAATTGAATTAAACATAAGGGTCTGTCAAATCGGAATATGTTGACACTTTTCCAAGGGTTTTATGATAATATAACATGCTCTTTCCAATCAGCACACGCTGACCTTCAAATCTAATTAAACCAGAGCGTTATTTGGTGGCAGAGGTTGAGTTTTTATGCATATAAATGATTCTTTAACCTGTGCGTACATCCAAAGAAATCCACTCTCTGCATCATAACAGGGTTGACCATGCAGCTAAAGTGGTCTAATATGTTACTTATTGGAGTCCCTCTCATTTTGTGACTGTGAAATGAAATGTCTTAATGGATGTTTTGTGGGGAGGGGGAGCTTTTAAAAGAGGGTCGTTTGCATTCATATACACACTGAAAAGCCATTACAGTAGAAACACACTCACACAGGTTGGCGTCCTCTTTGCTGGGGCAGTTTTAATGGTGTAAAGCATTCAATTAAGCTCATTTACCTTGTCGAAAGAGTGTTCAACTAGAACCCTAGTTAAAAGGATAGTTCACCCAAAAATTAAAATTCTCTCTTCACTTACTCACCCTCGTGTCGTTCCAAACCCATCTGACTTTTATTCTTTAGTGGAACACAAAATGAGATCTTTTGAAGAATGTTCATCCTGTTCTAACATAGGTTTGGAATGACACGAGAAAAGGTGACATTTTCTTCAAACTGTTCTGAAAACTTTTTTTAAATAAGCTCTCATATATTATTATACATTATATACATTATTTCATACATTTGCTCATTGTTAGTTGGCTATATGGACAGTATATTTTAGTCATTTTATGTACTTTTGTTTTTATAAGTTTTCTCAACTTGTTGTTTTAAGTTTATACAACAAAAATTTGAGAATCTCCCACCAAAATAAGTTGAGCAAACTCAAAAATCTGCTGAAGCTGGTTGCCTTAACATTTTAATTAAAAAATTTTTTTTTACAGTGTAGTTTTTATTTATTTTATGTCTAGTTAGTATTTGTTGTGCTTCAGATTTAACTAAACGCATAGTACAAATGTTTACTTGGCAACTAAGTGAAAAATGTTTTCAACCGAAATGTATATTTTGTCTTATTTCGACTTTATTAACAACTAACAATAGTGTTTTAATAGTTTAAGTCTTAGTTTTAGTTTAGATATACTTTTACTTAAAGATAATACCCCTGTTTTGCACTAATACTATAACATTGTAATTTTATATTATAACATTAGAATTTTTTATTACAAATGTATAATAATTTGAGACATTTTTCAGTAATGCTTTACAATAAGTTTCCAAACATTAGCTATCATGAACTAAAATTCATTTATCTCAGGTAAAGGTTAATATCAACATTTAGTAAAATTCATTTCTAGTAAAAAGAAAAGAAAGAAACATTTTATTTCTTCTTAGAAGAAAGACAATCAAAAGTTGCATCTGTTAATATTAACATAAATTAACAGTGAACTGATACTTTTATGTTAAATATATTATATGGAACTGTTAACCAAGATTTTAAGTAAATGTTGATGCTAACTAATATTAATAAATGTTGTAGAAGTATTTTTCATTGTTAGTTCGTTTGAACTAATTTTAGCAAGTGAAACTTGCCCTATTTTTGTTATTTGGTGATGATGATAATGGTCAAAGCTGCTTTGGGTTGAAGGAAACTTCTTGTGCATGTGTTTATTTGATGTTTTTTTTTTCCCTTAGTTTCATGCATGACAAAAGAGGCTTTGAGTTTTCAGAGGACCACCTGAAGTATCTTTCTGCTTTTTGCTCTCTCTCACTCTTCCGCATAGGTGAAAATGTATTATCCAGTGGAGGTATAATTTATTAGACATCTCTGGCCCCCATGGTCCCGTCCTCCTCTTTTCCTCTTCCGACTGATCCCTCTCTCAGGTTCATCCCTCGCTCATGTTACCCTGTCCAAAAACAATTAGTGTTTCAAGCAGAGGGGGTTACAGCTTCAGGTCTTTGCGGTTGTGTGAGTTTGTGTGCATGCGTGCACGGTTGATGGGATGAGAGACGCTACAATCTTCATTCCCACCCGGGTCGCTTCCGTCCAGAGATTTGACTCTTTGACCTTTCAATGGCATCACAGGGTGAGGAGTCAAAAAGTCATGAAAAATATCCGGTCGCCAAGACATTTGTCTGTATTGGTGTACTTGAAGATCCAACATCTGGCTTCGTCCTTGATTTTTGTCCTGGATTGGTACATTCGAAAAGAACATTTGTGACCCTGGAGCACAAAACCAGTCTTAAGTCGCTGGGTATATTTGTAGCAATAGCCAAAAATACACTGTATGGGTCAAAATAATCCATTTTTCTTTTATGCCAAAAATCATTAGGATATTAAGTAAAGATCATGTTCCATGAAGATATTTTGTAATTTTTTTACCGTAAATGTATAAAAACTTAATTTTTGATTAGTAATATGCATTGCTAAGAATTCATTTGTACAACTTTAAAGGCGATTTTCTCAATATTTAGATTTTTTTGCACCCTCATATTCCAGATTTTCAAATAGTTGTATCTCAGCCAAATATTGTCCGATCCTAACAAATCATACATCAGTGGGAAGCTTATTTATTCAGCTTTCAGGTGATATATAAATCTCAGTTTCGAAAAATTGACAGTTAAGACTGGTTTTGTGGTCCAGGGTCACATTTACTATATTAGTATGGTACACTTACAAGTAGTTACTAAAAGTACAATGTTTTGTTAGTGTTCTTGGAAATATCTTGGCGTACTGTAAAACTACCATGGCATTTAAATACGATAATATACCCCATGGTTTTATCACCCTTACATATAAGCACTGGTATCAAATGGTAATACTTTGAAGTATACCATGGTAATTAAATTCATGTGGCATAGTATTCACATGGTATTTCCAAGAATACTACCATGGTACAGTCTCAAAATACCATGATAGTACCATGCCAAAAAACATGTTTTTTGTTAAATATGTGCTAAAAAGCTATTTTTGAAAAGGTACCTTGAAAATACAATGATTTTTGGACAAAAGTACTATATATCAGTGTACCACAGTATTACTATCTGATACCAGTGCTGTACTGTTTTGTAGCCAAGGTCAGATCAAGTACAGGATATCAGGATATTTGATCATGATATCATAAAATATTGTAATTCTCACACACACTATCATCATCAAGGTGTCTTACTGCGTTTACCGTTTTTTTTTTTCTTTTTTTACAGCTTATACTTAAGACGGCAGCCATTGTGTTTAGGCCTAAAAATATATGCATGCATACAACACATATAGTTATGCATTATCATTCCCTTTTACATTTAATTAGATCCCTACTATACCACAAATCTATAAACTTAGATGTCTGAGAAAGTGAAAATGTCTTTTGAGTGGATATTCCACCTATTGTCACTTTGACATCGACTTGATTGTAATATATATTAAGAAATCATCAAATTAAGTACACACATCACCGGTTCAAACGAGTCCCTCACCTAAAGACACACAATCACACATGCTGCGAGCGCAATCCTCCACCTCGCTGAGATAATGCCATCTCAGAACGTGAGACAAGTGTACGAAATTTCAATTAGAAAAATGCAATTAAAATGACGGAATTAAACCCTGCTAATTACTCCTCCCCCCTTTAACGAAGAGCTCTGATTAATTATGCTCTTTTAATTTGCATTCCATGTGGAACTAATTGACATGAATTGGTTTTAATTATTTGAGAGGGTGTTTTTTCAATGGCAGCAGTTTGAAAATTTATCTGACACGCTCACCGTGGGAGTTAACGTGTCTTCTCCTCGCAACGTATAGGGTGAGGAAAGCCATATTTACTGTTTTTATGTGTGTGGGTTCCTGACAACAGCCTTATTGCCTATTTTTCTTTCTATTAACAGTAGATTTTGATTATGTTTGGTGGGTTACAATGTGCAGATGTTAAAAGTGTGTGAGTGTGATTTAATTTTCACCTTTTTCTATGCACCTACACATATTTGCCCAGATTACTTGAACAAGTTACAAGGTAACATCATTTACAGTTATTTCTGTCAGAAGCTCATTTGCCAGACATTAAACATTTATATAGACTAAGAGAGAGCAATACACTGAGAAAAAATGAGTCTTTATTTTCTGCTGAAAGGCTGATTATCTTTTGTTCCGTTCTTGTAATGCACAGCCGCACACCTCTGATAATCTTGTTAAGAGTCCAGGGTCCAGCTCTCTGTCAGAGTTCATAGGTCATGCAAATAGTTGCTCTTTCTTGATTGAAAAGAAAAGGTTCCCATGAGCCTTATCAAGTGCGAAAAGAAGAGAGTGTGTGTAAGACGGGGCGAGAATGCATGAGGGAAATAGAAGCTAAACACATTCACTGAGGTTCATTAGTACTTTAGGTGAAAACCGGAAGAGACGGAGAGACAGGGCATAAAGCAAGTGAGAAAGTGACATTTTCAGCTTAACTTTTTTTTTTTTTTTAAAGCAGCTTAAGTTCAGCAAGGAAACCTCTTCATTGGGCTTTTGAGATCATGGATTTATGGTTCTTTGGAGATTAATTAAGTTATTAATATTACATTAAAGGTGTGTGATATCAGCTCAGGGCTCCAGACTGCCACTAAAGTGGTCACATTTAAAATACCTACTGTTGGTGATAGTCAAGAAAACTTATGTCATTTTGTTTCAACATTGTTGTTATCTGCATGCAACATGAGCCATGATGTCCGGATCATGAATAAATGACTCTTATGAACGGGTTTGTTTTAATGAATCAGTCCTGAGATTCATAAAACATGTATACTTAAGGTTTGAGAGACTAAAGGGATACTCCACCCCAAAATGAAAATTTTGTTATTAATCACTTACCCCCATGTCGTTCCAAACCCGTAAAAGCTTCGTTCGTCTTCGTAACACAATTTAAGATATTTTAGATGAAAACCAGGAGGCTTGTGACTGTCTCATTGGCTGCATAGTAAATTACACTGTCAAGGTCCAGAAAAGCATGAAAAACATTGTCAGATTATTCCAGCTGCAATCAGTGGTTCAACCGTAACATTATGAAGCGGCTAGAATACTTTTTGTACGGAAATGAAACAAAAATAACGACTTTATTCAACAATTCGGCACTGTAGCGCCATTTTGGAGAGTATTGCTGCACGTAAAATGCATACGCTCTTCCGTGTCAGCCGCGACATAGGGATGCGCTGTTTGCGTTCAAATCAAAGCGTAAATCCACGTAGAAAATGTATCCTTGTGTCGCGGCTGACACAGAAGAGTGTACGCATTTTACGTGCTGCGATACTCTCCAAAATGGCGCTACGGTGTCGAATTGTGGAACAAAGTTGTTATTTTTGTTTTATTTCTGTACAAAAAGTATTCTCGTCGCTTCATAACGTTACGGTTGAAACACTGATGGTAGATGGAGTATTCTGACAGTGATTTTCAACAAAGCTTTTACGGGTTTGGAACGACATGGGGGTAAGTGATTAATAACAAAATTTTCATTTTGGGGTGGAGTAACCCTTTAAAGCAATAGTTCACACCAAAATGAAAATTTGCTAAAAATGTGATCACCCTCAGATCATCCAAGATGTAGATTTGGAGAAATCTAGCATCTAAAATCTAGCACACTTACCAATGTTTTTATCAGCTGTTTGGATTCTTTTTCTGACGGCACCCATTCACTGCAGAGGATCTATTGGTGAGCAAGTGCTAAATCTCTCTAAACCTGTTCCCATGAAAAAACAAAGTCATATACATCTTGAATTGCAAATTTTCAATCCAAGATTTAATTCTTGGGTGAACTGTTCCATTAAAAGTATTTAAAAGTACATCTCAAAATATCTTCTTATGTGTTCCATAAGAAAGAAATACAGGTTTGGAACAACATGACTAAAAGATTATACAGTTTTCATTTTTGAGTGAACTGTCCATTTAAAAGAATCTTTCACTAATTGTGAAGCAGCAAATGCTCTCCTGGGTTTTTTCTTTTTTTTAAATATTGATTGCTTTATACAGAACCTAGATTATGCAGAACTATTTGTACAAAACTCAATTTGTGATGCTGCAGAAAGATGTTCTGTGTTGAATTATTTAATGACTGTAAAATAAAGCTGTTTGTTCGGTCCAAAAACAATCTGATTCTGTAGTATACTGACAGGAAACAACCAGTAGTTGACATGGCTGGCCGATGTGTATGATTTAACAGCATGCATTAAATGCTAATTCATTTTTCACGGCATCTTATGCAGACTTCAGCAAATGATCCAGTAGTTGTTGCTCACTCACACACACACACAGACACAGATGGCAGGTTGTAAAAAACGATTCCCCTTTGTACTGCCGTCATAATAGATCCTGTTAAATAGATAATTATAATACCATATGAGAGAACTCTCCAACACCCAGCTCATGATATACAGTAAGTGTGAGCAGATGACTCCATGAAGACATGAAGAAGTGAAGCTATAAATCCAGTCGGATGGTTGGGGAGAGGGGGAACTTATCATTATGCCATAATTCTTCGTCCACTGGGAATGACGCTTCCGATGTTTGAACCGCCTTGGTTACTCATTCACTTGTTTTAATTGCTTGAGTCAGACCCTCATTGACTTATAAGACCTTCATAGGTTGCAAAACGAGATGTGTTCACTTTGACAGAGATGAAATAATCTCATTTGCTCACCAAGCTGCATGTATTTGATCAGAAAAACAGTGATATTGTGAAATGGTATTATGGTTTAAATAATGAATAATAATACATTTTAAAATTGGGTCCCACTTTATATTAGGTGGCCTTAACTACTATGTACTTACATTTGAATTAATCATTTGGTACAATGCATTTATTGTGTACATACATGTTTTTACATTGTACTTATATTTTTAAAAATACCTATATGTAATTACATCTGGAATTAATTTCTGTAATTACAATTATAATTACACTGTTGACCCATCCCTTACACCTTAACCCACCCTTAAACCGACCCATACCACCCTAACCTGTCCCTAACCTTACCTGTATCCCACCTCAATAGCAGCAATAGTGTTTTGCAATACAGTATGAACACGATAAGTACATCATACTTATTTTTTGATGTAAGTACATAGTAGTTAAGGCCACTTAATATAAAGTGTGACCTAAAATTGTATTAATTCAAGCTAAATATTGAGCATCATTACTCCAGTCTTCAGTGTCACATGATCCTTCAGAAATCATTCTATTATGCTGATTTGCTGATCAACATTTATTTTTATTTTCTATGACAGTGTTGAAAATAGATGTTCTGCTTAATATTTTTGTGGAAACAATAATACCTTTTCTCCAGGGTGAATAGAAAGAACAGAATTTATTTGAAATAGAAATGTTTTTGTTATCAAGTCTAACAACTTCTTTTTAAAAATTCTACTGATTTTACTTATATAACACTTGAATGAATGCTAATTGACTCAGTATACCCTTGTCAGAATTATTTACGCCTTTTATGATCACAAACTGTACTGGTTGTCTTTGTTAGGGTGATTGTTTTGAACATGCGTCAGTATGATCTCATGAGTATTTGCGTGTGTGTCTATATAAGAGATTATCGGTGTATGTGTTCATGAACACGCCAGTGCAATTTAAAGCCACCATATGAGCAGAAAAATTAATTAGACAGCTTAAACACTTCTGATAATGCAGATGTGTGTGTGTGTGTGTGTGTGTGTGTGTGTGTGTGTGTGTGTGTGTGTGTGTGTGTGTGTGTGTGTGTGTGTGTGTGTGTGTGTGTGTGTGTGTGTGTGTGTGTGTGTGTGTGTGTGTGTGTGTGTGTGTGTGTGTGTGTGTGTGTGTGTGTTCATGTCTGAGCGTGTGTGCATCCAAGCGGCTGTTTGTTAGTTTTCTCTGACCTCCACTTCAGGATTAATATTTAATTAGTTTGCTCAGGCTAGGGAGAGGCACTTATTAACCCAATATGTCAATCTGACAGAGGCAGTGAGGGAGCCTGAGAGAGAGGAGAATGAGAAGGAGGCCGGGCTGCTGGAATATCACAAGGTGTAGTTGTTTACATGATCCACATAAACACCTCGCAAATATCATTTAATCTTTCCACAAAGTGGAAGTATGTTTTCAAACCGGTTCCACGTGAAGTCTGCACCGTTTTGGCAGGTAGACTCGGGTGCAGTCTGAGTAGTAGTCTAAATAGCATTGTGTTCAGTGATGTTCATCTAAATAGCTTTGAAAGAATCTTGTTTTGCCTCACTTACAGGCTCATTATATGTGATTTTGGAATAAAAAAAAAAAATCTTCCCTGATGAAAATATTATCTCTCAGAAGTCCCTCTTTTTGTAATATTTTTATATTAAAGACTGCAGTACTTGGTTATGTATCTACTTTGTCTATTAAAAAATTGTCAATTGTTGTCATGCAGCAAAAGCATAGAGGTATACAAAACTTAAAGTACAGTGCAAGCATTTTGGTCTTTGATAATGAATATTTGAGTTCATATTGGCGTCTTTTTTTTGCACTTTTTACCTCTGCATTTACTGGGCTCTTAGTGTCAGGACAGTAACCTGAGAAACAAGAGATTTAAGACAAATCTTTATTTGATCTCTATTTAATTACATTTCTTTCTAAGAGAAACAACTGGGATATTAAAGATATTTGAGAAATATTAAAAAATTATGCCACTAATGCTTAAAAATTTTACCATTTCATTTGATGTGTGTGTGTGTGTGTGTGTGTGTGTGTGTGTGTGTGTGTGTGTGTGTGTGTGTGTGTGTGTGTGTGTGTGTGTGTGTGTGTGTGTGTGTGTGTGTGTGTGTGTGTGAGAGTGTGTACTTGTTTATGCTACGTTGTGGGGACCGGCCTGTCGTCCCCTCAAGGGAAAAAAAACAGTAAATAAAATAATAGTAGTAAAAATAGAATGATGTTTATCTGAAAGTGTAATAATGCAAACAGGTTTTCTGTAAGGGGTTAGGGTTAGGGGATAAAAAAATATAGTTTGGTCAGTATAAAAGTAATAGAAGTCTATAGGAAGTCCCCACAATTTACAGAAACAAACGTGTGTGTGTGTGTGTGTGTGTGTGTGTGTGTGTGCGTGCGTGCATTAAAATAAATAAAAAAAACAGCCCACAACATTTTAATGTCAAAACAAGCTTTGTGATAAGTCACATTTTAAGATATAGAGATATTACAAGGTTAAAATTGCTAATAATAACTTTAATTAACAAAATCATTGCCCCATCTACATTTAAAATTGAAATTTTAAATTTCCTCACATCCACAATTTCTTTGTGTATCTAATTTTGGACGATTGCATCCACAATATTTCTTTGAATATATTTGCTTTGTTGACAAGTAGCAGTCATTTTTACAAATATGTAAACACCACATGACCCACTGGGGCTACATATCACTCACAGATACACAGATAAAGGTGTTTTATAGATCCCTGAGGGGAAATTCAGAAGAATCCTATCTGACATTCAGGAGTATCTGGTATCGTAGTAAAACCATGTATGTCTTTGACCATGTGTGTGCATGTTTGTGTGTGTAGAGACTTATAATGGACTAAACAGATATGGCTGTATTAAAGCAGATCAGCATATCCAGATCTATGTTCTGACACTGACATAATCTGACTTCTCCTAATCTGTATCCGCCATCACTCCGTTAGCAGGGTTTTTTTCTTTCAGCATCAGCAGACAGTGTGCTTGTGTGCCGCGACCGTGTCTAGGGAATAATTTAAGGATGTCACTCTCCTGTCATATTTGACGGTGTAAGATGTGTAAATTTTTGACATCTGTAGTGAGATTTACATGCAAAATTCAGTCCCTGTGTGATCCTCACTTTGCGAAAAAATAGCACTTAAGAAAACATCTCAAATGCTTAGAATATTAAACTCTTTACCACCATATGTGACAAAGCTATTAAAAAGTTTATTTAAAACATCTATCTTAAAGGCAATTACACTAAAAAACTGCTTTCCATTTTTTCTGAGATCACAGCATATGGTGATATGTCTTGCTATGTCTTGATGCTAATCTTGCATTACAAGTACATTTCATTTTATGTTTTCTCTAGTTTGACCTTATGGGAAATCCAGTGAACGGTCAGGGCTAGATACAGACATATAATTATAATTCATTAGTGGTGTTTGCTAAAGCTTTATTAAAGTAATCACACTTTTTTATTGCTTTATGGACAATTAAATTAAATAGCTATAGGTTTGCATGAAGTAGGGACCTGAGCCAGTAGGCAACTTCATTGCAATGCAAAAAACATTCATGGAGCATGGCAAATGCATTGCAGTGCCCTAGCAACCACCGCCAACACCTTAGCATATGGCAACAAGATTTGCATGGCAACCACCACTCATATTTTCTTCAAAAATGTAAATATATAATTTATGCATGCTTTATTCCTTATAAAGTGAAATAATAGCGTGTTAATGGATATTTAAATCACATTAAATATGCATGGCATATTTTGTTGTGAGTTCATGTGCAGGGGTGCTTGTGTGTGTGTGTGTGTGTGTGTGTGTGTGTGTGTGTGTGTGTGTGTGTGTATGTGTGTGTGTGTGAGAGAGAGTACACATCAGATAGCATTAGCTGATGATTACTCTCCGATGTTATGAGATTGATGAGTGTTAATTATACACACAATTAGTCTCCTAATTAAACATTTATCACACAGTTCAGAGCGAGAGGGGGAGAGAGAGCTTGAGTTTATGAAGGCTTTCATACGACATCAAGTATGTGTGTGCGTGTGTGTGTGTGTGTGTGCATCTGTTTTTGTGTGTGTGTGTGTGTGTGTGTGTGTGTGTGTGTGTGTGTGTGTGTGTGTGAAGTTAAATTGCTGCTTATTCCCCCCCGGTTGGATTTCTTTTTTCCTTCCTGCAGGTTTCCAGTTTTGCTTTTCTTCTGTGGTGTTTTTGTTTTTCAGGGATGAAACGACCCATCGGATGAATGCATGTCAGAGGAGTGTGACCCTCTCTCTTTCTTTCTCTTCTTTCCCTTTTTCTCACTCTCACTCGGTATCCGGAGTTTGCAGGCCTTTCTTTGTGATCCGTGGTGGATAATGGTCATTCCTGCTGCTCTAGCAAACAGTGGATCAGGAGAGCATTTCCAGGTGACCAGAAAGAGACCACGGGCAAGAGCGAGAGAGGGAAGGAGGGAGGTCTCTGTGGCTAAATTATGGGAATACATGGTACATGTTTACTTTATTCAAAAGACAATACCATGCTAAACACAGAAGTTCAGTATTTTTTGTGCTGATCAACAACTAATTCATATTTAAAAGTGCACTACATAAAAAATTCAGTGAGATTTTTGCAATTTCATATGTTGCTTGCAAAACATTTGATTTCATCAAAAAGAAAATATATGAAGAATGCTGGTGCAGCTAACTGTCAAAACACCAATGCCAAGTTTTTATTTATTTTTCTTTTTATATTTATATTGATGTTATTAATATTATTCAATTTCCTGAACTATTAATACAATAGTGGTCTTTGACTTCATACTGACATCTACTAATATGGAAGCCTGTTTCATCCACAGTATAAAAAAAAACAAAAAGTGAATTACTTTTTATCTCACAATTCGTACTCTTGCAATTCTGTGAAAAAAAAAGAATTGCAAGACTTTTTTCTTGCAATTCCGAGTTTATATCTCAGAATTCTGACTTTTTTCTCTGAATTATAAGTTTACATCTCTCAGTTGTGTTGTTTTTTCCACCATGGAATAAAAAAGGTAATTGTAACACATATATCTCACAATTGTGAGATAAGTCACGATTACGTTTTTGGTCACACTTTATATTAGGTGGCCTTAATTACTATGTACTTAATCAAAAAATAAGTACAATGTACGTGCAAAACACTTTTGCTGCTATTGAGGAGGGATACGGGTAAGGTTAGGGACAGGTTTGGTGGTCTCGGTCGGTTTAAGGGTGGGTTAAGGTGTAAGGGATGGGTCAACAGTGTAATTATAAATGTAATTACAGAAATTAGTTACAGATGTAATTACATATAGGTGTTTTTTAAAATATAAGTACAATGTAAAATCATGTATGTACACAATAAGTGCATTGTACCAAATGATTAATTTAAATTTAAGTACATAGTAGTTAAGGCCACCTAATATAAAGTGGGACCACGTTTTTTATTTTTTTATTACCATTGTATGTTTTGAAAGCATATTTGTCAGCATTTAAGTAATTTTGCCACTAAACGTCTCTGAGAATGGGAGGAGCGTTAATCTGATAATGTTATCTTTTTGCGCTGCAAAAGACAGTCGAACATGTTCATCTTGTGTTTGCATACCTAAACCATATCCTAAACCTAACCCATATAGTAAGTGCAAGTTGTTAATTGCTTAGTGCTTATAAGTACACTGTAACAAAGACACCTTAAAATAAAGTGTAACCTTTTTTAATTTATAATATAAAATCAAAATATTGTACTTTGCTCTTGTGATATGCTGCATACGAGACTGCGCTACAGTTAAGGTATCATATCGATCACAAGTGCAGTATGGAGTACCTCAAGGCTCAGTACTAGGGCCGTCACTTTTCACGCTTTACATGTTACCCTTAGGAGATATCATCAGGAAACACAACTCAGCTCTATATTTCTTCGCGGCCCGGCGAAACACACCAAATTGAGAAACTAACAGAATGCATAGTTGATATAAAAAACTGGATGACGAGTAATTTCTTACTGCTAAATTCTGAAAAAAGAGAGGAATTAACTATCGGACCTAAAACCCCCACATGTAATAATTTAGAACACTGTCTTAACACTTGATGGCTGCTCTGTAAATTCTTCGTCATCAGTTAGGAACCGAGGTGTGCTGTTTGATAGCAATCTTTCCTTTGACAGCCATGTTTCTAGAATTTGTAGAACTGCATTTTTTCATCTTAAAAATATATCTAAATTGAGACCTATGCTCTCAAAGTCAAAGGCAGAAATGTTAATTCATGCATTTATGACCTCAAGGTTAGATTATTTTAATGCTTTATTGGGTGGTTGTTCTGCACGCTTAATAAACAAACTCCAGATGGTCCAAAATGCAGCAGCTAGAGTTCTTACTAGAACCAGGAAGTATGAGCACATTAGCACGGTTCTGTCAACACTGCACTGGCTCCCTGTTAAACATCATATAGATTTTAAAATATTGTTAATTACTTATAAAGTCCTGAATGGTTTAGCACCTCAGTACTTGAGCGAGCTCTTATCGCATTATAGTTCTCTACGTCCAATGCGTTCTCAAAACTCTGGCAATTTGATAATACCTAGAATATCAAAATCAACTGCAGGCGGCAGATCCTTTTCCTGTTTAGTGCCCAAACTCTGGAACAATCTACCTAACACTGTTCGGGAGGCAGACACACTCTGTCAGTTTAAATCTAGATTAAAGACCCATCTCTTTAACCTGACGTACACATAACACACTAATACGCTTCTAATATTCAAATCCGTTAAAGGATTGTTAGGCTGCATTAATTAGGTCAACCAGAACTGGGAACACTTCTCATAACACCCGATGTACTTGTTACATCGTAAGAAAAATGGCATCTACGCTAATATTAGTCTGTTTCTTTCGTATTCCGAGATCACCGTTGCCACCCGATCCAGTCCGTATCCAGATCAAATGGTGGATCAGCAGGTAGAGATGACCTCTACAGCCCTGAACGTCAACGGAGGTCAGGACACCTAGATGAGCCCCAGAGACAGATCGCCAGTGAAGACCTCGTCACATAGACGGCCATTGGGACAAGACCACGGGAACCAAATGAGTCCTTTACACAATCTGACTGTGCTGCAGTTGGAATTGAACTGCTGGTTCGTCTGCAGAGGAGAACTGGCCCCCCGACTGAGCCTGGTTTCTCCCATGGTTTTTTCTCCATTCTGTCACCGATGGAGTTTTGGTTGCTTGCCGCTGTCACCTCTGGCTTGCTCAGTTGGGGACACTTCATTTCCAGCGATATCGTCGACTTGATTGCACAGATACTATTTTAACTGAACTGAGCTGGACGATGACATCATTGAATTCAGTAATGAAATGCCTTTAACTGAAAATTGAGTGTTTAATCTTGTCATTTTACATTATTGACACACTATTTTCCAATTTTGATATTGGTAAGTTGCTTTGACACAATCTGTATTGTTAAAAGCGCTATATAAATAAAGGTGACTTGACTTAAGGTTACTACATTCAGATCTGCTTCCATTCTAGTATGCAGCAGCTCTTACTTACTTTTCACAATCCAATCAACTGATGGATAAAATGAAGTGCCGCCTTTTTTTTTTTTTCTTGTTTGACAGTCATTCCAAAATCTCAGTCACAGCTTCTGTTTCATGATGACTTTAAATCTGAATTAGTCTGGCTAATTCATCTTGAATGTCTGTTTAATCATTTTCAGTCACCAGCTCTTTGCAGAGGACTCATGGTCCAAAGCACAGTAAGGGACTCTAAAAATGTTGGTATCACCAGTATTTATATCCTGTAAACTTCAACTTCTGAACATTTACAACTATATCTGTTTATTCATTAAACATTTAGCCAATCTTTTTTTTTTTTTTAAATGACCTTGAGTCTTGTCCATGTCAGCACTTAAAATGCCTTTTAAGTACTGACATGGACAAGGTTGAGGAACTGTTTTACCGGTGATAAATTTAAATCTTTTGAATTGATCTGTATCTTCTTGTTCCCACAAAAAGACAGTGGTATCATGTACCCTTGGGTGGTATACAAAATATAGCTTCAGTCTCTCCCATGGACCACCTTCTGCACCATCTGACAGATTTAAAGTGTGAGAACAGAGAGATGGCCTCACAAAAAGTACATTAAGATTACCATGCTATCAGTGATGGTATTAATATCATTGCACTTTGATATTTCTACCATGTTTCTCAATGATTGCCTTATGCATATGCAGTTATGTAGCGCTCCAAGGTGCTTCAAAAAAATACTGTGGTATTGCCATGGTATATACAAAAACAATCATATTATATGGTACCACGTCAAAAAAAAAGAGGTAATGTGATATTAATCACAGAATGTATGACATATGCAATATTACAGAGCTTTTATTTGAAGCTTTATATACTTTTCTACTTGTCTTCAGCTGTTTTTATGAAAGGAAAAGTGTGTTTACACCATGAAAAGACAGGGGGGAGGTGTATGTGGTGTGTGTGTGTTCGTATCACTGACAGCCGAGCGAGGTTATGAAAACAGTCATTCTTCCCGTCATCGCTCCATAGCCGGTGATTTAGCGGCGAGCCGCCCCGGTGCAGCAGTAAAACGGCAGGCAGAGATTTACAGTGCACTCTGGGATATCACTCAGCCCAGGGGCCACCTTGCCACATCGTCCCAGCTCACCTGCTACTGTGTTTTACCAGCCAAGCCTGAACACCCCCTAAACCCCCCAGACCTCACACACCCCAAACCCACTGGACCACATTCAGAGGGGTTAAGCTTCTGATTGAATCACCAATCAGGCCTGATTAATAATAACTTGAGTGTGTGTGTGTGTGTGTGTGTGTGTGTGTGTGTGTGTGTGTGTGTGTGTGTGTGTGTGTGTGTGTGTGTGTGTGTGTGTGTGTGTGTGTATGTGTATGTGTCTACAAAAAAAAATATTTTATTGCTATTTTCCAACTCATTAGGACTCAAATGATACATTTTCATGTTTCTTCAAATATTACTTTTTAATTTGATGGTTTTTATTGTCCATTAAAATAAAAGATAGTAACATTTGCTTTAAGGTCAGTTGTTTTCACATGCATGTTTTAATACTTAGGTTGTTCTGAATATTTGCAGTTTATATTACTTAGAATTTCACTTTTTTTCTCAGCCCTAGCTCCTCAATTGTTTTGAAACCATTTAAAGGTTAATTGTAGTCCCTTAAATTCACATTATATTTACCTGCATCCAGACACGAGTGGGAGTGAGTCAAGTTATGAGATGGAAAAACAATTATGGCATGTTTTTATGCGCTTTTTTTATGCACACAGAAATTCAATCACATAAAAACTAGCCAAAGAGCTGTCACATCTGGGCATTTGTAATCTGGTTTATACTTAACAAAATTGCTGTTTTTATACAAAATTCAAGATCATTTTTAATGTGATTTTCAGTTGTAATAACTTCAGGTTATTGCGGTCCATATGAATGTTATCATTTATATTTCAACAATGCATAATCAACATGATTTATCTCTTGAAAATTACTGCTTTCATTTCAATTTGTTTGATCTGTCAGATTTTGAAGTCTATGTAATATGTACATTCCCCTTCACTGCTGTCATGAACTGCTTATGTAAGTTGCATAGCGTGACTAAAGAATCGCTGCAAATGTGTCATGCATGACAAACATCTTTCCTCGTGATCTTTTTTATATCTGCTATTTCTATGCTAACAATAATTGATTATGTCATGCCTCAATGCATTGTCTGTCACATTTTCTTCAGGGGCAGCGTAATTGGTTTGGCATGCTCTCTTCTCATGGTCTGAATGCTTACTAGATGACATTACTGGTGTTACTTTATCCGCTGGTATCTCTGAATGTATTCTTTTGAGACCGCAGCTGCTTTCATGTGTTCTGTGAAAAGGTCCCGTAAAGATAACAGCACACATATGAATGCACGGCATAAAATTGATCTGCATGTTTTGTAGGTCCGCAGCCCAAATTCTAAGAAATTCTGCTGTAAATTAAATTGCGTTTTTAAATTGACTTCTTATTGCTATTCAAGCATTATTCTTGATGACATGATGATTCTTGAAATTATTCTGTGTGTTCTTACTGTGATCTACATTTTTGCATTTGGTGGACACTTTTATTCAAAGTGTGAGGGTTTAGATGCATTAAAAGGAAAAGTTCACCCAATAATGAGAATTTGCTTAAAATGTACTCACCCTCAAGCTATCCAAGATGTGCATGAGTTTGTTTCTTTTTCAGAACAGATTTGGAGAAATGTAGCATTACATCACTTGCTCACCATTGGATCCTCTACAGTGAATGGGTGCTGTCAGATTGAGAACGGCTGATAAAAACATCCCAATAATCCACACAACTCCAGGCCATCAGTTAACATCAGATGAAGAAACAAACTGATCATCATCATGGTCGGCTTGAAGGTGACTAAATTTTCAGCACATTTTCATTTTTGGGTCAACTATTTCTATTATGTTTAATACATACTATAAGGTTTTAAATATAGAATTCAACTTCAAACATACCAAAACGAATGCATGCATTTAATTCTGAAATCATATTCATCTCTTGATAGTGCTCTGTATCTGTATTTATTTGTGTTTCCAAAGGTAGTGGCAATGGTGGTTTCCTGTGCTGTCCTGCTCTGACTGGTTGGTGTTGTTTTTGTGTTGTTGTTGCTGGAGAGAGCATGTGTTTACTTTCCTCACCATGTGTTTACCTCAAACTACAGGCCCTCTCGTAAATGTCGACATGAGGCATGAGTTTTGTGTGTGTGTGTGTGTGTGTGTGTGTGTGTGTGTGTGTGTGTGTGTGTGTGTGCAAAAGTGATCCTCACCAGGAGGGTGTGAACAGGAGTGGAGACATAACCCTTGATACCACCTGTTTCCTGTTTTCAGGTGATCAGTGCTAGATTTGTTGGACAGGGCCGAAGATCAATTGGTCACAGATACCCCCTATCTTCCCTCAGCATAGAGCGTGGGAAAGTCTGATTAGGTGAGTGTGCCTGTGCTACAGTGCTGCTTTTCCCTTTTGAAAAATGCATGCAGATGAACAGATGAAATGCGTATAGCCTGCACTTTAGAGCCATTCTGTTAATTGAAATTGTATTTATATTGTTTGTGATCAGCACTGGCCAATGGTGTCTGTTTGTGCCCCAGAAGTCTATACAGAACCTGAAGAACACCACACACTCTTTTCCACATCATTTTTTGTTTTATCTCTCAAAGTCTTTAGTAATTAAAAAGCAGAAAGCTTGAAAAAAATGAAAAAGTAAATACTGTATGTTTATATAATATTATTATGGTGTATATATATATAGTTGTATATATAATATAATAAATTATATAATATAAAGGACCATTTAATATTAAAATCAAATGTTTGGGATTTGTATAATACTTGTAAAAAACACTAGTACTGTGAAATCTTATTACAATATAAAAAAAACATTATATTTAAATGTTAAAATGTAATTCCTTTGATTGTAAGACTGAATTTTCAGAGCCGTGTGATTTTCCAGAAATCATTGTAATATACTAATTTGGTGCTTAAGAAACATTTCTTATTATTATCAATGTTGAAAACAATTTTTTTTTCAGAATTCTTAGGTTAAAGGTGGGGTAAGTGATTTCTGGTAGCCAATATTGACATTTGAAATCACCAAAACAAACACGCCCCTACCCCAAAGTGGTCTCGCCCCTATTTTGATAGCTCCGCCCCACACATAGGCCTACGTACGCCAACGATTAGTTCTGTGAAACAAAGCAAAACCAATGTTACTCACATATCAAGAAGAAACAAATCAACCTCGGTGTCCGATCACAGGCCTTCCCGCTCCTTGAGTTCTCTCCAGCGCTGGAAAGCTGATCCGATATTTACACGGGTCCTACTTCTTGCCTTATTGTAACACTGTGTCTACCGCGGACGCGAGTGGCGCAACAAAATATTATAGAACTCATTATAATCAGTGATTCTGTCTACACTGGATGCTGCACCGCAACACGACAAATCCCCGAAAGTAAACTGCTGCCGCATTCTATTTATGACGTTATTGACACAAATTTCAAATGATTTTCAATGGTCGCTTTGTCACGTCCAGTGTAGACAGACCTGTCGAGTCCGGTGTAGACACGGTGTAAGCCTTCTTTTGTTCCGCAGACATTTTCCTCTTTTATTTTTTATCTGCCATTTCTATCTTTCTGTCGTCGCTCGGCTCGGCTAATGTCCATCATGTGCACTGATGAACGCTCTCTCCTCGTATCATGAGTAGACACGCCCCTTTCTGCTGATTGGCTACAAGTTTGTTTTGGTACTGGGCCCGAAAAAATACATACCCCACCTTTAATAGAAAGTTGAAAAACAGCATTTACTTGAAAGGTTTTTGTAACAATGTTACATTGTTCATGTATCCTTGCTGAATAAATGAGACTGTTACTTTAAAAATAAATAAATAAATAAATACATTTTACTGAACCCAAACCTTCAATTGGTAGCGTGTGTATACATTTTGGCAAATTGTAAATATGCATAATACATATGCATCTGCCACTGTTACATATTCTGCATTGTCCTACCCTACAACATTATGAAACTAGTTTTTATCACGATCTGTGATCTGTGTTTGTGTTTGTGTATATATACAGTAGGTCTATAGTTGTCTAAACCTATAAAGAATTGCTGATATGATGTATTTTCCTTAGTCTTCACAGGTCAAAAACTCCTTGTCTTGTCCTTGTCCTACTTTTTTATCTATATTTCTAATATCTCTATTAATGTGACCCATTGCTACAAACCACATTTTCTGATAAAATAACTAATTTATTCTCTTTTTAGCTTTATAAAGAGACAATTATGTTTGAAAATCTGGGATATGTGCTCTTCATTCAAAGATGTTGTACCAATATGGAGACGCTAATGAAAGTATGATGTCATGCATTTTAACCTGTATAACATGCCCAGACTTGTTCATTTTGTCTTTTCTTCTCCCATAATTACCTTTGGTTCAAATCAATTTCAAGCCGAACACTCAATTTACTGAAGCCAAATTCATTAATTTTGAAGAATACATGCAGCACTTCAAGAATAAAGTGCATTTCTAATAATGTCCATATCTTAGTATTGATTATATTGAAGACATTCAAAGGCTTATAAATTGGACAGAATGATTGATGGATGGATGGATGGATCAATGGATAAACCATTTGGTCATACTATGGTACAAGGAAGCTATGCTATAGTGATTTGGTATATACCATCAATGGCTACCATATTTATTTACTATGGTCTTCTAAGGTACATCTTAGAATACCATGTTATTACCACTGTAATCAGTGGCACATGTCCAAAAAACATGGTATTACCTCATGGTATAATGACTTATGGTATTACATCTGCGTACACTCACTATGCTGAGAAACAGAAAGAAGTATTGAGAATGAGATCTTTAATAAATTACGTTACTGAAAACACTATGTGTCAGTTTGGCAGCTGAGATTTAGTTTAAGTAGAGTGAATTGTCAATATTTTGAGATGAATTTCTCATATTCCACACCAAACACACACACACTCACTCAGCAGGGTGACCATTTCTCCCGGGTCAAGGAGGTACATGGGAATTATCACTTTTGGAGACTCTCACCTGTTTTCTCTGTGACCATACAAATCTCTGTGTCCCACGTCCAGCATGTGAAACTGCTGTGTATGTGTGGACTCAGACATATGTCTTTCAGATGGTGTCTGTCACAGTGATTTAATGTTCAGGAGTGTGTGAACCACTGAACGAATATATCAGTATTTCAGACTGCAACTGATATTAGAAATCTATTTGTTGTCTGACAGCTCAGTACCGTGGTTATTATCAGTACGTTGCTTCAAATGTCTGAATATTTAGAAACCAGTCATTATTAAGGAGAATGTACTGAATTACATATGCGTTATAACATGCTATTGTCTTCGGTAGTCATTTAATTATTGAGTAACTTTGGCAACATTGACAGTTATCAAGTGGAACTGAATTATCTTTAGATCTGCTTTATAGCTGAATAGATTTTGTTTTTTAATTGATGACACTGTCATTGAACCGAATCGAATCCGCAACTGACTTGACCTAAATATTGACAGACGTCTTCTATGAGCTGATTTGTTTTTACCTGGAATTGAAGTTATTTTATAACTGTTAACTGTACTACTACTGCAAATCTGCTTTGAAACAATCTGTATTGTATAAAGCGCTTTATAAATAAAGGTGACTTGACATAAAAAAAGCGCATGATTATGTTGGCAGTGCGTTCACAGCATGCTCTTACCTCGCACCACTTTCCAGCATACTGTGATGCAACAGATGGGAAGTTAACATTAGAGAGCATTAATTTCTTTTGCATTATCCTCAAAAATTATGTGAGACAAAGACAACAACACAAAGTCATCCAGCAGCTGAGTACAACACACAACTACTGTATATCTGAAGGGGTTTCTCTTCCTCGTCTGTTTTTCTTAGGCCATTATCCCCTGTCAGATCCCTTTTAGTTGATAAATTAGGCCTTCTGTACCATCCTGCCTTAGCCATTGTGATGTGCTGAAAATATTTATATAATTTGGTGTTCCAGGTCAGAAATGACTGCCCTGCTAAAAATTGCTTGTAAAGCTCTCATTATACCTTATCACCAATCTTAGATTTAATCTTTTAATCAACTTATTTTCTTTTAATTCACACAAGTTTTTATTTCTTTTTGGAACTAAGCTGATGAACCTCACTTTTTGAGGGAACATTGCCAAATGTATCCACAATGTTTTTTTCCACTCAAAAACAGAATCCAATATTTGGTCATAACATAATGAGAAATTTTTAAAAGGCAGGTCATGTTTGACCCAGGAACAAGTGTAAGTGGGGGGAGAAAGCAAAATATGAAACATATATCAAATGTTATTGGTGAAGTATTATGTGAGCAAAGTCGGTAAGTTTTAGCCCAATGCAATAACTTTAACCAGCATTTTTAGGAAAAAGAAAATCCTGAAACTGAAATACAAGATTTAAGTCATTCGAATTTAGGGTTTCCTGAATCTTTTGAAACAGGGATTTAATGCCTAAGAGTTTTTTATTTTATTTTTATTTATTTTATTTTTTTTATTGAAATTTGGATATTCTGCAAATTGGCAATGACCGGGTATGATCACTGATTATATAACATTTTAGCTTCAGAAAGGGAAAAACCAGTGAAGTTGTTCATGGTTAAGAGGGCCAGGCAGAATCATATCAGAGAAGTGGGGTGAATTAACTGCACCGCTGATTAATTATTTGCTTATTTGCTTTGTTTATTTGCATGCACTGTACTGTTTTAAGACTAGAATTGCACAAATGTCGCCTCAAAATTGCAAATTGGACAGCGCGGTTCCTGATCTTGCATATCAGTTCTGAGCGCTTTCATTGTGCAGAAAGCAGGTGATAAAACGACAACATTAATTGCAATCTACAATGACCCAATTTGCATAAAAAGCAGGCGTGTTTGCACATTTAGCGCCTGGTTAAACTGGATTGCAAATAAGATTTTGATGCTGAAATACAGCGTGCAACTGCTCACTGAATTCCCCACTTTATGTCTTACCGTTCCTTTTTTATCTCTTTATTTACTCACCCTCTCTTTTTTATATAAATGTCAGTTGTATATTGTGCGAGTGATGATCTAAAAGCTTATAGAGAGAGAAAGGTCAGTCGTGATGGTTAATTGATTTTATAGCAACATTGGAGGAGAGTGGAAGGAAATTGCTGTCTCTTATGAGTCCCATTTTACCCAGGGCTAACATGACACTGTGACAGTATTATTTGGCTCAGCAGTCAGGGAAAGGCGGCTATCATATTGCTATTATATCGCCCATCCACAATCATTTAGATTACACACACAATTCTCTCACATCAATTACGTTATTATAGCCAAAGACATTCACAGACAAACTGAGAATTGTAATGCAAAGCCTATAGCAGAAGCGACACACGCTCGTGCGAACATATCCACTGTTTAGGGGGAGATTGGGGTTTTATTGGCCGAGCCGGTGGAGCGGGACTGCAGGATAATGGGTAGTTATCCAGGCCGCCGTTTCGGCTTGCCAGAACACAGAGTCTTTGCGAATAAAACGCAAGAATCGCTGTAATCGGAAGCTAAACAGGAATTTTTCTGAGGGCGCAGGGCTGTTTAGCCCCCTGCTGATTGACCTGGATACCAGGGGCCCCAGCAATCTCTTTCCACTTTACAGAGAGAGAGCACTGTCAAGGTCAGCTGAATGTAAAGTCAGATGGAAAGGGAGATTGGAAGGAGATGCTGTTAGATTCACTATATCTTTCTGTTCTCTTTCCATTACAGTGACTCATATTCAGTCTGACACTGGACTTTAAACCCGGGGATGGCGGATAACGCGGGAACAGAGAAAGCTCACAGCTGTCACTCATGGTGATTGATTGGCAGGGGCAAGTATGATGGATCACTAGAGCTCATTTGATCTGAAACGTCCCAGTTGTATGTTTATGAGTGTGTGTTTATGCATAAATCAATACAAAGGAAATTGCTTTAGACATTATACACTTAAAAAAAAAAAAAAGATTATTAGAGTACATTTTACAAGAAAATAGTATTTTAGTATTTCTACTTCAAAAATTTAAAACTTCGTTTAATTCAACGTGTTACACTCTGAGTGTTTGTAAATTTTTAAATAACAATAGTAAGTTTATGTCAATAGAATGTAAAGTAAAATAAAAGTCAATACCTTTATGTTTATACATTAATAAATATGATTTGATGCAATAGTGTATCTAAGATGAGGAAACTTCCTAACCAGCAAGCAATATCTGCAGTATTGTTATATCTCATCTTAAATGTGTTTTATGATTAAGATCACAATGAGTTCACCTTCTGAGCTCTGAAATCAATAGCTGCCACTGTCTATCAGTACAAGATATATGAGCTACTCAAAGCCACACACACACAAAACCACATTTAATCACATGCATTGCCATTGCAGATTTAACAAAGCATTTTTATCTATTAAATTCAAGCATGATTAGTTTATGCATACACATTAATGCATATTGATAAGTTTGAAATTCATATAAAATTGTCATAAAATCCACAGATTAATATAATGTGATATTATATGGTACACTACCTTGTTTTGTTGTTGTTGATTTTTAAAGAAATTAACACTTTTATTTAGCAAGGGTGCGTTAGATGATCAAAAGTAACAATGAACACTTTTACATTTTTATGTAACCCCTGTTGAGTAATAGCTGTTGAAAATAAATAAATAAATAAGATTGCAATAAAGAACAGTTATTTTACATGATTATTTTACACTAATTTCACAATATTACTGCTTTTACTTTATTTTTGATGTAAGACTTCTTTCAAAAATCTGGCAGACCTCAAACATTTAAAGAGTAATATATAAACATGGATGTTTTTTTGATAATTCTATGCTTAGATCATGCATGCATTAAATTACATTAATGAAGTTTCTAAAATATCATAGTTGTCATTACATTTCCACTGCAAAGATGACTGTTTTCATTGTTAAAAGCAACGATTAGCAAAGATGCATGTTTTAATGCCATTAAGTCATCACGACAGCTCTAATATATGTTATGCATCAAGATGCCAAATGATAATTGCGATACCTCAAATGGCAGTAAATTTGAGGCATTTGCATTTTAAACACCATTAGTGTACTCAATTTGTTCTTGAAAGAGATAGGAGGTCTTTTATGTTAATGGAGATAACATTTAGTATTATTGCAACTGTATATAATTGACCTCATATGTGTTTCAGGGATATGTTTAATTTACTACCAACGGGCACGTCAAAGGATTTTGAATCAAATCGAGGCAGCATCCAGGCAATAGTGAGTAGACTATGCCAAAACAATAATAATCGTTTTGAATGTACTTTTAAATCATTGCTATGGCAACATAATTTATCCCACAATATAGAGGAAACTAGTAACTGAAACAATCCTGAATTTCAATAAATGAAGGCTGCAATGCTTATCTCCACTTTTGTTCTTCGTTTCTGACCAATGCCAATTCAGCCGGTCTTTTGCATTTGGATTTCAGATACACAGCAGTCAAATTAAAGCTTGTTGGAAAGCCAAGTACCTACTTTGATTCGGAGGGAATTAACATTACCAAATGTGTTTCAAAAATTAAACGGCGGATTAATTGATTCTTCGATAAATGTAATGACGTTCTTTTCACCAGCGACATCTCTGTGGCAGAGTCTGCGTAGTCTATTCATCTACAGGGATACGAGAACTGACAGTAATTACTGCAGATGAGGCGACTGACAAGCTTATCAAACGGGATTCAAAAAGCAGCAGCTACATCAAAGAGGTGCAATTTATACACATCAAAAAACAGCTTTAGCCCCCAGTGCTTCACTTACACACTTACAGCGCATCAAACAACTTAAGTGCCTGTGCTTCACTTCAACAATGCAGTCTCTCTCTCATGACTGTCACTCCAAGTACCTTGCGGGACATATATCAAATAGTTGTTTTAAGGAAAAGTGTCAAACCATAACGTGAACAATGCTGAAGTCTTTGCAATGCTATGTATGCATTGTTAATGCAACAGTAAAGTAGTATGCGATATTTAACTTTGGCAACATATTTCGAATTTCAGTAACAAATCAACAGTCAATCAAGTGTGGCAGATTTTAATTACTATCCAACTTCCAGTTAATACTAAGCTAATCACAAGCAATCAGAATATAAATGACTAAAACCACTGTTTTGATTTGCTCAGTGGTTTCGAGATGGGCAGATGGGACAATGATATGATCTTTCACTTAATTAACATTTTTTATGAGGCAAATATAGCTTTGAATTGACATTAGTTTAAGGGACCCTAGTAAATCGCTTTGTTGTAGGTCCTCAAATGATCTGTCTGCAGTGGTCTCGCCGAACAAGACAACATATTATACATAGATGACGTTTTTGAAGTTAACTTTAACATTGCTACCTTAAAAGAAAAGTTCATTCAAAAATAAGCTATCCCTTTAGGAAATGTATTGTCTGGCATATACTGTATACACTGCTGGCCAAAAGTATGAAATAACTAGAATTATAAATAACTTATACTCACCAAGGCAGCATGTTTTTTTTTTTGTTTTTGTTTTTGTTTTAATAAAAAAAAAAAAAAATGGTAAAAGCAGTAATATTGTGAAATATTATTCTTTAATTTAAAATAACTGCTTCCTATTTAAATATATTTTAAAATGTAATTTATTCCTGGGATACAGAGCTGATTTTTCAGCATCATTACTTCAGTCTTCAGTGTCACATTATCCTTCAGGAATCATTCTAATATGCTGATTTGATGCTTGGTTATTATTGGTGCTCAATTATGAATAATGGTTCTTATTATTATCAGATTTGAAAAAATATTTTTTGCTGATTTTGTGATCTTTTTGGGATACATTTTTGATGAAAAGAAGGTTCATTGAACAGCTTTATTTGAAATAGAATATTTTTGATTCAAATAATGCATTTGGTTGATTAATTTATTTTTTTAACTGTAATTAACCCATATTTTTGGATAAGTTTTGTATCACAGTTTCCATAAAAAGAAGCAAATCTGCTTACTTGTGCATATTTCAGAATGATTTCTGAAGGTAATAATTATGTCTAATAATATTTCACAATATTAAATATCAAAACATTTAAAAAATGTCTTAATTCCAAACCTTTGGATGCCAGTGAACTTTTATATGTTCATCTTGTTTTAATGTTTAAACATACTAGAGCTTTTAGCAATCATTGTTTGATAAATGAACATGCTAACCAGCAGTTACTTATATAGCTCTTTTCTCTTTCGTCTCCTGCTTTGATTCTTCCTCTGCTTCAGTCTTTCTTTTCTTCTCCCACACTCACGTGGAGTTAAGAGCAGGTTTAGAGTAATCTAATCTGGCAGTCTGTTTCGATGGACACTAACAAGTGAGCGCTAAAGAAAGGCTGCTCTAATGTCTCAATCATTTACTGCTCATTGGATTCTACCTGATCTACTCATGGGGCCACCGCTTAACGGAGGAAATGCATGAGTGTAACCATCCGGATCAACTCATTCATGCATTTGAGCGCACACACGTGTGTGTACATGATTGACATTGTAAGTCTTCTTTTAATTTTACGCCAAGCCGATTTCCTTTGCGCTACCCAGAAACCATATCTACACGACGACAGTCTTTTGAGAGACTAGTTGCGTCCCAATTTACATACTATCCAGCTATGTGCAAGATGAGAATTAGTGCATCCCAAATCATGAAAATCAAATGCGTGTTTAAATAGCATGCCTATAAAAGTGCATGGATTGCACGACCTACAATTTCTGATGGATTTTTAAAGTGTGTATCCAAGCATGCTCTTTGGGCTATTTTTTCTCACAACACCTTGCACAAAAGAATGATTTATTTCATTTGCATGGTTTTGAGTAAGAAATAGCAAGGAATGCATGCATGACCTCAGTCTGTCACAGTGTATTTTTAATTGTATAAACCTTAGACGTTAAACAAAAATGAATTAGTAAGGTAAAAACAATGATCTTTTTTAGCTAAAACGAACAACTCCGTTTCATGACTTAACGGTACAATGGCACACAAAACTATTGTATCACCAGCAAAATACATATTCTAAATTGGAAGGTAGTGCAGGACTTTTATTCTTTAATTTTAAGGTAAATGTTTTCCCATTTTACTTACATAGTCATATGTATGAGTGTAACTGGGAAAAAGGATGCTGAGAGTTTAGTTTTCTTTATTAGACAATTCATAAGATTAAGAAACATGCACTGATGAATTGTTCATGATAAAATCAGGAATGTGTATAAATTAAATAGTTCACCCAAAAATAATAGTAATAGTAAAAATAACAGACTCACAGTCTGGCCATCCGAGATTTGGAGGAATTTAGCATTACATCGCTTCATCAGTGGATCCTCTGCAGTGAATGGGTGCCGTCACCCACATGACGGCACCCATCAGTTAACGTCTTGTGAAATGAAAAGCTGCATGTTTTTAATAAACAAATCCATTATTAAGATGTTTTAACTTAAATACAAGTTCTTTATCCGTATATTGCTGTCTCCTGTGAAAAGTTTACGAACGAAAACTGTCCAAACAGTTTATGTCAGTGGATTTTTGAGAGGACAACAGAGGATGGACGTTTTTACTGGAAGAAGCTGTATTACGGATTATGGACTGGTATTTTATCCATAAGCAATAGTTTAAAGTTTGTTTCTTGCAAACACACAGTTTTTCATTTCACAAGACATTAATTGATGGACTGGAGTTGTGTGGATTATTTATGTGGTGTTTTTATCAGCTGTTTAGACTCTCATTCTGACGGCACCCATTCACTTCAGATGATCCATTGGTGAGCAAGTGATGTAATGCTACATTTCTCCAAACCTGTTTCGATCAAGAAACATACAGTATATATTTGGGTGAACTATTCCTTTAACAAAGTTAATTTTGTCAATGTTTTGTAACTTTATTGTTACTTTAAGACCAAAAAGATTCATTTGATAGGGAGAATAGCATGAATACAAAACTTTTGTATATCCAAAGGTGACTCAAATATCACCTCACATTCAACTATAGTTTCAAAGTATTCCTGTTTCAGAAAGTGACCAACTGCAAGGAAACACAGAGAGCACTTCTTTTCAGCCCCCCTGTCTCTGTGTTTTGTGTCTGTCTCACCTTCTTTTCTTTTTTCACTCTCTGATAGCTGTTAGGTGGTAGATAAAGAGATTGGAGTGTTTTATTGATCTGAGCGTCCAGACTACAGCAAGACCAATGACCTCCAATCAACACCTGCCAAGACAGTTTAGAGCTCATGTTCTGAGAACACTCACGAGAGCACACACCTATACGTAAACGCCCCCATCAGTTTCTTTCCGCATCGACAAGTGCTCAATGAGCTAATCAGGGTTAACGAGAAAGTATGTACATTCAGAAATGAAGCTCAAGCGCCAATTGAAATTGAATGCAGCATTACCACTGGTTGCACTTCTGAAACATGCTGTCCTACATTATCCTCATCTCAGTTTCATCCCCTCCTCCCTCTTTACACATTAGTTAGCCAATTACTGAGTGAGACTGGGGAAGAGGTCATATTCTCCAGAGGAGAGGGAAGTGTCAGACACCGCTAGACTTATATGCACACACACACACACACACACACACACTATAAAGATGACTAATAATTCCAGATAGATCATATGTGCCTGCACATAGATTAAGTGCATATTTGGTTTTGTAGCACATTGATTAAATTTTTAAACACTTTCTTACCCAAGCAACTTACAATACGGTACATAAAAAATGTTAATGGCAAATTCCAATATTATTGCCATAATATAATATAGTATAACATAATCACAATATATAATATAATATAATAGTAATTACCAGGGTATATTATATTATATTATATTATATCATGTATCATATCATATTATATTATATTATAATGATGCATGCTAAAATAGGCTCTAAATACCACAAAATATCTATAAAAAAAAAACATTTGTTTTGTGAAAATGATTAAATGACTGTAACATTATCTACTGTACCTTATCATTAACATTACTTTATTGCAAGGCTACAAATACATGCTGTAAATATCAATATGACATATGGATTTGAAGAGAAGAGCTGTGATTTGAAGAATAGAAAAGCAGCTAACAATTCCAGATATGTGCCTGTACATATATTAAGTGTATATTTGGTTTTGTAGTACGAATTACCTTTTTAGACATTTTAGATCGTTTCTTACATAAACAACTTACAGTAAGGTGTATAAATAAAGTTATTGGCAAATACCAGGGTTGCCAATATATGATATGATATGATATGATATGATATGATATGATATGATATGATATGATATGATATGATATGATATGATATGATATGATATGATATGATATGATATGATCAGCTACCTACCCAGGTAATTAGCATATATTATATTATTTTATATTACATTGTGATAACATTCTCAGAAATAAAGGTACAAAAGCTGTCACCGGGGCAGTACCTTTTCAAAAGGTACATGTTTTTACCTAAAGGGTCTATTTTGGTGCCTTAACGGTACATATTAGTACTTAAAGTGTACATATTTGAACCTAATAGGTACAAAAGTGTACCTTTTGAAAAGGTACCGCCCCAGTGACAGCTTTTGTACCTTTATTTCTGAGAGTGAATAATCAACTGACTGTACATTAGGCTGCTGGCAATAAATGCATATAGTGAAACATGAACATGAAATATGGATTTGAGTTTAAATTATTTTATTGTGTGAGAAGAGAATGACTGTGGAGTGAAACTAGCACAGATATATAAGAAATTGTTTGCCTAGGACAATGGTCAATTACACAGCTTTGCACAATAGAAAATAATAATGTAACTAAATATAACCACTGTATATTTTTGCATCTACATATAGTGACCTTAGTCGTGTAGGTTTTTTTTTTCCTTTTACTATTTGTCACTTATGAAAATGTCTTTAATAATATAAATATACAAAATAACTTAACTTTTTTTTTACAGTTTTTATTAAACTCTTCATTTTCTTTCCATTTTACACATAATGCTTATTCTGCTTGGCTCCAAAATGCTAATTGTTCCATCAGTCTAGAGTTGGTCTTTTCTTGTATGTTGTAGTGTTTTCTGTGTGTGTGTGTGTGTGTGTGTGTGTGTGTGTGTGTGTGTGTGTGTGTGTGTGTGTGTGTGTGTGTGTGTGTGTGTGTGTGTGTGTGTGTGTGTGTGTGTGTGTGTGTGTGTGTGTGTGTGTGTGTCTTATTAGACAATCAGTTTCTCTGCCTTGCCAGTCCACTACCCACAATTCCAGTGCTGCACTGGGACTTTCCTGATGAAAGAATGTGAGTATGTGGTTGTCTATTAAGATATGTAAATTTCTAATCTCTCAAAGCCCGCTTTCACACCATCCTCTCCCTCTTTCTCTCTCCCACACTCCTCTTCCCTCGCTTCTTTTTCCCTGCCTCTCATGTCAACAGCAGTATTATAGTGATTTGTGTAGTGTATTTCAGAACTGTCTTTGAGAGCACAGCTCATTGCTAATTAGAATCATAGAGGATGAACAATGCTGGATGTCAGGCTTTAATTAGTACACGTACAAACGTATATTTCAGCACACACGCTCTCCAGGCAGGTATTCACAAACACTTTATGCACATCAACACTTAAAATGCAATTATGCTTCTGCCAATCACACCTCGCTGTCGTCACCGTCTACAACAGCTGCACTGGTGTCACTGTAATAGCCCTTCCTGCCCCTTCCTTCTGCTGAACGTTCCTGGCATCCTACTGGACATCACAAAGTCAGTTAGCCCAGAGCGTTCCCAGAAGGCACATCCTCTCACAGACAGTTCTGGGAAAAATTAAATGAGATCCAAGGAAACACAAATAAGATTAGGACACAGATAGGTGTGGACAGTGTAGGACGTGCGTCATCAAGAATCAATGATGAATTTGAAGTAAAGCCAAATAAAATTACGTAAATTCATTGATTTTATTGCAGGAGGTGCTTTGTAAGGGAAATGCATAGAGGGAAATGCAACAATATGTCAAAGTGATGTTTTTGTGTATATACACCATCCAAAAGTTCTTAAATGTTTTTGAAAGTTTGCATTTATTTGATCAAAAATACAGTAACAACTGTAATACTGTGAAATATTATTACCATTTAAAATAACCGTTTTCTTTTTTAAATCCATTTTAAAATATAATTTATTCTTGTTATGCAAAGCTGATTTTTCAGCAGTCTTCACAATCCTTTAGAAATCGTTATAATGTGTAAATTTACTGCTTTTTTAGGATTTTTTGATGAATATAAAGTTCAAAAGAGCAGCATTTATTTGAAATAGAAATCTGTTGTAACATTATAAATGTCTTAAATGTCACTTTTGATTAATTTAATGATTCCATGCTGAATTAAACTATTCATTTGTTTCAAAAATATATAATCTGGCCACAGTCTTTTGAAGGGTGGTTTGTACCTTTGACAGTTATATTGGTCTATTAGGAGATGACAGAGTTCCACTATTATAATGCAACACTCAGACAAGATAATGCAGCTAATAAAACTGGGGAGAGGAAAATGTAACTCAGTGTGTGGAGCATTTTAACCAGATAAAGAGTTTGATCCAATATGCGGATAATGTACAAGCTGCTCAGGGAGACATAATGCAAAATTCAATGATGTAACATGTTCAGTAAAGTAACATTGTAATCTGAGGTGTGAAAACAGAATAGTAGAGAAGACCGGGGCTAGTTGTCACACTGGGGATTTGTCACAAGGCTTATGTTTCAGTACCTTGTAAGGTTTTGGAAGCCAGTTACTCAAGAAGTGTGTTTTCTTCAACATCGGTTTGCTCTCGGCTTCAAACAAACTTTCTTTTTGAAAGTTTGATCTTAGTACAAGGGTATTTTTCATGAAGTCAAGTTGGTGTAAATTGATGTTTTTATTGTCATTTTAAGTGGTTAAATGTTTTATATGTTTAAAACAATACATTTTAATTCATTTATTAAAAAAATCACTTTCAAAAATAAACCCACTATAAAAAGTGTAACAGCTAGCCCAGGTCTACCCTATATGTAAAAAAAAAAAAGAAAGTATTATTACTATATGAATGCATGTGACTGCATTACTAAACCATTTTTATGTATATTTTCATAAATACATTTTATACATTTTTTCTCATTAACCATTAACATTTTATTGCAATTTCAAAGCCATATCAAATCTCTATTTCTTTTCCATTTTTTCACTCTCTCACGCTCTGCCTCAGGTCTTATAGGTGCTAGACGGGGAGACATTTAATCGGCCGAATCGAGCTTTCATATCTATTACAAAAATCAAATAATGCACCATGATTTACTCCCCCTAGCAACCAAGGCGCAGAGCCATAGCAACTGGCATAGCCTGGGGTGCTAGGTTTAATCAGGTTGAAAATATTTCAATTATTGTGTTGGTTTTGAGTGTGTGCGTGCACGTGTGTGTGTGTGTGTGTGTGACCTAACTCGGGATCATTTTGATTTGAACAGGTAGTAGAAATAGTGCGGTAAGAGGAAATGGAATCACTGGCGTTTTACCTTCAATATCTGTTTGTGCTGGAGTGTGTGTGTCGGATCGGTGACATTTGATTCTTGACTTTCCTGACAGAATCTGTGGACAAAACTGATTTTAAATGAGGCTCCTCACTCTCTTTGTCTCTCCTTCTCTCACTCTCTCTGTTGTTTAGTGTTAAATATTCACGCAGCTCGTTCACAGTCCCTGGAAGATGCATCAGCTCCCATTTAGCACTCGGGTGTTTAGGGAAATACCATCCGAAACCTGGAAACCTTTAGGGACTAAACACAACTGGCAAAGATAACGCATATAAAATGTGTGAGTACACGTGTCTGTGTATGTGAAGAAGTGTAACTTTGTGTGCTAGCTCGATGTCCTTGGTAGGTTGCACACTAAATGAGCTATGGCTGTTATTACTGTGTCTGCTCACCCTAGCGGCCTGAGCAGAGTTCAACCTGACATTAGTCACGCCTAATACTGCGAACCGCTGGAGTGCTTTGCCTAGAAGTCCAAAAGTACTGCTGCTGTTATAGAGCTATTAGCATACAGGATTGGTGATAATTAAAGGTAAAAAATGAAATGTTCTAAGACAATAACCATGTAAACATTGTTAAGTTAGCTGTTAAAATGACAAAGAGTTGTCATTAGGTGCCTAGTCTGCCGAGTACTTTTTTTTTTTATAGTTGCTCAAATTAAGGCACAATCCTATTGGCTGATCGGTGTGTCCATCACAGCAAATGACCAATAACTTTATTTTCTCAAATGCTGTATTGTGTTTTAAAAATTCACATGCACTAGATTTTTCTCCTTTTTTATGCACAATCAAAATTTCATTAATAATAATAAATCGCTAAAAACATTTCATCATTGATATTTTGAATATGTGTGTGTGTGTGTGTGTGTGTGTGTGTGTGTGTGTGTGTGTGTGTGTGTGTGTGTGTGTAATGAATCATTTACATATTCGTATTAATCATGTAGTTTGATTATAGGTTAATCACTTTTGCTTAGCTGAATAATAGCATTGGCTTAATTATAATAGTATATTAATTACAATAGGAGTCTGCATTTAATAAAGCAGATCATTCATTTGAATGTTGTCAGTTAATGATTTAAACAGCAGTGGGATGAGCTTTTATTTAAATTTTTCCAAGAACACAGAAAATAGATATTTCTTTCCCCTCATACATTTGGAAGGTTATTTACTCGAAGAGATGCCATTTTTAGCAGATGCAACCATTGAATCTGTATATCACGGTTTATCATAGATCCAAACTGTCATTGCTTGTAAACAGTATTATTGAAATAGAGCTCAACTGTTTTTCTCTTATAAGTTTAAGAGAGAGGGAATGAGAGAGAGAGCTCACGTCAAACCCTTTTTAATTGCAGGAAGACTATGCCCACTGGCCCGCACCAAAGCAAATGGAAACTGAAATAAGATTTGTCAAATGAAACATTGGAAACAATGGACACTATTTAATTTAGCATATGAGTTATGCCAGCTTAAAACCCATTATATCTCGTGGACTTGAGCCAAAGTGTGTGTGTGTGTGTGTGTGTGTGTGTGTGTGTGTGTGTGTGTGTGTGTGTGTGTGTGTGTGTGTGTGTGTGTGTGTGTGTGTGTGTGTGTGTGTGTGTGTGTGTGTGTGTGTGTGTGTGTGTGTGTGTGTGTGTGTGTGTGTGTGTGTGTATCCGTTCTTTTCATATTTTTGGCTTAAATGGATTACGAGAAATATAATTGTTTACAAATTCACTACCAGTGAATGTTTGCTTCATTTTCCCCTTCAAAATTTTATATTAATGGGATCTCAATCATTGCTTTGTGAAAATTTCTGCATTTCTCTCAACATAGCAGATTTTCAGAATATAGCAAGTACAAATTTCACCAATACTGTTAGCATATGACCAATAAACTAATCATTCTGTCAGAATAAATTCCTTGTATTTAAACCCAAAGTTCTCATAATGAATTATATGCACCCTTTAAAAAAAATATGTTTTTGAAGACAGAAGGTTCTTTATAGTTGGAAAAAAAAAAAGTTAACACTAACAAAAAAAGAGCATTTCCCTGAAGATTTTCTGAAGGAAAACTATTTGTAGGAAGTCAATTTGTTTTTCCACTTTCGATTTCTGCAACTTTTTTAGCACACAGGTTTCGATTTTCTGTGATCATCACCCAAATACTTCAGATCAGCCAATGAGACTTTATCACAAAACAACCCAGCCTTGAATATTGATCATTTTACCATAGACTTGCTTGTGATGGAGTAAAAAAATGTACATCGTAATTCATGCTACTGGTGTAGTTTCACTTCAAATTGTTTTCTTGACTTGTTGTTGGCCAGTAATTCTCTTGGAAGTTTAAAGGAAATCCCCGAATTTATCTCCATTACTCTCAGGCTTTTTTTTGTCCTCATCCAATCACACACACCTGTGGGTCTGAAATCTCACTCACTAAAGCAAACGGCAGACTGAATCTTCTCTCTCTCTCTTTCTCTCAGCAGATGCCTGACTCGTCTCTCCCTGCTGGTCCTGGCAGGCTTTGGTGTGGCCAGGGGGTCAGTGTAGTCCAACCCAAAGTAAATAATTAGTGAGACTGGCTGGAGCTCTTTGTCTCTGTGCATGTGTGTGTGTGTGTCTTAATTTGGCTAAAGCTTGCGGCCGTGAAGAGAGATGTCATTATTTACGCCAGATTATGGTTGCCGGGTGCCACCAAGGGAGTCTGTTGCCCATTCCACCGGAAAGCAGGCTTAAGCTGTTTATTTACCATTCCTTCTGAGTGTATGTGTGTGTGAGCGGAGGATGGCGTTTTTAATACGCATCAGCCTCCATTTAACAAGCACTTCAGTGCATTTAGAATGAAATTAAAACTAATTAATTGGGTCTAATGTGATTTTTTTTTTTTTTTTTTTTTTTTTAATCATTGTTGTTTTTGCTGTATCGGGAATGCCCATTTAACAAGCAGACCTGCCAGTGCTAATTAAAAAAATTCAATAATCAAATTGATAACACCTTTTATGTTATACACTGTGATATTACATAACCAAGCATATTTTACTACTTTTTGACTTTGCTGTCATCCTAACGTCCTTTCATATGATACAATGTGTTTTTGTTTGTGTGTTTTTGCGTAACAGGAACAGAATTACTAATGGCACCCTGTTTCTTACAATTCAAAATGGCAATGAAATAAATTGATGATAAAGTTGCGGTATCAAAAGCTGTTTCATAACAACTTGTACTTTGTTAAAAAGCCCCTTTTTAGGTTTTTCGTTAACTGATGTGTTGTTTTTAATTGTGCTCCAATTAGTCATTTTTATGAAAATTGGAACGTGCATAAAGCCATTGAAGATGCTGTATTTCACCTTTGAAGATTTTTATTCAATTTATTATTTTATTTTCAGCCTTTCTTGACCAACTATATATTACATTTGTAAGACAAAATTTATATATAGTCAAATATTTGGAATCATGAATATTTTTTTCATTTTTATCATGGTTTAAATGCTCATTAAGGCTGTGTTTATTTGATCATAAATACCATAAAATAGTAATATTGTGAAATATTTTATACTTAAAATTACTATTTTGTATTGTAATGTATTTTACAATGTAATTTATTCTTGTGATAGCCATGTATATTGTTCTAAATGTACAATGTACCCATATATTTTGTCAAGGGATCATTCTTCCCTTTCTTTGTCCTTTTCTGTTTTCATTTTCTACCTCTCTGACCCCTTGCCTTGCATTGATTTCCCCAACTTCATCCCTAGGTCAGTAGATCATGGTTTCCTGGTGATAGATGCCAGGCCAGGGGTATAGTGGGCATGTGTGTGTAAGACTGGGCCCAACTGCTCTGCTCTGCCCTGCCCTGGCACTCCCCTGGCACAAAATAAAGATAGCCCAGCCTCAGTGTGTGCCAATCTGCTACTTCTCCCCATGCCTTCTGTGCCAGCACCTCAACAAGTTTACAGATGACTGGTTCACTATCTTCTTTGACATGTTAAATCCATTTTTGGATTCCATTGGTCACTTCACAGTATAGATTACATTTATTTAAGAGAGAGAGAGAGAGAGAGAGAGAGAGAGTGGTACATACAGGGTTAACCGTGTGTGACCATCTCGCAGGGAGTAATTCTTAAAATTGGAGAAGCTCTAATGAAACACATTTGGTCAGGTGATAATAACAGAATAAGGCTGGAGAATCAGAATCGCGGGTGTGAGATCGTTACCAACACCAACATGCCCCACACAAAAAGGCAGGGGGGTCCATTTAAAGAAGTACAGCTCTCTAGTCTAAATAACATTTGATATACACTGGTTTGATTACAGTTATTAAATGGGATTAATTTATGGGGAGAAAAAAAACTGGTGGGGGCGTTGTTGGGGTGCAGAAAAGAGTCTTGCGTAGGACCTAGCAGAATATATAATCTTTTATCTCAACGAAACACCCATGGAATTGATTTAAAACAAAATCAGACCATACAAGCCGAACATTTCAATTTATACAAACCTGTAATAGGGTTTGCAATGCATTACATTCGGTGCCTTGATTCAATTTTTTACGATTTAACAGTTTTGCCTTTTCCATTAGCCTGATGTTCGACACATAAAGTATTTCTTCCCTGGCGTTTATCGAATAAATAAACGAACATAATGTGAAAATATTAAGTGGGTTATATCCTGTAGGCTGTGGGAATGTCATGTCTTTAAGCTGGAATTTGGATCATCTGTTTTGAAGAAATTTCTATTATGAATCATTTCAATCGTTTTGACTCAATCTGAGAAGTCATTCGTCTCGCTCACAATGGAGGCTATACTACTGTCTTTTGTCACTCTTTTCTTATCACTATCAGGGTTTTTTTATATCGTGTTTTTGTTTCAGGCGTGTGAAAATGTAACGCGCGCCTATGTAACGTGTCCCGTTCGATACTGGAAGTACGGTGTGCTGTTGCTACGGTTACCACTTAAGTGGAATGCGATTTCTGTTCGCAAAGTTAAACAATGATACTTCTTTTGGTTACTAAAAAAATTATAAGAAAATGCTATTATTTTTTTTTATTCATTTTTTTTTTTTTTTTATCTATATGTAATATGGAGTGGGCGGCTTAATGTAACCTAAGCTATAGTTTTATAATTTATTTTTTATTTGTATCAAACTTTTTTTTTTTTTTTACTTGGCAGATGCATGAAGCGCTTCAGAAGGATCATCTCAATTTCATCTTGAACAGACAAAAATTATCTTCTCTGACGCACCTCTCTAAGCTATTCTTAATGTTAATTCACATTAGTCAACCATCTATGAAGGGCATGTTCAAAGCCTAGGCCTTTAGGCTACCTCAAAATATTAAGTGAAACATTCTTCTGTTGCGCATTCAGCGCCAGGCTATAGATGAATTGTGACAATTTAATATGATAGCCTACCTGCGCTTTAGGTCCAATTAAACAATGAGGACCCATCCATGCGCAAATGTAGCTATGCGTGTAAGCCTGTGTATTTGCACAGTGATGTTGAATCGATTTGACACCTCGGGATGAGATAGATCTTATTTTTCACGCTCGTTTCAGGCTGCTGAAATAATCTGGTCTCATTAGTCGACCGCCGAACTGGTCTGATTTATCCAGACTGTCAGTGACCCTGTAGTACCGCGGGTCCCGAATCAATCACCGAGCTTGAACGGCTAAACCGGAGACCAAAACGTGCTTGATTTATCTACCAAATTACCGAGGCCTAAAGACACGACCGAGGAAATTGTGCGCTACTCCCTCAAGCGGTGTGCCATCACAGGCCCATGCGCCCCCACTCAAAGGATCTCAAAACAAATTGTTGGGGGTCTTACAAAGTGCATTAAACAGGTAACTCCCTGTTACATTAAGAACGTTTCAGATGCATTAACAAAATGTTTAATAGGCTAAGTTACCAAAAACATTTAATTTTCACCTGCTGCTAAACAGACGAAGTTAGTGACCATAGTAACCGTACATCGCTCCAGCACCTTTAGTAACGATCAGTATCGAACGGTAGATCGGTAAATAGTAGTCTAATATTATTTATCAATTTATTACATATTGTCATACCACAGTTATTTCAAGAGGGGTCAAGGTGGATGAGCTGAGCAGCTTTTGTGTTTGCTCCAAATTCAGTGTAAATTCGATGCCATATGCCAGCTTTGAGCCCTATTAACGGCGACTCTGTTGTGGCTTGGCTTTTGTCTAACTGGGATGCATTAGTTCTTAAAGTTCGTAGTTTTCACTATTATAATTATTTAACAATCATAGTTTTATATTTCTATAATTTAATATTTTCGTCGTTTATATTTTCATTACTTCGTATTTAAAATAGCCTATTACTTTTCATAACTTTATTTCTGCAGTTGTTGGCTATTTATGCTGTCTCTGTGCATCTTTAAACAGTCTGTGTTAATGCACTTTTTAATGGTATAGGATAATTTACATGAAATAATTGTGGGAGGTTGACATTCTGTGGAATATTTGTACTTTATGTAGGCTACTTTAAAAAATAATAATACAAATAAAATGTGAGACATTGCAGGACTTGAATGAACGCATATAGCTACACTCTCTTAAATGTTTATCTTAAGCATTAAAAAAAATAAAATAAAAAAATGTTCAGAAAAACATAACATGAACATATAGGCTATGCTGTCTTAAAATACACCTTCTTTGCCCCCTTTGCGGTGTAAACACTGCAATCTGTCCAAAGAAAGCCAGAACGAGAATTGACGTTGATATTTAACTGTGCAAATGTTTTTCTTTTAAATAAAATTGTGACATGCAATTAAATGAGAAACTCAACTAGCATTAATGAAACTTGATATCCTAGTTTCAAAACACAATGTTGTGGGCCATCATCCACGTTAAGGTTTTAATGGGTGGATTTTAAAAAGACAACCCCGTTGTCCGTTGTCTGTGCAGGCGGCTCTAGGGTGGCAATCCCTCCCGGGAGAAAAGAGGAAATGAGATACGGAGATAGAAGGCTACGGGAGGTGGTAAATTAGCTGCCTGATCCGCACTCATTGGCGCATACACTTCCCCCATTAACTCGCCCTGACAGCCACGCGCTCTCCACCACCCCCCTCTCCACTCAGTACCCAGGGCATGGCGGCCTTGTAGATTTATCATGCGGAGAAATGAATGTATGATGATCAGTTAAATTGAAAATCAGCAGCCGGCTGTCGATGAGAAGCAACACCTTCGTAATTAGCAAGAGAAATTGCGGCTTGCGGACAGATAATAGCGTAAAAACAATTTACACTCCTCCCTTCTCCGTTTATAATGAGTCTCAGGGCTCAAAGTGAAAACTTTTTACTCCCTGAATCTATAAGCCAAGTTCATAACGTGCACAAGACTGGATTACAGCACTGGGGGCCGGACCAGACCTGAAGAGAGCCCGTGGTATCATCAATTCATTTAGTAGAAATCAATTCATTGTTTGTCTTAATAAATTATGCCTACTAGTGCTTGCTGGATTCCCAGTGAGTGGCTGTGCATTGTAATGAGGAACGATTGTCAGACCTTCACGATCAACTCATAGAAAATACGCCACTGTAAATATAAGCCATACGCTCATTTCTTCCTACACACATAACTACACTAAAACATTTATGTTTCTCCTCGCTGAAGTAGCACATCCCCCCCAGAGATGATCCCCTCTCTCATTATTTCTCCTATAAGCTAGGTCTCATGCAGTGCAAATAGCAGTAACCCGAAATAAGAAATTATGTAAATGTTATTAAGGCTGGAAGATGTCATTCATAGGGTAAAGCTCGAGTCCCTCCGTTTACTTTTCATTTATTTGCAAATACAGGGGCTCAGTGAAGATGACCGGAGGGTGGCGGTTTTACACTTGTATAATACTGCCCACTTGTACAGAATCTAAACTGTGTGTTGAGAAAATCTTTTAAGAAATGTGATAATTAAAGGTTTTGCTTGAAGAAGTATAGTTAAAATCCATTTCGGACCCATGCTGGGACCGTCTTTCCTTAGGCATCACCATATATTTATTAATTCACTTATGCTCCGCTAATATTTTCTAGCGCAAATGTTTCAGTGTGCCATGAATTTTGATCCTATAGGTAACATTATTAGACTAAATTGGTCTATGTGTGTGTGTGGAGAGAGAGAGAGAGAGAGACAGTTGTGTGTGTGTGTGTGTGTGTGTGTGTGTGTGCGTGTGTGTGTGTGTGTGTGTGTGTGTGTGTGTGAGCACGAGAGAGACGGGGGCTGCTCTTTTATAGAGCGACAAATGATCAATAGGCCGATAAGGCAGGAACATCAATGTACGCGACAGAACAATGAGGGATATCATCGAACATCTATCTTAATATTGCCGCCTACGCGTGCCCTGACAGGCCCGTGCGCCTCATGAAAATTCCACCCAGCGAATCACCCGGGCTGCGCGCGCGCACGCACATACACACGCACACACACACACACACACACACGTACGCTCGCAGCTGCCTGGGCTATTATTTCCCCATTTCAATCTGACTCGCCAGCCTTTCATGCTAATTCTATTATTGTTGGAAGTTTATGTGATTTCATATCGCAGGAATCGGTAATGTATAATAACCCTTCAGGCTAACAGAAAAAAAAAAACGTATCCTCCCAGCCGCCACCGGGAAAATAATTACTTTCATATCAAAACTCCACAGGAGCTGACCGGGTCCTACCGCCCGCGGCGTGAGACCTCATTTTAACTGGAGGTTTTGAATGAATGAATTTGTTAAAGCAATAAACACGAGCCTGCTGTACAGCAGCCTCTCAAAGCGATAAACAAAATAGACATGCTAACTGTAAGCACTGAGGTGGCAATACAAGGTCTTTTCTTTCACAATATTTTATTCTTATTATTACTTATCAAAATGTTACATATATAAATATTTTCGATACTTTATCATTTATACAACGTTTGAGGATGTGTTGTTCTTGTCTGCTGCTAGTAAGCTAACTTGTAGCCTAAGTTCACAGAGAACTGGAACAGACATTTTAAGCCGACAGTTCACCTGAATCAAGAATAGGCTGTCCGTTTTTGAAAAGTATAAAAAATGAAATTCAAACAGTCTAGTATACAAAAACGTATGGTTATCAGCTTTGGGATTGTGACAAGTCACTTGGCGCCACTGCTTCTGGCCTATTTATATTTCAGTCCATGTCGACATCCTCTCCATCTGTATTTGTGTCAGCAGAACTGCGGGTTTTCGTGTCTGAATATTCAGACAGGTTAGGAGAGATGCTTGCTTTCTGGCTAGAGTTTGTGACGGTGGACTCTGAGTCGTTTTCAAACTCCTTTTGTGACGAATTAGATTCTGTGTAACATTTCTCTGAGCTTGTGTTTGAAGTTTGCATGGAAGAGTTCTTGCTTTCTCTTTGCAGCTCGTCGTTTGTGGCACCGGTGTCTTTGCACAAGTGTCTGATATTTTTCTGGTTTGAGGTGTCTGTCGTGGAACAGTTGTGACCCGAGTTTCCTGAATCCTGACCAGGTTTCATCGCTGTCTGTGGCACAATGAAACCCAGCGGCTGGGTAATGGGATACAGAAGGAAATGGCCTTTACCGACCAGTGGTCGCTGCGGCGGTAACTGAGAGAAATCCAGGATAGTTTTTCTCCTGGGACTTGAGTCGGCTAGTAAACTCTCCACACTAAATGGGTTGAGTTTCTGGAGCGTGGAGGCGCGTGTGATGCCGTTCGCGGCGCACAGTGCAGAGTTCCGCGTGGAGTCCATGGGCTCCGCTGACTCGTTGACTGTACCGGCTCTTTGGTGGCGTGGATGTTGGTCACACATATGTTCTGTTTGCTGTCGGTGCGCGCTAGGCTGAGGCCCGGTGTGCGGAGTGGACTCGCCATCGGTGCTCTGCGATACTCCACTGTCGCTGTCAGATCCGGGTGTGTGGAAGAGCTCACCTGCTAAGAGCTTGTTCTGAGATTTTAGCAGCTTGCGTTCCTGTTTCCGCTTCTTCTTTTCCATGCGCTCCAGCTCCCGTCGTGCGATCTCCTCTGGGTCCATCGGTTCGCCGCTGCAGGTCGTGGGGTGAGAGTTGTGAGCCGGTCGACCGGGCCCTTTCTTCGTGTTTTCCTTTTTGCGCCATTTAGCTCGCCGGTTTTGAAACCACACCTAAACAGAAAAGGTTGTGAATTCTTTACTCAGTTTCAAAAGCAGGGTAGGGTAACACTTTATTTTAAGGTGTACTTAATGTAATTACTGTTATAATAACAATAAATAATGCATAGTTATATGCAAGTAACCCTAACCATATAGTAGCCAAGCCTAGATGTAGTTAATTAATAATACTCAGTACTTAAATGTACACCTTAAAATAAAATGTAACCGCAGGTATCCGACTCATGTAGGCTAATGAACATCGATTTTGCAAAATTATAATGAGAAATTTAAACAAATGTTTGAATAAATGCACCTGAAATCTATAAATATTTCGATTTTTTATCACAATATTATCATGTAATCACAAATGACAGAATGGTGTCTTTATATTTAATTGTATGCATTTATTAAATAAAATAAAACAGCAATAGCCGATTTCTCATTAAAAAAGAAGAAGAAAAAAAAGAAAGGTCTGACAAGATGCTAGGTTTCTGAATCGTCTTGTGTTTCTGTTTGATATACATCCAAGGTTCTCCAATAATATGCCTCGACTTGGACAGAGAAAATGTTTTCATCGAAGCATATTTCATAAAGCCCACAGCCACAGATGCGCTTGTCTTAATTGTCAGTTGATTCAATGTAATGGCTCACTCTCAGTCTTTCAATTAAGCCTGGTTCTTGCGTGGCTAATTTGGGCCTGTTCCCCTAAAGTTCATTTAGGCGCGTATAAGCGCTAGGACAGATTTGGCCCAGAAGAGGCAGAGAGCAGCAGGCTCGCACCTCACACCCAGGCCCCTCACATGGCGACTGCCGTCTGTTCAGCGCTGATAACACGAGAGTTAGCATCCACCAGCAGGCTAAGACGCATACTAACATAGAGACATCGAGGCTATACATGACAATAGCCGTGTATACACATAAAATGTTAATGTCGTTAAAATCTGTGAGCACGCAAGCCTAACGATAACGCAGGCTAATCTTCCTTAAGAAATAAGAATAATACAAAGCTAAGCTTTTAACTCCCCAAACAAGACTGCTTCTCATCCAGCGTCGAGTTTCTACAAAAAGAGAAAATGCAGACAAAGGCTACACGTCCAATGCTTGCACGGTATAATTTACAACCCACTGGCCTATTTTAGTTTAGTAAGAATTGGTAAAACTGATCACAAGTAATTGTATCAACTAAAATGTGAATAAGGGTGTTTTAATATATTAGGCAATAAAACAGGATATTATCGTTTTTAAACATCAGTCAGCATTTTAGCAGAATGAAATTATTAAATTGTTTATAATAATACTCTGCTTTAGAATTAACATGCATTTACTGCTCAGCTAGTGATCAGTCAACATGAATAAATTGTTATGCAAATCAGTCTGTTATATGATCGATTAATGCTTTTAGCAGATGAATTATTGGTTGAGCATTTAACATGTAGACCTTACCATTATTATAAAATGACTATCCTGTTGTCATGCATTTGGAAAAAAATTAACTAGGCTTAGTTAATTGTTTGGCATTTAAATTATTACATTTTCAAATACATTAAGCTAACACTAAAAAATAAAATATATGATACATAAAGCTTGACTAATAGCTAACACTGTGTCTGGATAATAATAAATAGGCCATTATAATAAAGGTCAATGAAAGATTTTGTTATGACATAAAAACAAACCATCATTTACCTGAACACGTGACTCAACAAGGTCTAGACGTAGCGCGAGAGCCTCGCGCATGAACACGTCCGGATAATGGCTTTCGTTGAACGCTTTCTCTAGTTCCTCCAGCTGCCAGCCCGTAAAATTTGTACGCGTTCGCCTCCGTTTACAACCAGGGCTTTCCTTGTCGGGGTCTCCGGGATCTAGAACCACAGAGTCTGTCAGAACACGCGCATGCAAACATGAACATGCACATACACACTCCAGCAGGTCCACTTGGAACTGTATAGCCTACATAAAATTTTGTTGATATAATTTATTTAAAACATTACAATTTTAAAACTACCCAATGGTTGTCAAATAAAACATGTCACACAAGTGTAGAGTCTGATGTACTGGCATAACTAATTAACCCGTCAAGTGTACTTTTAAAAATATAGGTCACAATAACCTTTTGAGTGCTAATAATATGATTCTTAAAATACAATGGGATTATTGTTTAATGTCGCATTTTATTTCACAGTATTTTTAAGACGTTTATGAAGTAGCTATTTTATAAGTAATCCTTATATGCTTTTTTACAATTGCCAATATAATTTACACATAAACCAAACGGATTTAAACACATGAAAAATAATCTGTGGTTATCATGAGAAGAATATGACATTTCATTATCATCAATCCAAGTAAAATCGGCTTACTTTCCAGTTTAGGCTACCTGAACTCATAAGTGAAAAAGTGTGCGATTTAGAAAAACAAAAAACATTTCATATTTTTTGACGAGAGGCCTCGTGTAAATATTTCCCTAAAACTATTGACAATATAGGCTAACTGAATAGCCTGCTATATTCTGCATGGAATGGATGAAGCGGATAACCATTCACTTACCGCTGAGTTTATACTGACTATCCCCGTTTACACCACAACCAGATCCGAGCAATGGGTTGGAGTTTGCAACAGACGCCGAGCATGATCCGTTAAGTAATCCGTCTATAGAAAAAGGTACAGCGGCCGCCGATTGTAGCTGGTGTCCGGAGATATCGTAAACGTGATGGTGGCCGAGGTGATAGGGGAAACCCATTCCAACCATGCCTCCCAAAGAGCCTCCAAACTGGGCATGAGGATGCTCGAGGATCCGGCTATCCATTATTGCATCTCCGGAATCAGGGAAGCGTTTGTCTGGGCAAAACAAGCTCCAACTCTTCCCTCAGAGCGCATGCAGCAGCCGTGAAGGGACGTACGGCGTTGACATGCTTTGCGCTCCCGATTTAGGAATAAGGAGACCGAGGCAGGCGCGCGAGGTTTTCGCTCTCTCCTACTTTGTCAACATCAACTCTCCTCTTGTCCAAATAACTAGCTCTCGCGCTAGGGAATTCGCGACCAATAAGGAAGGTTAATCGTCGGTGACGTCAGAGCCACGACACAAACGTTTTCCATATCGATTGCTAATTATACCTGACATCCACCTCAATAAACAATACCAGCGCTGTCACAACACGACATGAGACATCACAACTAGGCGAGAGGGAGGGAGGAGAAAGGGGAGGAGGCGAAACCGGCAAATTGATTGATTCCCGACTACATTCTAAACAGCCGCTACATAAACACACAATGATTCTGTTCCAATAGCTAATTGTGGTGCTCTGTACGTCAGATTAGTTCTATAAAAGCAGAATAAATATACTAACAACCGAAAACGTCAAGTACCCCGTATCTGATAGCTACTTTTCAAGGAACGTCTGGCTCTCTCTGAATGCGTAAAATGATGTTCTCCTATTACGCGGAGGCATCGTGCCCTGAATAGAGTGGTCCTAGAACGGACCAAGCATCACCCACCCTGTTGCGAGCTGTCAAGATGAATTTAAAACTACAAGCACCTCAGCCTTTCTAATATCCACACGCCAGCGCGCTTCGCATCGTTTCAACTCATTTCCACAGTTCTGATTACTGTGGCCATGATCTTGGCAGGTGTTATGAAAAAATATCTGAAGGTGGAAACAAAAGTGAGTCTGACAGAATATCTGTGAGGGGAGAAGCTATATGAAAACAAACGTGTTTTATAGGCTATTTCAGTATAGGGCTTTTAGATTATTGGGCCACTGAGTTTAAAAAACAAAACAAAAAAAAAAACATCACTGACATGTTTAAGCCATTTCGTGTAAATGATCGATTATGCTTTTATTCCAATTGTCATTTGTATCTAAAAGAGGGAGCTGTGGTGTGAGAGGGTCTTATTAATCAAGAAAATAAAATGATTTATATTTAAAAGAATAAACAGCTAAAACATTGACTTCTTTGAAATGTAAAGAACAATATTTAATTTAAGAAAGAATGTATGTGAATTATTGCGCACACACGGTGAACAAGAATGTAAACTAAAATAAGAATCTTTTTATCCGACTGTGATTTTGTAATGATTGTAAACATTTAAGTTTTCATGTATATTGAAGGTCCCCTGCCTCTATATGTAAACGCTGTCCAGCACATGTTCACTTTTTTTTTGTGGTGTGTGTGTGTGTGAGAGAGAGAGAGAGAGAGAGAGAGAGAGAGAGGAGAGAGATGGTTCTGAATACAGGATGGTAATCAATCCTGTTCATGTATAAAGTAAGTACACGGGTCTTTCCCTCTCCCTGCTCTCCTCCTCCATTACCGAGAATTAATTCCACTTTATTTATCCAATTTCTCCAGCTGCCAGAATGTTAATTTGAGTTGAAATTTCTCACCACTCGCTCGCTTGCGCTGACCCTCAGCAGCACCCGGATGGCGTGTAGTAATAACCTAAATCTTTCAACAGAGAGGCACGATAATTGTTACCTTATTAGCATGCAAATTGTTTAATTAATATTATTAAGAAGAAGCATATAATCCGTTCGTCACTTGACCCCGCAGTCTGTTGGCTGGCCGCCTCTCTGCATTTCAATGTGTTCATTTCAAACCAGCACTTTCCAAAAAAAAAAGGGGGGGGGGGGGCCTCTCTACAAGCGCTAGTCGTTTTCAAAGCACACATTCCCTGCGTGAGCGCGCGTTTGATGCTACTTGGTTTGTATCTCTCTCCTCCACTCTTTATCCCCAAACATTTCATCACTTCGCATACAGGAATTATGGAAATCGTTTCATTCTGCCCCTCCCAAGACATCTAAGTTCAATAATTGGCTTCTTGTCGTTTGCTTTTTGAAAACCGCTTCTTGAAAGGGCACCCCTCCAGTTCTGAGCAAGCGGTATCCGCTAGACGCACGCGGCTCCTGGGTAGACAGCCCTTGACATGCGGCCCCTGCGAAGCGTTGCAAGGCGCCCGTTGTTTTTAATCCGGCAGAGTGAGTGTGTCAGATGTGCGGGCTTTAATTAACTTGGTAATAATACGTACGCAAGCCACACAAGGTCCAGGGTTCAGTGCGTTTCCACTTTTATCACACTTTCGCTATCTGTAGGCCTATATCTTACGGCGATATTATATTAAAAAATAATAAATAAATAAAAAATAAACCCGTGTATATAGAATCAACACGTGTCAAAATTAAATGCAACGCACTTGAACGTTTTTTTTTTCCTGAAGATTTCATTCGCACGTTTATATGATCTATCCATTCGGCATATACTGCATTAAGAACACTTCATCTGTGGTCAGATAAAATACTTTCGTATTTACACGTATGAATAAAAGGCATTTAAATAAGTTAAAAAGGTCCGACGTGTTTATATAGTTATATGCAGCCTGTTAACTTCAATAAAAAGTTCAGCCAGAAAGATGAAAAGGTTTGGGCTGTTCATAAACTCTCAGCACCCTGAAGCTTGAAACAAGGTATTTTTAAACGATAATCATAAATAACCATTAGGCTCGAATAAAACATTTTAATTAAAAATCAATATACTACTTTTGAAGGTCTTAATTGCTAAATTAACTTAATGTGAATTCATTTGTAGCTATCAAAACCGAGCTGCACATTAGTCGATGTACAGATAATTAGAGTGTGGAACGTAAATTAATTGTTGAAAGTCATTTGATTCACAAACGGAACCAATTAAAGTGTAAAATGATTTTCCTTTCTGTGTTTGTGTTTCACTCAAGCACAGAGTTTGGTGTTTTAGTAGGAAACTAGGCTATCCCACCAGGCAAATTTCCTTCTAATCCCGCTCAGCTAATCATGCAATTAAAACTTTCCCGCGCACTAATTATCTTCAATTGTTGGGCTGACTGCAGAGAAAGCAGAAAGTAAAAGCGATTGATTCCGAGTTTTAATTCAATGCATTCCTGATTGGGAGAGAAAGGGAGGAAAACGTAATTCCCCTTCAAATTACCTTATTCAGCCTTGACAACCTACAATGCCCTTCAGAAATCTTACCTTGGTCTGCATTTATGAGGTAGGGCAAAATGGAATCCTTTTAATAACAATAACTCAAACTTCTATTAGAGTAATAATTTCAATTCAATTAAAACTGACTTATCACCTTTTGCTAAAACGTGCTTAATATGCCAAAAATTATCAATGCTTGACGGACCCCGAGCAGGGATTGTCTAATTGTAATCGGCGAATCGAAGGTGCTTGTCGCTTCCCGTTGCCTCGCGCTGGTATGCACGGAAATAGAACTAATTTACTTGCCTCCCCAGGGAAATCCACTGAACAGATTAACATTTTCAAAATATAGTAATGATATCATTTGAGCAATGGCGATGACGCCAATTTTTCGGAGCCTTTGTGAGAGTAATTTACATATTTTTACAGTCCACTATTTTCGCCCGTTAATCACTTTGAAACTGAAGGACACGTTAATGTAGCACTTGCACGTGGGAGTGCGCGCGCCTGTGGGTCTTTTTGCCCATGCGCTTGCGTTCGTGCTAAAAGCATATTGATTCTATCCATCTCCATGAAAAGTGAGGAAAATGAGCAGAAAAGACCTGTGACACGAATTCATTGATGATCAAGCACACAGGTATTACAGCTGTCAAAAACTTCAGCTGTCATGTGGAAAAAGAAACCATTCCTTTATCGCCACCTAGCGTCTTGTTTAACGTAGCCTACTGTAAAGTGCCATGGTGTGGAAACGCAAGACTAGGATCAGCGACAAATAAGGATGTCCAAGACAACGAAAAAGACACACACACGCACGTTTGTTTATGTGAATTGTGAGGACTTTCCATAGACTTTTATTACTTTTATACTGACTAAACGATATTTTCTATAGCCTAACCCAACCCTAACAGAAAACTTGTTTGCATTGCTACACTTTCAGATAAACATCATATATAATTAATATTTTTTTTTTTTCCCCTCGTGGGACATGTCAAAAATGTCAGGTTTTACTATCCTTGTGGGGACATATTTATTACAAAGAATCAAGGAATGTAAAATGATTTAATAACCTAATAATTTTCAAAAAGTTTCAAAAAACTAATTTTATATAAACTACTTTAACAAATACCATGCATTTTCGTTTTCTTGAATTTTCTTTCTTGACCTGAACAAAACCTGCCTTTTCATTAAAAAAGGAAGAAATAAAAGGAAGTCGCCGTCATGGGGTTTTAAAGGAGTGCTCTCTTACATCACAACATAATGTCTTTTTTGTAAGCTGTTTACAAAAACTCATTTTTAAAGAATAAATATCCTAAATTTAAAAAAATAAATAAATAAATAAAAAATTAATGATAAACTTCAATCTCATAAATTTTTAATCTGTCAGTAAGGCTTATTGATGGTGACAAGTGCTGGGAGACACAATCTAGACTATTGCAACTAGTTCTTAGACGACTCTGGATCACCCATCTCTCTAAATACACAAATCTACACGTCATGTGCCTCGTGTCATCCGCCTGGATATCAATCAGGGTCTTGATGTGCGCTGACCGCGGTCTTTCGTGAGGACCCTGAATAGTTAATATCTCTTTGTTATCCACGCTGTTCTAATCCCCCGGTGGCTCGCGGGCTCACGGTTGTTCGGGTCTGGTACAATGAAGCATGGGAGGAGGAGCGTCAACTATTATTTTCGGCCGGCGCGGCCATCTGCTGCGCGCAGGAAACCCAAAGCCCCAGAGACGCCCCAGTATCCACACTGTAAACTAGCGAAGATGTTTTAATTAAGGCGAGGCAGGTTAACTCTGCTGCTTAATGAATTGCCTTCATTGGCCTCCCCTTGTCGTCCAGAAGTGATTCTCGTCTCGGCCTCCACCAAAAACACTGTAGAACAAAACAGTCTTCCAATCCTGGAACATTTTTGGGGTTCTTGCTTATTTATATAATCATCATCAGCTCATTATTAGAGGTTTTCAGACCTAAACTTGGTGTGTCCGTGTAGGAGGCACCCAAAATGTGTAAATCTTGTGTAATGTGTAAAGATGTATTATGTCCAAGCCTTAGAATACAGTGGGAAAAATTGCCAGTAAATATCACAAAGAAACGGCAGGTAACATTTAATTAAACGTGACATTTTGAAGTAAGAAAGACTAATAATCTTTCTTTATTTACAACTTCTTTTTGTTGCCTCGCTGGGTTAAAATAAAGGATAATACAAAAGCATATTTTCAGTAAGCTTTATATAAAAATTTTAACAATGCAAAAACATTATTTTTCGATCATTTGTTCTCCAAAAATGTTTGCTCAGTACCAAAAGATGGTTCTCAGTGACGTTACACACAGTTAAGCAAATTAAAGGATGTGTAAATTGTGCGACGGAATAATTAGACGAGCCTATCAATTAAATACATAATTGTGTTTATGGAACCCAAACCTAATTAAATGTACTTAATTTTTAGCTTAATTAGGCTACTTGCAGAGGACTCTCATGGTAGTCACAGCGCTTCCTAGTGGTGATCCGAGTCATCCTCCATAAACTTTATGCCTATACAGTAAATTATGATGATATCGTTGACTTTACTTACACTTTATAGCAATGATACCATGCGATAATAGCCTACTGCACACATTTATCTAACTAAAACTTGGCAGAAGAATACAACCTGCAGCTGTGGGAGTAAGTAGCCTTTCTTGGTCAAAACTCGCTGAAGCAAATTCTAAAGTCGAACTTGTTTTACATCAAGCTTTTTCTTGAACCACCCACTGATGGATGCATTTGGCCGTCGTGCTCCGATCTAACTGGTTAATTAAAAACAGCTCATGTTTGCTCAAGTTAATAAAAGGACTAAATTATTCACTTTGGGGACCGGAGTCCCAGAGCGCCTTAAATCATCCCGGGACAATATTGTAACTCTCTCTGCGCTCTGATGAAACGCTGAGGGGTCCTGTCACTGGTCGGAACCCCCTCCTCACTTTCCATCTGTCCCTCTTTGTCCTCCCTATAAAGCGTGTGTATTTTAGCTCATTGTCTTTCACACATTTATTGACACCTTTTTTAATTCGGCGCTTCTGTCGGCCTTCTCAAGCCGCGGGGCGCCAATCTCTTCCGCTCCATTAGCTCATTGAAACAGGAGTCTGGTTAAACAAAAGAGATGCAATCTGATCCTCGGTCCTCTCTCTCTCGCTCTCTGAGGCCATACATGTCTCTCTCGCACACCACGGGTTTTCGCGCCCTGTTTGTCAGGGAGACTGGCCTGTTCGTTCGCAAGCCAGCGGGGAGGGGGATCTTATTAGCATTAAAAGCCTACACCGTGAAATTCATTTATAATTGCTAGAGAGAGAGAGAGATAGCGAAAGCATATGCGTCCCGAATTACGTTTGAATAAGTTTGTGATATGTTAACATGGAATGGAATGCGACAGACTGCAATTATGACGCCTTTGTGACTGTCAAATTCGATTCATAAGAGGCTCGTTCCACGGCGAGCGCCCGTAGAGAGAAGAAGGTGAGGTGAATCTTAATGTAGCTAAAGAGAAGGCTTAGAAATCTCCACTGGAGGGAGCGAAAAGCAGACCGAACAATGTTATAAAGTCGATAAAATGGCCTGCCTTTATTGCGAGTGTTTCCTGATGCTTGTTCAGTCTGTGTGAAATGGCTTGATGCTTTAAACCGATGTTGTCTATCATTCATATCATAGTATTAGAGACAGACACTGGTTGGTGGTGATGAACCAGGTGTGCAACCATCTGGCAGATCTGGTCCAATGCTCTCTCTCTCTCTCTAACAACAAAAGTTTCTAGCCTCAACAAAAAGGGTTTGAGATGTGCAAATTATGCAGTGCTGAACCAGGATTGAGAGCTATTGCACTATATTAAGCAAAAAACAGCTGACAATGGTCAAGTGTAACATGTTTTAAATGTCACACTCACTTCTATTGCACTACATGGGAAGGCCTTCCACAGAAATCCTTATTAAGATGCAGGAAGCATCTCCACACATTTGTAATATCTGTTGCAAGGCATGAGCTCAGGTTCAAATGATCTTTATTGTTTGGAACCTGTCAATATGTCAGTTTCTCTTTTATAAAAAGTCACTGTTTTTAAGTTATCCTAAAAAAATAACCATTTAAAAGTACTCAGTTTTATCTGGTAATGATCAAGACCTGAAATGCAAAAAGTTAATGCGACTGTCACTTTCACAGACTTTCTGTATTCTGACACCCACACCCCAAATTATCAGTTGAACAAATTCCATTCGGTTTTAAGAAATCTGCTGCCATCTACTGGTCACCTTCACAACCAAACAGCAGAGGCTTGAAACTAGAAGCGTTTCCTAAATTAAATGTCAAATCAGAAGTAGGTTTTTTTCTTCAGTCAAGTCTAAATGGAACCATTTTTTACATGATACAAATATTTATAAAAATTAATATTTAATAACTTAATTCATATGTAATGGATTATTAAATGTATGAATTTAAGGGTTTTTCCATTCTCTTCAAATCGTAAAATTAGAATATTTAAAGATAGACAGCTTTTGTTTGTGTGAAACAGCATCTTTGATCATAACCACTTCAAACACAGTTTATATTGCAGTGCATATCCTTATACGTGCAGTGCATGCATTTAACAGCCTTCTCCGCAAGTAGCCCATTTAGTGGTGAATGTCTTAACTTCAGTGGCCTACTACATAAACTGACAGGATCCATTCAGTACCATGGACAGCGCCACTGTGTTGCTTTTGCACCGCAGCCATTATATAAATCCAAGTAGCCTACAATTAAGCTAATGTTAGGTTAAGAACAATACGTGATGCAGTGTTGGAGATTTATAATGGAGATATGGCAAATGAGAAAAGGAGGATTGACAACATGATTAATGTAACAATACAATAACGTAATACAATTGATGTGAGACAACATGATTAATGTAACAATACAATAACGTTCCTTTCCTAATGAAAGATTCAGGCGCGGGATGATGACGACTAGACTGACTAGGCAGTGGTCCGTCCAATGAGAGCAGTGAACGGTGATTTTGGAAATAGTTGTGGGTGTCCATATATCAATGATGAAATTTCACTAGTAAAAATGTCTCGCTACTAATATAATTGATCGTCAATACTACGTCGAACACAAAAAAGGCTTGTGATCCAAGGTGAACCATCGACCATATTGGAGATACAAACCGACTATCTCCTATTTGCGCTTTGCATCCGAAAACGACAATTCTCCATTGCCATGATAACTGAAGCGAATGCTTTATGGAGAGTATTCGACTATCGGCGTGAGAACGGCTGCGCGAGCCACCGAGGGCCGCGGAGATAGAATGAATCGAACGCTTTCGAAGAGATTGGCCGTTGGAGACTTCATCAAAACATGCCATTCAAGACAGCATAATCAACGATTCACCCTTACATGACATGGATAAACATCCGTGGTATGTTTTATTTATAGCTTCTTCTACAGATGCAGCGTATCTATCAGTAGTTTCCCAAACCGGTTCCAGAAGACATTTTGTAAAACACACATATACATATAAACCGTTATCGCCCCAGCACTATATGCTCTAAAATGTATTAAGTCGTAAATATTTTGTGCTAACGTTTTTATCGTACATTGTCAATATGATAGATAGAAAATAGCCTACTATATTTTCTGCGACGTCTTAAAAAAAAACATCACTATTTTAATCTGGTATTAGGCTACATAGTAGCTAGCCTACGTCGTTATAAGATGTTTTGCCACAGGCCTACATCTTTCAAAGTAAAGAGTTTACCAAATAAACAGGGGGAGAAGTATAGAATAATAGGTCACAATAAGTTTTAAAGTTATACCGACCAAAAACATATTATTAGTAATATCAGCGCTTTTTTAAGACTTCGATCGTACCTGTATTGTGGGCTAACACCTACTTTCATGCGAGGAGTTAATTTGAAGAAGCTGTTGATAGTTTCTCGTGAGGTTAAAAAAAATAAATAAAAATAAAAATAGTGGCTTTTTTCAGTTAAGTAATTTACGTAGGTTACATTTTTGGTAGTTGATGTTGGCACATATATTTAAAAAAAAAAAAAAAAAAACCACACAGACAAGTACTGTAACGTGGTTGTTTGTTTTTGTATTTTCACTATGCTTTTGAATCATTTCAAAAACACGTTTGGTCAAGTTTCGTTTTCAAAACACGTTATTGATGTTTTGCATCATGTAAAGAAAAATAGCCTACTCTACAAAAATAACAGCAACCAAAATGTTATTTATCTACTTCCCTTCGTCGTTACTCCAGACCTGAAAAGATTTTGTCAGTCGAAACGTGCAAATTGTCAAGTGCAGGCCTCCAGGTGCATTGGGTAAACGCTGCGTGCGCTCATGTCCCTTTTAAGGACGGAAAGTAACAGAGTTCAATTGGCTTCACAGGTTCATAATTAATCAACCAAACGTGCACCTGTTCGGGAAGAATCGCGGAGTGTTGCTGTCGGTCTGAGCAATGGCCGCTCCAAGAAGAATTCACCTCACCGCACTCTCAAGCAATGTACGCTTTCCTCTTCCCACCATCCCCAATGCCAGTGACCAGCCTGTCAAACCGGGTTTACCTGCACCGGCGCCCGCGGTTGGATCGCCACCTCCGCATCCAGCAACAAGAGTGGAATTAAAACTCTTCCAGTCGGACGAGCGACGCTGCCCGGAGTTTAGCTACCCGGATCTGATCAGCGCAAAAGTAAACAAGCATTGGCACTGATGTATTTTCTGAATTTCACTTATGGAAGTCATGATTTTTAGGCATTGCAAGCATGCAGGAACAAAAAAAATACTGCAAAATATAAATGCTTTGAGTGTGCATTTAATAACTTTCAAATCAAAACTTTTTTTTTTTTTTAAATTTTGTGGTGAAATAGTCACAAGTTAAATACTTACTTGGAAAATTGCTTTTGATCCAGAAGTGTTAGCAGTGGTGTCAAAGTATAAGCATCTACCTTGTTGTTTACATTTAGAATTAAATTAAATTTTTAATATGTAAGCCTATCGTTAATGAACTGTGAATTCAGCTACTGAAATGTGTATTTTAGGAGTGTTCAGTTAAACTGGTTTTATTTGCTTTTTCAAGTTTTTAGTCAGTTTGCCTACACTCTCAGAAATAAAGGTACAGAAGCAGTCACTGGGGCGGTGCCTTTCAAAAGGTACACTTTTGTACCTATTAGGTTCAAATATGTACACTTTAAGTACTAATATGTACCTTTAAGGTACCAAATGGACCGTTTAGGTACAAATGTGTACCTTTTGAAATGGTACCGCCCCAGTGACAGTTTTTGTACCTTTATTTCTGAGAGTGTACAAGTCCTTGAGGATTAAACCAGTTCTGGTGGATTTATGAAAATCCGTCTTGTTTTCTCATTATAAGGAAACCACTGAGAAAAAGAAACCACAAACATTAGATGAGGTGGTGGAGGACAAGGAGAGAGATGAACTAGAGGTGCTTGCAAAAAAGTTTGAAGCAAAATACGTGAGTATGAATTCTGCCAAGATTATATTTCTAGCTTTATCATGTTATTGCTGTGGAGAGTGGAGACAAAGTACATTTCCAAAGTCACTGCACTTGTATACGTATATGGTGTGATTCAACAGGATTAAGTATATATGTGACCCTGGATCACAAAACCAGTCTTAAGTCGCTGGGTATATTTGTAGCAATAGCCAAAAATACATTGTATGGGTCAAAATGATCCATTTTTATTTTATGCCAAAAATCATTAGGATATTAAGTAAAGATCATGTTCCATGAAGATATTTAGTGAATTTCCTAAAGGACATTTTCTCAATATTTAGATTTTTTTGCACCCTCAGATTCCAGATTTTCAAATATTTGTATCTCAGCCAAATATCGATCCTAACGAGACATACATCAATGGACGTATTGATGTAAGCGTTAATAAGCGCTTATTTATTCAGCTTTCAGATGATGTAGAAATCTCAATTTTGAAAAATTCAAAATGGGTCACATTTCCAGGGTCACATATGTAAAATGTAGTGATTTGTGTGTGTGTGTGTGTGTGTGTGTGTGTGTGTGTGTGTGTGTGTGTGTGTGTGTGTGTGTGTGTGTGTGTGTGTGTGTGTGTGTGTGTTTAAAGCTATACATTAATATCCACCATTTTCTTGTTCAGGGTGGAGCTGGCAAAAGAAAAAAAGACAGGTTACAGGATCTGGTGGATATGGGCTTTGGTTACGATGAATCTGATTCATTCATCGACAACTCTGAGGCTGTAAGTTTAGGCCAGATGATATAACATCCCCGTTATCAAATTATTCCCTTTATAGAACACATGAACGTTTTGCTCAAGTTTTATTTTCTCTGCATGCCGCAGTATGATGAGCTTGTCCCAGCTTGTCTCACCACCAGATACGGAGGCTTCTACATCAACTCTGGAACTCTGCAGTTCCGGCCAGCCTCTGACGAGGGAGAGGAGAACGAGAATGATTTTGAGGACGGTGGTTTTAAACCTAAGGTGTGTCCTTTCTTGCAAAAATAGCAATGCGAGTTTGTCTGCACAGTTATCTTCAGCTGTATACAAGAGATTAAGACATGAGTATATTCATTAGTCACCATACATTTGGTCTGATTCCTTTCTCAGAAACGAAAGCTTAAGCAAGGAAAAGACAAGAAGATTGGGAAGAAAAAGAAAGTGGAAGACATGCTTTCTAGAAAGGAAGAGGAGGAACCCAGAAAGAGGTTTTTGCTGCTGGATGGATTACAATGTTTACTACTCTCAAGAAAACATTAAACATCTTTTAAGAATAATCATAGTTTTCATTGATTCTTTCTTAAATACCCTCATTGTTTGCTTTTTCCTTCTTCTCAGCACCCTGTCAGACAAATCATCTGCAAAGAAGAAGAAGAAAAACAAGAAGCCGCTAAGTATCGATAAGATGCTGAAGAAGTTCCACAAGGAAAAGCTTCAGCAGCTGCAGATGTTCAGCGCTAGAGAGAGAGATTCACATGCGCTCAATGACACCATTCAAGCTGAGGTTCAAGAACCGCCCATATCAGCTGACCCTCTTCTCACACTCATTGGTTCTGCCAGTGCAGATGACCTCCTTCAGGCGGTCAAAGCAGCAGAGCAAGACTTTGACTTGGATAGACTCTTGGGGGAGCCGCAGAACGTCTGCTCTCCAAGCCTGGAAGATAACGGAGAGGCTCTGGTAGTGTCCGTCACTGAGAAACCCGCCACATTACTTCCCGATGGTCTGCCACCTACATTAGAGCAACACATTAAGGAACTTTCCCAGGTATTATCTGCTCTTACAACTATAATGGAGAGTTTGCAGGAATATGCTACTTATTTTCATGCATTACTTATTTTGTTTTTTAGGCTGTTAAGAAAATTGAAGGACAAAACAAAATGGAGATTTTGACTTCAGAACTTAACAGTGTTCTGCTAGAGTACGTTACATTACATTTATTATGTAACATTTTGCAAAGCTTACTTTGTATTTTACATCTTATATTGATTCTTTCTCTTGGTGTCTCTTTGTATGTTCAGTGTGGAGGTGAACTCTAAACAGCTTAGTGGGAAAGTGCGCTCCAGGCTCTTCTCATACTTGGCATCCCAGCTGTCCTGCAGCAAAGGCACTCTGGTTAAAAGAGCCAAAAAACTCCACGGTCTACAACAGGTCTGTGAACTTATAAAACTGCATGACCCTTCAGCATTGTGACATGTCTTTACTTACTTTCTTAATTCCTTTCTTGTTCCTGGTCTTATTCTACATGATTCATCAGTTCAGGTTATTCCAAAATCTTTATCTTTGCTCATAATTACAATTACTATTTTATAATAGATTTTAAAATGTACTGTTCAAAGCTTTGAGGTCAATAATTTTTTTTTTTTTAAGAAATTAATACTTTTAGTTTGCAAGGATGCATTGAATTGAAAAGTGACTGTACAAAAGTACAAAAAAAATACAAAAATATTAAGCTGTTTTGAAAATCGATAATAACAAGAAATGTTTCTCAAGCAGAAAATCAGCATATTAGAATTCGGAAGGAATTCTGATTTCTGAAGGATCACGTGACACTGAAAACTGGAGTAATTATGCTGAAAAACAGCTTTGCATCACAGAAGTAAATTGCAAATTATATATATTTGAATTTCAAATAGAAAAGTTATTTTAAATTGTAATATTATTTCAATATAGTACTGTTTATTTTTGAGCAAGAGACTACATTCCAGAGACTACTTTCAAAACCAACCCTAAACATTTAAATGGTAGTGTGTGAAACTGAAATCCAGTTTAATGTCGCTGTAAGCTCAATGTGCTGGTTATGTGTTTTATCAGGATGAACAGCTGCAGGAGCTGCTGAAGAAGCTGGAGAATGCGGTTGCCAGGTCCATGCCAGAACAGATCACCCGTTTCCAGAATCACTGCCAAGCTCACTCTGAAGCCAGAGCTGCCAAGTAATCAGTCATTTTGAATGCGCAAAACCTCGATCACTTTCACTGTATCACTGTATTTTTACTGACTTTTTAATTGGTTTGCAGTTTTCTATTAGAATCCAACTTTGGTTTGATTTGTATGTTCGTTTTGCGTTTTAAGACTCGAGGCTGAGAAAGAGAGGGTGATTGATGGCTCTGATGAGGAAGAAGAGGAGAGGAGTGGAAAACGAGTGTTTGGACCTCGCAAGAGGTTCAGATGGAATGAAGAGATCAGGTCGGGTCTCTCGTGTGTGTGTGCAATGCATGATTATTAAAGCTCTCTTGATTTGCTACTAGTAAATGCTGAACATTCACATTACAAAATCTTTGAATTTAATGAATACCAGATCTTGTAAAATAAAGTGTTTTTCAGTTATGTAAGCACTGATCATCAGTATAAACAAATATCACTGTATGGACTTTTACAGGGAGTTGCTCTTTGAGATTGTCAATTTGAAGATGATAATTTATGATTCGGAGTCGCCCACATGCTCTAGTTTGGAAGAGTATCTAAAAGCATTCCTAGAGGCTGATGTTAAACCACTTTGGCCTAAAGGATGGATGCAATCCAGGTATACAAAGCAAATTATTAATACTCTGAAATTTTGGACATAAGTGAAATCTCTAGGGCCAAGTTGTTCATCATTTACATTTGCAGGTGACAAGTAATTCAAGACTGTTGCTCAAACACTGGAAAGCTGAGCTTTCAGCATCATTACTCCAGTACTTCAGTGTCACATGATCCTTCAGAAATCATTCTATGCTGATTTTCTGCTCAAGAATCATTTCTTATTATTATTAATGTTAAAAACAGTTGGGCTGCCTAATATTTTTGTGGAAACCATCATACATTTTTTTTCAGGATTCTGTGAATTAGAAAGTTCAAATGAACAGCATTTGTCTAATGTCTTTACTGTCACTTTTGATAAATTTAATGCATTAAAAACTGCATTTAAAAATCAGATCTTTTGCTTATCAGACAAGCAAAAAAAATAATAGGCATGAAACCTTGCTTGGGGAAAATCGTTATTAATAATTTTATCCATTTCTGTCCTGTTCTTAATAGGATTCTGCTTATAGAAACCCGAAAAGCACATGGCCACATCACTGGTGTTGTGTAAGTGTGATTCTACATTACTACACAATTCCTAGATACTATGTTATTCAACCTTTCTGAAGAAAATTATTCATTATATTTTCTAACTCTGTTATCCGAAAAGACAAATTAACATATGGAACCTTCCTAGTTAAATACTTTAAACCTAACCAGAGTTCATGTTAATAAATTACCCTTTTTCTTCATTTTTACAGGGCAAGGAAGAAGCCAATAGGTACGACAAAACTAAAAAAGGTAAAAAAAGAAAAGAAAAAGAAAAAAACTGCCCAGTTCCCAGTCATGGGGTAGAGTCTTGCATGTTGCATTCTTTAGGAAAATATAGGTGGCAGTCTGATCCTAAACCTTACTCTTTCCAATGTTGAATGCACAGGTCAGCGCCGCCCTTGAGGACAGTAAGAATAACCCAGAAATTCAGGGCCCACCAGCACTGAAACGCAAGCGCCTGAGTGTACCTGTGAGCATGCAACCTGAAGCCACGCTGAGCACCACTGCCAAAACGCCATCAAACACACAAACCTCTGTCACCTTCTCCGCCCATCCATCTAATCAGAACCACAAGGAAGGTAACAAGATTGAGAACCATCATAACAGCACTCAGAGAAGTCCAGTGACCGCAGAGGGAGCTGGAGCTGGATCAGTCCAGATGGTGTGGACCAGGTCTGTTATGGATTCAGATTCAAAGCGGCTCCAGACTGGAGAGAGGGCGACCCCAAAACTGACGCTGGTGGCGCCGCCAGATGGTGCTGAGGGTGACTGTCCATCGGTGGTGCAGGGAGTGGCCAGGCTGCTCACTACGACCTCAGTGGGTGACACACCGGTTTCCATGGCAGCAGTAAGTCATTTCAAAGAAAAATGCAAAAAAGACACACATTGTTTGCTGCTTAGATGTAGATCATATCATTTGTGGTATCATAAAAATCCTTCCTAAATCCTAAATATTTAATCTAAACATTGTGTCCAATGTGGGATATTATCTTTTTATAGTTGTAATGCGACTTTGTAATAATAATAATAATAATAATAATAATAAAAATATATATATATATTTATTTATTATAACATTTTATTTTCTAGCAAACTATTTTAATATATCTTCTATATCTTATGTTGTAATTTTCTGCAATTTTCAGCATCATTACTCCAGTCTTCAGTGTCACAATTCTTCAGAAATCATTCTAAAATGCTGATTTGTTGCTCACAGTACATTACTTATTATCAATGTTGAAAACAGTGCTGCTTAATATTTTAGTTTTTCTTTTTTAATTCTTTTTAATGAATTGAAAGTTCAAAAGAACAAAATGTATTGATAATCTTATGTAACTAATTTTAAATTTCTTTACTATCAGTTTTGTTCAATTTAATGCATATTTTATTATGTATAACAAAAGGTTAAGTCAATTACTTTGGAGCCTAAGAGGGAAAGGATTTGTTTTTAAAACATTGTAGTTGGACTGAATAACACTTATATTTTTCTTTGCTTGTGTTTCAGGCCGCTGGTGAGATCTCCTGTGGAAACCCAGCGCTTCCCACTCCTTCTCTATCGCTCCTTCCATCCTCCTACCCCACCACAGTACAGCCGGGTGTTTTACCGAGCTTTGCCCCCCTGCATGCTCTCCCGTTCCCTGGGCTCAGCCCTGGCACCAAACTCCCTGGACAGCCTCAAGCCTGTAAAGGAGCTGTTTTTCCTGGCCCAGCAACTGGAACTTTCCAGCATGGTCTCGCACACGGTGAGCAGATATTGATCCTGAAAATAACCATGGAACTTGGTAAGCATCATCTCCGTTTGTTTAAAGGTAGAGTGTGTTATTTATGCTCCAATTACTGCACAAAACAATTGATTCTGGAACTATTCTAGCATTTCAAAATGACACACTTCACCTTTAACTACATACAGGGGCTTAATAAATTCATAATCCGTCTCATATACACCAAAGATTTTGTACTCTTGTCTTTGTGTGCAATGGATAGAATGGATGAGCTGAAGCACAACTCTTGTGTGATGTTTAAAGCACTTTGCTCCATCGCTGTAATGTTACATTTGTCATCCTGGTGTTTTCTTCTTCCTCCTCCTCTCTTTCCTATTTCAGGTAACTCCATGCTGTGCTCTAGCACGCTTCATCTTCTGTCTGTCCCCGTTTCTTCTCCTGCTCCTCTTCATTCTTTAACACCATGGCTCTTTGGTTTAGGTAAATTTACACACCTTTGGGAAAGCCCATAGGGACAGTTGAAATGCCCTCACATTGTTCGTGTTCATCTTAATTAGGGCTGCACAATATATTGAAATAAAAACGATAAAAATAAAACACTTTTAAAGTATATTTTACAGTATCATTATTATTACAACATTTCTCATTTTAATGTTTTATTCATAACAATCTTAATACATTTTTCAAGTTTTTCCAAAAAATATAATAAATATTTTAATGTCAGATTTTCCAATATTGTGCAGCTCTTGTTTTGATGTTTGTTTGCTTGCTTTATGTATCTTTTTTTTTTTTTTTTTGGTCCTGCTTTTTCTTTAGCTGACTGTTGAGTTTCTTTTTAACTTTCTTTAAAGTGTGACCAGTAATGCATGAGTCTTAGTTTAGCTGATCATCTCTAGTGTTTCATATACAGTGCCCTCCACTAATATTGGCACCCTTGATTAAATATGAGTAAAGGCGGCTGGGAAAATAAATCTGCAGCATTGATCTTTCATTCAAAAAATTCTCAAAAATTCTGAACGTTCATTGAAGTAAAACAATTGAAAGTGCATAGAAAATCTCTTGATGAAATAAATATTTTCTCCAATGCATTTTGGCCACAATTATTGGCACCCCTAAAAATTCTTAATTTCATGAGTAAAATATCTCTGAAGTATATTTCCATTTTTTTTTTTTAGCACACCAGGGTGACTAGGAGCATGAAATTGTCCAGCCATGACTTTCTGTTTCACACGATTATAAATATGAGGAAGACAAAGGCCAAATTCCCTTAATCATCCATCACATGGAGTAAAACTGTAGTAAAACAAAGTGGCTCTAAGAAAATAGCTAAAGCATTGAAAATCCCCATTTCCACCATCAGGGCAATAATTAAGAATTTCCAATCAACTAAAGATGTTACAAATCTGCCTGGAAGATGACGAGTCTATATTGTCCTAATGCACGGTGAGAAGGAGAGTTTGAGTGGCTAAAGACTCTCCAAGGACCACAGCTGGAGAAGTCTCGGGGTCAGAAAACCTTAAAATAAATTGGCAAACAGCACCTACATCACCACGTTATTCGGGAGGGTTTCAAGAAAAATTCTCCTAACTCATCTAAAAACGAACTCCAGCATATTCAGTTATCACACACGACTGGAACTTCAAACAGGACTGGTTTCTGTGGTCAGATGAAACTAAATAAAGACTTCTTGCCAGCAAACCCACCAGATGGGTTTAGTACAAATGGGGATAAAAAGTATGACATAGTTAAATATACTGCTGTATTTTTGATGTTGTGGGCCTGTTTTTCTGCCGGAGGTCCTGGACATTTTGTTCAGATGCATAGCATCACTGATTCTATCAAATACCAACAGATAAAAAAAAATCAAAAGCTGACTGCCTCTGTTAGAAATCTTATAATGGGCCATGTCTGGATCTTCTATCAGGATAATAATCCAAAACAAGCATCAAAATCAACATAAAAATGGGTCGCTGAGCACAATTGAATCTTTTACCATGGCTGTCCCAGTCCTCTGACCTGAACCCTGTAGAAAATGAGTGGGTGAACTGAAGAGAAGAAGCACCAGCATGGAGCTGTGAATCTGAAGGATCTGGAGAGATTCTGTATAAAGAAAATGGTCTCTGATCTCTTGTCAGGTGTTCTCCAAACTCTTCAGGCATTATAGGAGAAAACTCAGAGCTGTTATCTTGGGAAAAGGACACTGCAATAATAGGCTGCCAATAATTGTGGCCAACATGAACTAGAGAAAGCATTTATATCACAATGAGATTTTCCGCCCATTTTCAATTGCTTTACTTCAATGATAGGTTACAATTTTGTTTTGTTTTTTAAACGAAAGATCAAAAGGATAAACAATGCAGATTTATTTTCACAGCCACCTCTGCTCATATTTACCAAGGGTGCCAATATTAATGGAGAGCTCTGTAGTAAATAATAACAATGACATTTTTTGATGTTATAGTTGACATAAATACTAATTACTACACAAATTGGTTTAAATGATAAACCATTCATTTCATTTTAGTTTTTTGACATCTAAAACTAGACTGTATGATGTCATTGTTCTAGTTTTGTAGTGTTTTTAAATCAACATGAAATCCAAATGGACTCCATTTACTTGCAATACATTTGAATAACTTGTGTAATACATGTTCCTGGGTTTACTGTGCCTTATTCATTTTTCAAATAGATAAATTCTTTGAGTTAATTTAAGCCCTACCATATTTTAAATTATGAAATATTCTGTCATACGAAGGAATTGTCAAATTATGGAAGTAAAATGGGTCATGAGTGTCGTTTCATGTTGATTGGTTAAATTAAGCCAGCATTACACTGAACAATCACATTAGTGTTATTTTGAGAGATAAAATAACATTTTGTTTTTATGACAGATGCAAGCCAGATCCACACAGATGGTCTAAACGCTCGGAGAAAACTACATTAATGGCCATTAGAATGAAATGGCTGTTACCTAAAGCAAAATTTGCTACTTTTCGTAAGATTATGAAGACGGAGCTGATGTGACTGAACATGGATTTGAATTCTAATTTAAAAGAGCAGATTAGGAGACATTTCGTTTGTATATTTTAGAATCAAATCTCTTTCAAAAGGAATGTTTATTTGGAGGGGGAAAAAACACGCTTATTGAGAATGGACATAAGGACTATAATCGAAGTCTTTTGTTTTTCACAGTATTGATTATAATTTGAATATGACCAGCCATGTGACCTCAGTGCAGTGATATGCACTTGTAATGCACTTACTTTCAACGTCTAAGGTGGATACTTGAGTAAATTCTTCTGTATTCATATACCTTCTTAATTGCCATTTCTCTCTCTAAGAGATGATCTACCAGTGAAGATCCACAATCCTAACTTATTTATGAAATGAAATGAACAATATTCAATTCCAGGTGGTGTGGGTTTCCACACTACAGTGTTATCAAATACATGTTTGCAATGAAACTGTAAAGGAGCTCAGAATCTGTTGTAGTAGTCAAAGCCAGAGACTGCACTTTTTCTTGTTTTGTTGTTGTTGGACTGGGTAATGAAAATGATGCCAGTGTAATGATCTCAGGGCTGTTTAAGTACAGTGGCCGAGTTATTGAGTAATGCTGCAATATATGTAGAGAACATGCACTCGCTTTTGTTTTTGAACATATTGAAAAATGACTTTGAAAAAATATTTGAAGGTATAATGTGGAAATAAAGTTTCCTAAAATATTCTAGTGTTGACATTGTATTGTTGGAGGTCAGATTTTTTTTTTTTTTTTTCCCTCTGCATTTTTGTGCATATGAATGTTGAGAGTGAATACTGTCTTGTCAGGCCTATGGAAAGTTGGAAAAAGTTTCAGCAAAACTGATGTTAAATTGCTGTTGTTTAATTGCCTCTATACAGTATGTGACCTCTGCTGAAGAAATTATGTGAGATGCTGAACAACTTTATTTGATCTGATAGCTGTATACTGTTTTTACCATGTTATTACTTTTAAAGTGGTGCAGTATATATCTAAACATTACATGTACAGCTGTTCTGGAATTGCAACATTTTATCAAAAGCAACCTGAAAAATTCTAATGAAAACTTTAAAGACAACTGATACACTGACCAAAGCAGATGTATAATGCATTTCTGAGAATCTAAGCAGATAAATGAATCCTTACTTAAATATGCTAAAGACAAATTGAGCTGAACTAAAGGTTTAGTATTTTAAATTTAGTTTGAAATACTAAATTCACTATGTTTTGAAATATAGAATTTAGATTCATGAGTAAAAGTTCTGCGGTTAGTAGTAATGTTGTTTATTCAGATGTGGACAGTAACAGACATGGACAGGGATTTGTGCGCAAAGCACAAGAAGCTATTGTTCTCTGCGTCACCCTCAGACTGTTAGACTTTTATCTCTCTTCGTATTGGCTGTAAACGGTCCATTGCCAAAGTACACGCTGATATCACCGATAGAATCACGCCTTTTAATGTAGCGCTTCTTACATTCTCACACACTCAAAGGTCAGAGAGTCTGTTTCAGCTTCTGAAGGCAGTATGAAAGTGTACGTTACGCTGTGCCTGAGCTTGTGCGTGTGTTTACACGAAGCTCTGGCGGAGAGCGATTCCGATGCAATCCTCGAGGACAAAGACGTTCTAGTGCTGACAAAAAGCAATTTCGAACGAGCTCTTAAACGGCACAACCAGCTATTGGTCCATTTCTGTAAGTATATCTTCTTGCATGTGTGTTTTTATGGCTTTCCTGTCATAAATCCAGCTCCATGAGGTGACAAATCAATACTTCAACTTGAAGTATAACCGTAGGCTACCTTTTTTGTTTTTTTTTTGTAAATGCAATGCTTGTTTTTCTTTATTAAGACCCCCTCCAATTGTTTCCCAGAGATTTTAACATGAATTTCGAAGAAACAAACCTACTCCAGATGAATAATGGTGGCGTGGTGTTCTGCTTGAATCTCAGGCCTGGTAATTGGAAAGTTGCTGGATTGATCTCCACAAGAAATGAACCATGAACTATCACCATTGTGCCTTTGAGCCAATCATTTAACTTAAGGGGGGTTGTTTGTTGCTTTGGATAAAAGTGTCTGATGAATGACTCTTTACTTACTAATGAAGACACATAAGTGTATAAAGACGACAGATTAGAAGTAAACTGGAAAGCAAATTAGAGTCGGCACATCTGGGACTACGACAAAATGCTCTTTTGTACATTTTATGATGCGTATTTGCAACAAGGAGTAAACTGTTAAGGCTTTTTGTTGTACCTGCTGTAGATGCGCCTCTTTCTGGCCAGTCCCTTGGCTCCATCCTTGAGTTTAGAGAAGCAGCCGGTACGCTGAAGGAAGCTGAGTCTGATGTGAGACTGGGAGGAGTGGATGTGAAAAAGGAAAAAGATCTTGCTGCATCCCTTAACGTCACAATAATACCATCACTACGGCTGTACCTGTCTGGAGACAAGAACAACCCAGTGTACTGTCCTGGTAATGTTGAAATATGTGCACTGACCCTTGTGCCTTTCCAAACTCAAATATAGGGATGTGTCCCTTTTAGGATCAGTATTCCATAATGTTTGTTGTGTGACTCCACCCACAGTTCTTAAGAGCTCCGCCTCCATCCTAACATGGCTTAAAAGAAGAAGAGGGCCGAGTGCTGACATTATTAGTCATCTCACACAGCTGGAAAGATTTCTAGGTGGAGATGAGCTTGTTGTGCTGGGATTATTTAAGGTAACTCGGGAAATTGTTTTAGTGAATCTGTCTCTTTACCCAATTATTTTCAGTAAAAACGTATTTTCAGCTTCATAGATTCATTTGAGTCATAGTCAAGTGTTTGCAGACGTCCTGTAAGGCAAGGCATCATGTTTTACTTTTGTCATAAAAAATAGCTTTTAGTTAAATACTGCTATTTATAATGTTTTTTTTCTTACAGTGGAATGATTTGCTGTAGTTTTGGAAAATTAATCAAATTATTTCAGTTGACATGAAGGATACATTCATGATTCAGCCATAACTAAAGATTTTTTAAAGCGTTAAAACAATTACGAATGTTTAGCAAATTTGATTACATTATTTTAAAAGAATTTGTTGAAATCAATTATTCATTCAAGATTCACCCATAACGAAAGATTTTTTCAAAGCAAACATTTAAACATCATTATAAATGTTTAGCAAATGTTATTATTTTAAAAGAATCAGTTGAAATGAAGGATTCAGTCACAACTTTAAGATTTTTTTAAAGCATTAGAACATCTTTACACATGTCTTGCGAATTTGATAAAAAATATTGTAAAAGAGTAATTTCAGTAAAGGTATCATTCATAAATCAGGCATAGCTAAGTATTTTTAATGCATTCAAACATCTCAAAAAATGTTTTGCAAATTTGATCAAATAATTTCAAAAGGATCAGTTCAAATGAAGGACATGTAACACAAAGAAGTTTTTTTTTGTACTGTTGTATTACCCGCTGGTAATGGTGCTCGTCGTTCTTTATACACTACAGGATCTTGAGGAAGGCATAGTGAAAGTGTTTTATGAAACAGCCGCTGACATTGCTGACCTGCCCTTTGGAGTAACAGGACATGATGAGATCTTCAGCAAGTATGAGATCAGTGGAGATACTGTTCTTCTCATCAGGAAGGTAAGAAATTTCCACCCATGCACATATTACTAAAATGTACTAAAAAAAAAAACCAATAAGTTGCCGCCTTTTTACAGCACATTATGAATTGTCTCATCCATGTACGTAATTTTCTTTAGTCTAAACCTGACAAGCAGTTTGAGATGGGAAGCAGCACAGTGAAGAAAGATCTTGTTCAGTTTATCAGACTGTATGAGATGGAGCTTGTGACCGAGTACAATGGCATGGTAACCTTATTTATGTATATTTTAATATACAAGCATTATGACATAGTAGATGTATAAAAATAAACAAACCTCTTTTCATTTATGGGTTTCTTCCAGACAGCATCTAAGATCCTGAACTCAGAGGTGTTGGACCATTTTCTTCTGTTTATTAATAAGACCGACGAAGGATTCGAAGAGATATACCATGCTTTTAAAAGCACTGCAGGAAAGCTCAGAGGGAAGGTCAGTGCCCAATTGGCTTACTTAGACATAAACCATGTAAAATGATGGTACACATTAATGTCAACAATAGAAATACTGTAGATAACTACTATGATATTGTTTTTCTTAAACTCTCCGGTTAGGTTCTGTTTGTGATGATTGATGTGAGTGAGACACGGAATGGCCGTGTTATGGAGTATTTTCGTGTGAGGTCAGAAGAGGCTCCTCAGGTCCGTATGGTCAATCTATCAGACAACGTTCAATACCAGCTGCCATCTGATCAGTTTGACGCGCACACTCTTTTAGAGTTCTGTCTGAGTTACCTGGATGGGAAAGCTAAGGTGAGTATATATAGAGAGAAATGAAACAAGTGCATTTTTATCTTTTTATACTTGCATTATAACACTGTAATTTAACTTAAATTACACACAAATATTTTTTTTAAATAAATTTAATTAAAATAAAATTGACATAATTAAAATAGAAATGAAATGTAACATTAAAATAAAAACTTATTATATATCGTCCATATTTTACCCAGCGCTGGGTTGTATTTAACCCAGCATTTTTTTTAGAGTGTATAATATATGTGACCCTGAACCACAAAACCAGTCATAAGTGTCAATTTTTCAAAACTGAGATTTCTACATCATCTGAAAGCTGAATAAATAAGCTTTCCATTGATGTATTTGCTATTTGAAAATCTGGAATCTGAGGGTGCAAAAAAAATCTAAATATTGAGAAAATCACCTTTAAAGTTGTCCAAATGAAGTTCTTAGCTATGCATATTACTGATCAAAAATGAAGTTTTGATATATTTACAGTAGGAAATTCACTAAATATCTTCATGGAACATGATCTTTACTTAATGTCCTAATGATTTTTGGCATAAAATAAAAATGGATAATTTTGACCCATACAATGTATTTTTGGCTATTGCTACAAATATACCCAGCGACTTAAGACTGGTTTTGTGGTCCAGGGTCGCATATAATGTATAGAACTCAAACGGTCTGTATAATTTGTGTTTTATAGCCTAAGCTGCAAAGTGAGCCAATTCCTGAAAACTGGGACACACAGCCAGTGAAAGAGCTGGTTGGGATGAACTTTGAAAAAGTGGCTTTTAACCATAATAATAATGTTATTGTCTTGTTCTGTAAGTACCTCAAATGTTAGAACGCTTCAACTTGATATCATAGGTTTGTGTGTCTGCACTAACAGTTGGCTGTAGTTTTGTATTTCAATGTTAATCAAACATCTGTAAATGAAATTAGATTATGATTACACCTGATATATCAAGACACGAGTAAAAACATGTTAAACATGAGCATTTTGAACACATGAACACTGTATATTTCAATAGATGCACCGTGGAGCAGTGAAAGTCGTGCTCTGTTTCCACTGTGGGAGGAGCTAGCTGAACATTTTAGTGAAAAACATGATGTTATCGTTGCCAAAATTGACATTATGGCCAACGATGTAAACCTTCATCTTGGAGAAAAAAACCCATCGATCAAATTATTTCCCGCTGTTTATTCAGAGAGGGTAAGCAGTCTCTTACAACCAACTGTTCTCACATGTCTGAGATTTAAAATTGATCCATATTTAGGATAGCCATGTTATTGTTAGTCTTAGAAATTAGTTGTATATTGTGTGGTTTAGGACCATCCATGACTTATCATTAGTATTTTATAATCATCATACTAAAATGTTTGCCAGGTAGTGCCATATTCTGGCAAGAGGAAGCTGAAACCTATAATAACATTTATGAAAAAAGAGATTGAAAAAGCCAAGGAGGACAAAGCCAAGGTAAGATATTTCCCTCTCTCATTAATAGGCATGGATTGTTTTACTGAATTATTTATTGTGCACACTCATGCCGTGCTTGTGTATGTGCTGCAGGAGGAGGAACGGAGGCAGAAGTATGTGAATGAACAGAAGGCTGCGGTGAAAGAGGAGCTCTGATCATTCACTGTAATGGGTCGAACTAAAGAAGCTTTATTGATTTGTTTGAAACTAAAATTTTATTTGAACATTTTAGGCATACATTACCATTCAAAAATTTGGGGTCGAAAAGAAGTATTGTATGCTCTCGGAGGCTGCATTTATTTGGTTGGAAATACAGTAAAAAGTAATTTTTTCATATATTTTAAAATGCAGTTTATACCTGTGATGCAAAACTGAGTTTTCAGCATCAATACTCCAGTCTTCAGTGTCACAATCCTTTAGAAATCATTCTAATATGCTGATTTGCTGCTCAAGGGTCATTTCTTCTTAAATTGTGCTGCCTAATATTTTTGTAAAAAACCATGATGCTTTTTCAGAGATAGAAAGTTCAAAAGAATAGCATTTATTTGAAATGTTTTTGTAACATTATAAATGCATTTACTGTCACTTTTGATCAATTTAATGCGTCCTTGCTGAATAAAAGTATTCATTTCTTTAAAAAAAATAAATAATAATAATTTAAAAAATAAAATAATTACTGACCCCAAACCAGTTAATGTACTCTGCACTTATGACATGAAAAAATTCAATCTTTACTAATTGAAAAATGTAATACATTGAAAAGAAAATATTGACAGTGCAACACTTAAAAAACACTGTGGCATACTAGTTGACTATATCAAGACATCACGGCCCTGTTGCCAATTTACCACTTTTCCTTCCTTGGACCACTTTTGATAGATACGGACCCCTGCGGACTGGGAACACCCCACAAGAGCTGCGGTTTTCGAGATGCTCTGACCCAGCCGTCTAGCCATCAATATTTGGCCCTTGTCAAACTCGCTCAACGTTTGCCCATTTTTCCTGCTTCGAACACATTAACTTTGAGGACAAAATATTCACTTGCTGCCTAATATACCCACTAACAGGTGCCGTGATGAAGAGATATTCACTTCACCTGTCAGTGGACATGACGTTATGCCTGATCGGGGTAGTGTTTGATGATATCAAAGAGTATAGAAGCCGAGGCGAAATTTATACAGAGAGTCCAGAAGATCCAGAATCTAAAACCACAGGAATAGTAACATTCATACCACAACAGGAAGTAATTCTTGCAAAAAGAACACCAGACTACTTATCTGTATTCACTATAATCAACAGAGTTGATTGCTATTGTTATAGCTTTACATTGGTTGGAAGAGACGCAGATTAAGACAGCAGTCGTGTGCTCAGACTCACAAGTATTCTGTCGGGACAATCAAAATGCAGACAAGATATTATTACAGAAATAATGCAACTGCTATATAGACTTCATGCTCTGGGCAGGGTTGCTTCATTTTTATTGGTCCCAGCCAGTGTTTGGTGCAACTAGTTACTGTAATTTAATTACTTTTCCCTTTAAAAAGTAAAGTAAGGGATTACTCTTATTCTTTCTGTAGAAGTTACTTCTTATGTGATTGAACTTAATACTGTGTATATACTGTAGAACATTTATATACAATACAATAGTGGATTTAACATCAAAATTTAAAGTCTAACCTTAAAATGTATGGTTTTTTTTGTAACCATCTCACTTTAAATACTTTGAGTTGATAAGAATATTGGTAACACTTTAGTGTCTAATTCTCAATATCAATTAGTTGGTTATTAACATGAATATTACTGGGATATTGGCTGTTTATTATTACTTAAAAAGCACATATTAATGTATTATTCTGAAGACCTTATTCTAAATCCTTAATCCACCCAATTCTTAAACTTAATTGTCAACAACTACTTTACTGAGTATTAATAAGCAGTAATTAGGAGTATACTGAGGCAAAAGTAATAGTTAATAGTGAGATTTGGACTCTAATCTAAAGTGTGACCAGAATAATTTATGTAGTTATGTATTATTTATTTGAAAGAATAAAAAAAAAACATTTAATGTCTACCCTTGCATCAATAATAAGTAATTAAATACTTTTTGGAGAGAGTAATTTGTACAGTAATCTAATTACACTGAAGATGTAATTAGTAACTAGTAATTAATTACTTTTTTGGAGTAACCCACCCACCCAACACTGGTCCCAGCAGCACATGTCAGAAAAGATGGAAACGGCTTGAACTTCATACATGATAAAAGATCGTTGAATTAAAATAATGTAGAAATTGATGTTATAATAAAAGAAATAAATAAATAATGCTGGAAATAAAGATACAAACAGCAGGTGCACATAATGACATTAGAACTAATAGGCTATTAACAGTAAATTCAGAAGAATGATAATAAGTGATCAAATAGACCCTTCATGAATGCCCCTCCACACTCCAGTTCAGTTGGTGGCGGTAATGCACCAAAAGTTGGCTTGCCCAACGCCAATAAACGTTACCAGAAGAAGACAAGAAGCGAAACGCTGATGTTTTTTGGGTAACAGTCACTAGGTAGCGCTTCGGGCGCGCGGACGCCATTTTGGAGTGAAAATGGCAACTGGACCCCAACAGCACCGATGCCCCGAAACCGACGGAGGGACCACGAAAGAGAAGTCAAAGTGGACTAAAAGAACGCAATGTTCGGCAATCAACTGCAAAAACTATCAGTGCAACAGTAACAATCTTGCCTTTCATCGTTTTCCCAAAGACCCTGACAGGTAATTATTTACAAAGGGGTAAAAATATTGTTTGTGTAAAAAAAGTGCTATACCTTATGCAATTGCTAACCTTAACTTCTTTTTTTTTTTTTTTGTAGACTTAACGTTAATTCCTTTTAGGAACTGCAAGTCCTTGCCATAGAAACCATTATAATGATATACATGGATATGACATAATTTAGAATAAGCTTATTAAATTCATTTATTACATTGACAACTTCAATACTGTCTGTAAGTTAACGTTACCTCCTGGGAAACGGTTTAACGTTATTATAACGTTAGATGGACTCATATCACTTCATTAAAAACATCACGAATGAATCCTTAAACCTCCGTCTCGAGTTCTGTGGTAAAAAGCCTGGTTAATTAGCAACTCCTTTGAACTGCTATAATGTGAACTGTGCAGTGATAAAATAATCACCTCATTATTTCAACCTAAAAATGACCTCTCACGCCCAAGTGTTTACAGTTGACTGTGTTTATGATTTATTTTTAACATATTGTGGTAGTTACCGGTGATGCACTGTCATTTTCTTAATGTATTTTACAATAATTGCCCACCTGTTTTTGTGCGTATGTGTAAATATTTCTTATGGCTCTTCTTTGGTTACTGTTACAGTATGTGTGTGCATGTGTGTGTATATATATATATATATATATATATATATATATATATATATATATATATCCCTTTTCTACTTAATGTCTGGAGACATTAAAAAGTATCCAAAGAGAGAAAGGTGACCTTTGCCCTGGACCAAATCTATATAGCAGTCATCTTACCTGCAATGCCTATTTGAATAATAAAAGATGAGTAAGCAAAATCAGTCTTAAAAAAGCTTGAGACTAAATATACTGGCTTTAGGCTTACCTTTTTCTCTGCTTGTTTTAGAATGAATGTAGGCCTGTCCTGTTTCTTCTTCGTCCTCTCAGCAGCTCTTGTTCATATTTTATTATTGAAATTGTCGTATTAACCATACAATTTAAATGAGTAAATACATGCATACAATACTGTCTTTTACAGGTGTGCCAGGTGGGTGCAGAATCTCAGGAATGCATCTTTGATGGGGATAAGCTCTCAGCGACTCCATCACAACTATAGGGTGTGCAGTGCACATTTTCACGCTAGCCAGTTTAAGAGACCATCTAATGTGTATGTATATACTGAAATTTTTTTAAATTGCCTTCAGAAAAAATCATAAAGATGCTTAATATTTGGGGACAATGACTGTATTGTATCTGTCTTTCTCATTGTACCTCGTAGCCATGCAGGATTGAAATGGGATGCAGTGCCCACCCTGGTTAATGCCCCTAACCCACCACCCCCATTGGACTTGAAGTTAAAGAGAAAGACACGTCAGGAGTTACCACCAAAGAGACGTAAGACAAATACAAGGATACTTTGAGATGCCAAACTTTAGAGTGAAAGCTCAGTTGCTCTAGATTTCTTTTAGAGTGTATATCACATTATCCATTTTAGACTGGCAGTCTTATGTGAAAGTAACACCTCGTTGTTTTGCTGCAATGTGATTTTAGCTAATAATTTTCCAAATTTTGTGTTTGTTTTACAGGCAAAAAAAGTAATATTGTTTACCTGCCAAATGCAGGCTCATCCACTGCAGACAGTGTTCAACATCGCACTGGTTCAGAGACAGATATTACCTCATCTGATGCTTCTGGAGCAAGACCTTCGATGCCACTGACACCACTGTTGCCACCCATGTCCTTGCCAACAGGCCTTGAAACTACTGCCAGGGAACATGCCCTGAAGATGAAGATTAGGAGTCTGAAGGTACAGGTGTGCAAACTGAAGGCGGAAGTGAACAGGCTGAAGAAGACGAGGAAGGCCTGTGTTAATAAGGAGTCAGTGATGAAGCAGTTGAAGAAATTCTTACCAGCCAAAGCATATGCTTTTGTGAGTACACAAATACATATGTTTCAGCGGAAGACTCATGGTTTTCGGTGGACCACTCAGGACAAAGCTTTCTTCTTGTCTCTGCTGCATGCCAGTCCAAAGTGTTACAGGCTGCTGTTTAAAGTGTTTTCTATGCCATCTGTCCGCACACTGCAGAAGCTTATGAAGTCTATCGATATTGAGAAGACTATTGGCGAACACGGCTATGCTACAGTGACTACTGACTCTAGAGTAGATGAAACAGGCACCAGATATGCAGATCCACCAGTCACTGCTAATGTGGAAGTCAAAGCTGAACAGGTGGAGCAGCCAATAGACTATACACTTGACAATCAGTTTGATTCCCACCAAATATCTTCTTTTAGTTCTGGAGATCGTGGTAAGTGATCTTCGGTTTTTAAGAATTTTTAGAAAATTCTATGCATTTGTTATACAATAGCTTCTATTTTATTATCCATCAAAGAGAGCTGATGGACGGCTTTGTGGTCCACTCGTCAGAGAGGTCAGGGAGAGTATACAATGAATAAACTCCATGAAATTGGTCCCAAATAATTTTCTATACATTTTCTAACTGATGGGACCAGATAGAATTGGTCATTCTAGGATGACACACAAGTTTTTTATACTAGGGGAAGATCCTCCAACATGTTCTCTCTGCTGAATCCCTTTATCCATTAAGCATGTTTTATTAGGTTGTGCTGGTTTTAACTCATTGAGAGATTTTTTTTTTTTTTTTTTTTTTTTTTTTATTCAGTAAACTCTTTTGAAGAGATTTTTAACAGACTTAAGCCAAATACAGTTTTGGAGTTTTTAGTGAAAATAAATGATAAAAACATGATATAATTCAGCCATAATATTTCTCGCCGTGAAAATAGCCACAGAAGCTGGAATGGCATTAAACTCAGCCAGGACCAGCTACATTATATGGACAGAAGTATTGGGACACCCCTTCTAATGAATAGGTTTGAGTACTTTAGTAATTTCCATGAAATCTTAATGTTTAAGCATATAATGACATTCTAGGGAATTGTGTGCTTCAAATTTTATAGCAACGGTTTGCAAAGGACCCTTGAATGCAGACGTTAATAAAGAGTCAGTGATAACTAAAATATACAGAGAGGGGGAAAAGTAAAGGAAAATCTAATTAAAAGAGTGGAGAAATATTTCAGATGCAAACATCTGTAAATAAGCCTGCACTTTATCTTAATATTGTCATAATACGTTTAATTTTATTTGTGACACATATATCATTAGGTAAACCTCATGATTAATATTTGAATGTATTTTGTTTTTCCAGAACAGTGATGCTGTGCTGGAGTCTGTCCTACCAAAGCATGTCCTGGACCTGCTGAGTGACATGAGATGAGGCCACCAGTTTCAGCAGCATCTGCCTTTGACCATGATGGAAGTGTACTGGTTTACATAGCTAGGTATCTGGCCAGTAAGGTTGTGGGGAAATTCGCTGTCAGTGAAGATTGTCTCTGTAAGGAGTGTAAAATCTTGACCACAGATATCCCTGCTGATTCACAGTACGCATTCCTCAAGGACAAACAGTACACTGACCTCAACTTAAAGAGTGAAGAGCCTTAAAGTGCCCAGCATGGCACTGGTGGATTTAGTCATAGCTCTGGAGTCTAACTTGGTGATTGTGAGTGAGTGCAGAGGAGTAGTGTGTGACACAGAGAAGTGCAAAGTCACTCACCTACATGTTTAGAATCACGTCTTGCGCACCCAAAATTAGCGAATCTCACAGCCAAATTAGAGGCACAATAGAAAATTTCTCAAATTACTCATCTGTAAATTTTATGACTCCTACAGTAAATGTTGTATTGTTTGTATATGTTGTCAGTTGTGGAATCCAACCATTAAGTACACATTTGAGGTAGGTTTAGCCTACTTTGAGTATTTCCATTTTATGCACCTTTACACATTTACTATTACTCCACTAGGTATGAAATATATATTGTATGTTTTAATCCCCTGGAACACACTACAAACATGATGATCTTATAGAACATGATGCATTGCTGTGTCTGTCATAATTGAATAAATCTGGAGACGGTTGCTGTAAAAAAAAAAAAAATAGTTTACAGTCTTGCTTTAACGGACATTAATATAAAACAATACTGTAAAAACAGTTTACTGTCAAGCTGTTATACATATTAATTCAATGTTTATACTGCTAATACTTGAACCGAAACTGACATGGTTTCTAGAGAGCAAAGGTTTTGTGTAGAATGAACTGTTAAAAGGATTTGATGATCACTGTATACAGGTATACCAGGTGAAAAACAAGTACACTTCCATAATGTACTTAAAGTGCTCTATTTCCGTGCACTAATTTTGTACTTAATATACTGAAAATGATCCTTTAGTACTTAAGATCATCTAAGTGTACTCAACTGTGCTATTTTGAGATACCATGAATATGAACTAAAATGCACTTTTAACATACTATCTTTGTATTTAAAAAGTTTATTTAGCTACCACTTGTACACTTGACTGTACTAGTGTATGAAAGATGGGTTCAAGTGTAGTACAAGTGGTAACTAAATACATTTTTTAAATACAGAGATAGTATGTTAAAAGTGCATTTTAGTTCATATTCATGGTATCTCAAAATAGCACAGTTGAGTACACTTAGATGATCTTACGTTGACCTTAAGAAGCTCTAAAGGATCATTTTTAGTACAAAATTAGTGTGCAAAAATAGAGCACTTTAAGTACATTATGGAAGTGTACTTGTTTTTCACCTGGGTAACCTCCAGACCCAGCAATAAATAATTACTGCAAAACTCCTAAAATACCACAATAGTGGTAGATCAATATATTATCCAGAGTAATGAATTGACAACATTGTGGGTTATGACATAACCTTGGCCTCACTTCGTGAATAACCCTCTGCATGCTGTCATATTCAGGTTTTAATGACAATCTTACTGCATGCAGGAAGACCCTTTACCTGATCTCAAACAAATAAATGAAGTTACAGACTGGGTGTGAGAAAGACTACGTGACCTCTTAAAGAGATTAGGTTCTGTAAACTCTAAAATCCTTTAATAGGGAAAACGCTTAAGACGTGTGGATCAGATACACTAATGCTTGACAAGCACCTTGATTTACAGTAATATACAGAACTCTAGGCCTGTCTTTTTAATCTTAAATTGCAAAGTACACACAACAATACATATCCTTTATTGCAGTTATGTACGCCTATTTGAAACTACAATGCCAAGACAATCATTTTTACCACAAAAGTTAGGTTTAACCAATGTGACTAAGACTGTTTGCGGTAAAAGTGGCTTTGTAAATCAATCAACTCTCATATGCATTATTACCCTAACAATCTCACAGTTCAGCAAGAGTGCAACTACTGCAGTGAATGTTTACATCTCAGTCCGTTATGCAACTCTAAACTGCACGTGTTTTTAGGCTTACCTTCTCCAGAGGATACGCACATTGTGCCTTTGCCAAGCCCCTTTCCTAACACCCTATAAAGAGCTAAACTATTCCTGCAAGCTATTTCTGCAGTGGCTGTCTGAAGAAAGAAGTGGATGTTGGGGGCTCTGGAAATAACAGGTAGCCCTAAACATGGAAAAGACCAAGTCCCTTTTCTGTCGCGCTACACCTCCAAAACCGAATTCTTGTCCTACATGCTGCTCTACCTGGTGAAGATGCCTTTCCCGCCTGTAACAAGACCACGGAGTCTTCCCAGCTCGGGCAAAGAGAAACTTTCAGGACCGTCACCTGTCATTCTGGTCAAGACCACGGAGGACAAAAGTTCTGTGAAGGAACGGCTCAAGAAGTTGAGCAAGAAGGCCACGCCACACAAAAGCAAGCTGCCCACCAGTCAAGCCCCTTCTGGCTTGAGGATGGAGGCTAAAAGCACTTGGATTACGACTCCAAGACCCGCTGATCCTTCAGGTTCCTTGACCCCAACTTCTTCTAAAAGCACGTCTGGAAATAGTACCTCTACAACCAATTTGGCAACAACCTCCTCAGTGAAATCCTCTAGCAAGAAGATGTTTCCTGTCAGCGTTTCAGCAACAAGCATTCCCACAAACTCTTGTAGTCCACAGGCTTCATCAGGATCAGGACATGGACTGAATAGTGAATCTAACTTCTCTCTCAACTTGACTCCTGAGGCCACCTTGCTCCTGCAGAAACGTAGCCGTGAGAAGCAGCTCCGTGCCGTTCGTGGCACCGTAACAACAACGCACCAGAAAGACCGCCTGCCTGCCAAGCCAGGTTCTCGAGCCAACATCCCACTGGTGAAGATCTCTCTTCTAAATGAGCATCACCGATATGATGACGTGGAATATGAGGAAGATGAACAGAGTGTGGATCAGAGCGTTCTTCTGAAATGTTCTGAATGGTTGCGAGGGGTGGAGAATGCTGCTGGAGCTACAGTCCTGGGTAGAGTGGACAAAATCAGCCAGAAGAGCATCTAACAGATCAGACGCTCCGTGTCCTGTTACTTGTGCTGACTTGAGAAAGGTGGTAGTTTTGAGTAGTGGTTGAGTAGTGATATGGGTCCTGCAATGGCTGATATCGATCCCAGCAACTGAAGAGCTGGGTGCCTTATGGCTGATACATACAATTTATTACTTACAGATTAATGGCAGAAATGGACGTACATATAATTGCAACATCTATTTTAAACAAATTTGAACATCCAATGTTTACATTTCACAATGATTTCAAATTTCAAAATTATTATTTGTCAAGGCTACTGGTATGTTTTAGACCTGACGCATAGAAAAATAAATGTCCGGTTAAATGGACAGAATTATTGGCTGATGTTGCAGAATATAGCCTTTGCGTTGCTTGAAAAGTGCATGGCAGCACTAACAAAGCCAAGGTCATAGGTTTGATTCCCAGTGAATGCATGAATTAAAAATAAAATGCATTGCTTAAATGCAAATTAAATCACTATGGATAGAATCATCTCGTCATCGGCCTGGGTAACATATCAGTCTAACACCATTCTTGTGGTATTTTAGGGAGTTCTGGAGAGACTTTGCAGTAACTATTCCTAAGTGGACAACCGTAACTAAATCAGTGTTTGATTTTTAACACTTGGTTCACAATGGAAGGAACATTCACAACTGTTTTGGGTATGATCTGACCTCTAAATTATACATGTACGATTATCCAGAGTTTAAGTGAAATATGCAACCTCACAATGTTATGTATATATTTTTTAAATTGTATTGCAAATATTCTCTTGAAAAGAGATTTGCACACTTTCAATTTTTATGGGGATTGTTTTCTTCTTTTTTTTCAAAATGCATTCATTAAAAACACTGTCTATAAAGCATTAATCAGACTGGGAATAAAAAGATAATCTGCATCATACCACCATTCACTGCTGTCTGTAATAATACATCCAGCCTGAACTCTACAGTTGAAGAGCACACATGACTCAGAGATATATTTGCTGTGTTACTATAAGTGGCTTAAGGGACATGGTTTAGACAGACTTGGCAACTAACAACATCGCTCCCTCGTAGCACTTCCTGATCTCATTAACAGACAGGTGCCTTCACTTTTCACTTGCTGGGCACCGGTGGTTATGTTTCTACTACTGCATCAATCCCAAGTAGACATGATAGGAAATAGAGCTGAGAGCTACTCCAACATTTTCCCTGTTGCAAGTTTCTTTAGATAACATTTACTAAAATACAGTAAAAACAGTAATATATTGCAGTATTATTACAATAAAAATATATTTTTTACACTATGGTGATGGTAAGATTCAACAAAATCATACTGACCCTTGAATGGTAGTTTATGTTAGAATCAAGTGTCAAAAGCATGACAACTGTTGTAAAAGTTACTGTTTAAATGCTACAACTATAATTCAATTAAAGAAATCATAAAATGTAACTTTTTGGCAAACACACCGACTTGATTATGACTTTGGGGGACATTTAAATAACATTTATGGATGTTATCAAGTCACTACTATATGAAAAACAACAAGTAGTCTCGTGATAACATCACAACATTCATTTTGAAGTTTATTTTCTCTGGCAAAGTCTATTTGAAGCCAAATGGGAAGTTTTGCATGTATTTTACATTGATGTACAGAGTCCAATGAGCTAAACATCCCTGCCATTACAACTCGCGACGCAGAGAAAGAATTTGATTAACAAAGTAGTTTGAATGCTGCATAACCTCAAAAATAGGTGTGTATCTCAATCTCCTTTGTGTAAACCAGAAATTTACAAAAGGGAAAAAAAAAACCCATCCTCCTCTTAAGTGGAACAAAGCATTCAAACGCAAGCTATTTGCTGGAGGACTCCTGACAATCCTTTCACTTCACTTCTAAGCTACTTAACTTCACCTTAACACGGTAGGCCAATATAAGTATTTTATATTGAAATAAAATTACCTAACTATCATTTACAGGTAATTCAGCTTTGAGACTTTGACGTAACATTAAAACAAACATGATTGATGGTATTTCAGATGGATGAGCTGGATGAGACTCAGCTGAAGAATCATGTGGACAGTCTGAAGCAGCAGCTACAGTTTAACAGAGAGAAAACATCCGTCTCGATTCCTGAGTGAGTTTCAAACGTTAGAAGTCTACTGCTTTGGTTTGTTTCAAACCAGTGGTTTCCAGCTAGGGATTTGTTAACCTTTAACAATTGTCATAAAATTGTGAAGAATTTAAAAATAATATATATATTTTTTTAAATGCACACTTGATTTTTAAAATTTTATAGATAATATTTAAATGCAAATCACTGCGTATATAAACATGAATACATATGTTCTGAAAATATTAAAATAATATAGATATAGCATTTAAGTATGTATTTTGATTTGAAGTTCCAAGTTTAGTGAAATAAATTAAGTATATAATAAGTCTACAGATATTTTGTGTGTGAGTGTGTGTGTGAAGTTCAATCCTCTTATTATCCATTTATTTCAAGGTTAATTAAATGGATGGAGGAGAAAATGAACGAGGATCCATTTCTGAATCCAGATGTACTGAAGGACAACCCGTGGGTGGAGTCAAGTAAATGTGTAATAATATAGTGCAAGAGCTGTAACTCATCACTATGGCAGCAGGAGTGACTCCACCCACGCTCATGCTTACACTGCCCAACTTTGACTAGGATGGACAAACATGCAAATGTAAATCTGCTTTCTTATTTACTCTTATCATGCCACGACATTATGAAAACAAGAAAAAAAAAACTGTTGTTATTTAGTGAAAACGTATTTATAAAAGTGTAAGACAACTATACAAGAACACAATAAAAAACAACAAAACAAAGAGGAACCAGTGCTTTTTCTTTTTCACACATTGTAGATGCTTGTGTTTTCAACTTTACAGTACAAGGTTCAGAACATTTTTGATTTTTCATGTATTGATTTAAGGTGGTAAATTAACATGGGCTTCATCCTCTTTCTCACCCATATAACTTTAAAGTAACTCCCGAATGTAAACGTTTCTGCGCACTGCGTTAGACACACCTTCATTGAAACGAAACCATACGTCACTGTTACCCACGGCTTTACCGATATGCACCACTCCAGCTACTTTACCATCTTCACCTGCAGAAAGTGAGATAAGTTCATTTTTAGCATTATATATATATACACATATATACACACACACACATACATATATATATATATATATATATATATATATATATATATATATATATATATACACACACACACACACACACATATACACAAATAATAACACACTTGTAGAGGTGACCGCAGGCTTCTCCTTGGGTGCAATGGCTCGTCCAAAGAAATCCAATTCAGGCTATAAACATGGAAAGGATAAATAAACTAATGTCATGGCATGTGAGCACTTCGACCCTGATCCACTATTAACCCAATTAATCTTGGATTATTATGAAGCATAAGTCAAGCATATGCAAAGAGAGCCAATGCGAGGATAATCATATAACCTGGTGGCACAGAATCACTGTAAAATGGATAAAGGGGAGAATTTACTAAATACTTCAAAGCAAAAACAAACATCTCTCAGGTTTGGCATTTTAAATTAGGTTACAATCGATCTATAACTAGCACTGCAATTTGTAAATATTATTGCTCTTTTTTTGGCACATTTGCAATCAGTTTTTTTAATTGCATATAATATTTACAATTTTTTATTTCATTTTTTTATTTGTATCATTTGTAAATATTATCTGCAATACTATAAAACTAATCAGTCATGAAACAGTTTCACACAATGCCAGAATGAAGTTGTGAATCACCAATTCCAGTATTGAATTTGCTATGGCAATATTCAATGGTGGACTGCACTTTAAGAAAATACATTTTAAAATGGGATTAAAGGAGGTTTAATATAGATGCTTTACCCTGCTTTCCACCACGGTCTGTTTAACGATGTTCTCCAGCCTCTGCTGATGGTTCCTGCTTGTTTGTTTCTTCACTTGTGTTTTCTTCTCCTCTGGCACCTTATTAACTGCCTCTGTCTGAACACACAGAACAAATACTTTGCAATCTGCACAATCCTCTTTACGAAATACATAGTTGTAACCTTTGTTGGGTCTGTCCAGGTATACATGACAATACATAAAGGATTAAATACAAGTCTTTCACTGCTGTCTAGTGTCCATACTAGATGAAGTCAAGATACAATTATATTATATAGGTCTTCACAAACTTCACAAAAAATCAGACTAGTACAACTGTAGATGAACAAAACAGTAAACATTTCCAAAGTCATGATGTTGCAGTCCAACTGAAAATGATTAAAGTGCATGTAAAAGTATTTCATGTTTACACTAAAAAATGAGTGGTGAAACAAATCTGGTGCAGTGTCTATTAGTTGCATTTTAAAGTTTTTTAAAAACACAAAAAATATTTTAAAAGACACAAAATACAAGCATACAAAATAAACAAAAAACATGCAAGCAAAGCATCAAACGTTCAGAAAAAAACCCCTCATATAACAGATTTAATTCACTTTTTAGGAGTAACTCAATAAGTTTTTTTAATATATATATATATATATATATATATATATATATATATATATATATATATATATATATATATATATATATATATATATATATACACACACTCTCAGAAATAAAGGTACAAAAGCTGTCACTGGGGAAGTACCTTTTCAAAAGGTACATGTTTGTACCTAAAGGGTCCATTTTGGTACCTTAAAGTGTACATATTTGAACCTAATAGGTACAAAAGTGTACCGCCCTTTTGTTCCTTTATTTCTGAGAGTGTGTGTATGTGTATGTATGTATGTATGTATGTATGTATATATATATATATATATATACACACACACACACACACACATATACAGTCAATATCAGCACCCTTGGTAAATATGATCAAAGAAGGCTGTGAAAATTAATCTGCATTGTTAATCCCTTTGATCTTTTATTTTAAAAAATTCACAGAAATCTAACCTTTCATTGGATAATAAGAATTTAAAATGGTGGAAATATCATTATGAAATAAATGTTTGTTGAATTTTACCTTGTGTGGGTTTCGCTTCTGCTGGGCTTTCTCCACCCTCCTCATCCTCTCCAGTTCTGTTTCCCTGGCAATCAGCTGCTTCACCTGATAGGTTAACTGCCTCCGGGGAGGCAAACCCGGAAAATGCACCACATCTTCTACATTGCTGTGGAAACACACAGGTCATTTAATGTACAACAAGTCCATGAAAACAGCTAAATATAGTGACAGCACAAACTGTTACATAACATTTTATTATTGGGCACTACTCCAAAGACAACCCAAATAAAGGGAATCTAACAAGGAGGGATAAAAATGAAGATGAGATGGTTTAAAGAGTGGAAAGCGGGTGAGTTAAATAATCCATCTTACTCAGAAGGTAAAACACTCTTCCAGGAATAGAAGTAAATTAAACAATATGTGCAATACACACAAGAAGATGAAAATCCAAAACCAGGATTAGTTGTGCAGGGTATTCCTGGTCACGTACACAAAGTCATTTCTCTAGGACAGTTGGAAAAAAACAACATGCTGCAGTTCACATGTTTTTGAGTGTTTGTTCGTTCCCATATATTATGTTGTTATTGCTGTTTTCACACTAAAATCAAACGGTTCTTCCATTTCTAGACAACAACAAGACAGCAGTTGCCAGTGAAAGCTGGATAAAATCCAGATACTTCAATACTGCTGATATGGCCATTGCATCTCACATGTAAACATCAAAAAACGATTTCACATATATGGAAATGTTTTCTGTGTATTGGCAGGATTGAGCAATAAAGATTTGGATTAAATTGACAACATGGTCTGTCAAAATAGCACAATAATTACAAAAGCAAGAAGTGATCGTTTCTTCCATTCAGGCCTCCTCTGATGAAAGCTGGTTTATAATGCTGAACCATTTCCCCTCAATGCAATAAAAATGCAATTAGCTTTCATTGTCGTTCAACATTTGGCATGGGAATTGTACAATCCTCAGTCCGTCATGTTATTTTCCAGTGGCATGGCTTCAGTGTGGTTACTCAGCGCTTGCTGAAGCAGAGCTTGATAAGAGATGGCGGGAAGATAAAGGAAGGCATAAACAAGCAGAAGCAGTAACAGGGCGACCAGCAGAGGAATCCCCCAATCAGAGGTGACCAGCGTCTCCTCGCAGCGGGCCTGCAGGAACGACTGCTGCATGATTCTACCGCACCAATCACAGAGAGAACACAAACACGCGTGTATATCAGTAAGAAACTTCAGAAAAAATGTTGTGTGTACAGATTACATAGCCCTATCTAATCTAGACTAGTAGGGATAGATTCATTTTAATTCAATATTAATAAATATCACTGACACTATACAATTAACCGATGTATTCATTTGGTTCATTAAGTTTGATTCAACTACTCAAGTTATTTTGAACTGTCTGTTTCAATGCAAAACACTGATTCTGGGGTCATAAAAAAAAAATGTTGACAAATCTCTACAAGCAAAGAATTAAGTAAATATTACTTTTTGTTACATACTATTAAATTTAGAGTATTTTTAGTGAAAACACTCTAAAATCTTAAACTGAAAACAGTACGAAATGAACGGAAGAACTTAATTAGTCTTTTCAGAAAGGATGCATTAATTGCATTAAGAATCCTGGAAAAATTCATCATGGTTTCCACAAAAATTTTAAACACCACAATGGCATGCGACACTGATGACTGGAGTAATGGCTGCTGAAAATTCAGCGGGAATTAATACAATTTTTAGAAATAAAATAGAAAACAGCTTTTTTAAACTGTAATACTATTTTACAATATTAATATTTTTACTGCATTTTTTGATCAAGTACCTGTACATGCGGCCTTGGTGAGCATAATAGACGTCTTTTAAAAAACCCAAACTTTTTGAACAGTAGTGGATGTACCATCAGCATTTCATTAGACATTAGCCATATCAGAATCAGCCACTGAACAACTAATACTGATCAACCATTACTAGACTATGCTAGTCTGTTTTACAGAAATTCAAACTAACATTGTAAAAACTTGAATGCTCAGTAAATAAGAGGCAAACATACAGGATGAACGGAGATGCTCTTCTTCTGTTCAAGCTGTCTGAAAACCAATCCAATAGTCCAAATTGTTCCCTTGCTTATCTTCTCACTCCTGGTGTTTATCCACCTTTAGCTCTATCAAGCAGATTTTTCAGCATCAAGTGCTCCACGCGTGCCTGTCAAAGCTTGTTTGTGAACATTGTCAGCATCACTTCCATCAATCAATGTGAGTGGTAGGACACAGTAAGCCACAGAGAGGATTGTAGGTCTTTTTATATACTTGAGTGATGAACATGTGCATCCATGCATGAGGCAAGTAACAAAGTTCTCATCTGAGAGGATCGCCAAAGTGAAACAGAGGACGGAGAAAAATAAAAACAGGGGAAGAGTAGGGGAGAGAGAGACAATAATCTGCAGACGCAGCCTAATCTCATAAATCGTGATGAACAGGTAAACACATACAGAATCTCTCGGCGCAGTGTGTGTTACTGTGTATGCTTGTGATGAAGTCTGAGTTGCATAACTAAAGTGCCGACAGAACAATATGTTGAATGAGTCTATAGATCAGGGTAATGTTGTTTGTGTATGTGCATGTACTCACGGCTCCAGCACATAAGTGTACTGTCCCTCTGGTGTGCGGTCCTGTCTATAGGTCAGGTTATAGTTGATCATGGTGTCAATCAAATCATAGAGCTGCTGCTTCTCCCTAGTGCTGTAAAGCTGAGGGTTGACCTGTAAGAAACACATCACTTGATTCACAAAACAGTAATACTGAAATATATTTCAATGAAATATTACTTCAATTTAAAAAGTTTTCTGTTTTAATGTATTTTAAAATGCAATTTATTCCTGTGATGACAAAGCTGAATTTCAGCATCATTACTCAAGTCTTCAGTGTCACGTGATCCTTTCCGAAATCATTCTAATATGCTGATTTGGTGCTCAAGAAACATTTCTTAATGTTATGTTTGTGTTGAAAACAGTTGTGCATATAGCGCCCGAGTTTGAATCCCGGCTTGTGGACCTTTCCCAATTCCTCCCCCCTCGCTTCCTGTCATTGCTATACTGTCCTATCAAAATAAAGGCGAAAAAAATTGTGCTGCTTAATATTTTTGTGGTAACTGTGATACATTTTTGTTTTAGAATTCTTTGATAAATAGAGAGATTAAAAGAACAGCGTTTATTTGAAATGGAAACATTATAGCATTGTTTATGTCACTATTAGTCAATTTAATGTGTCTTTGCTGATTAAAAGTTTAATTTATTTTATTTCATTTTTTTTCTGACCTCAAACATTTGGAACAGTTGTGTATTTTACAAGGCAGCATAATTATAAGAAACATATACTAGTCAGCATTTGAAGTGGATCAAAACCTTTCACCAAAGTTGTACTAAAACCAAAATGCTTTCTTGTCTTAGGACAACTTTGATTAACTTTTTTGATACACTTCAAATGTTAATATAAGTATACTTCCAGTTGTGTGAACAAATGTTCACTACTATGATGTTATCTAACTAGGCAGCTCACTAGGGTTTCGAACCAATTAACTTATTTGCGTGCACATTAGAAAAGATTTTCAGAAATTGCTATTAAATTCCACAAATAATTACACAGAAGTGGCATAACACAAACATGAAATTTTGAAATCAAAATATAGTACTTTCTTGTAAAATGTACTTTAAAAATCACTCACTGGCCGCAGTTTGGGGGAGATGAGCTCCAGGAGAAGGCTGAGGATGTCCAAACAGAGACTGCTCATAGAAATGCGGCTCTGTACAGCGGGTGGGATCTCATTCAACATGGCAAGCAGGGCGTTCTTGGTGTGCTGACATTTAGTGAAAGCCTAGAAATGAATTTACAATAAAAAATGATAAATGTTAGAGTTTATTATCATTATATCAAGATGTCACCCTGTCTGATATCAGCAAACCCAGACACACAAAATCATTAGTGTTTCTGATTGAATAGTTATCTGAATGCGCTTAAAAATGTGGCCATTTTTTTCTTTTTTACTTCCTTTTCTTCCAAGAACAGTTGAGTTGACTGAAGGTGGAAGCTTGCAAAATGGCACAAGTTAACAATGCTGCTGCAATTGATTGTAGCGTCTTTAACTTTTTAAATACAGGAGTTCATAAGCATATCAAAACTGGTATTGCGAACTGTTAAACTGCTGTCAACACAAATCGTGATACATATGATATGCAATTCGTTTTAGCATGGAAATAAAGAGGATTCGTACCGTAAAATGGAATTACAGGACTTTTTCACTCACTACTCTTTTGGTTTTCAAGGACTACAATCAGAAATTGTATTTATCTAACAAATTATATTTTAAATTCTAAAAATGGCAATTAGCTAAATATACTAATAAAACAAAAAGGTACAAATAAAGCACATGCAAAGTATGCATTGACTGTGGCGACATTAACAAAAGTGGAACATTAACAAAGCATAATAACTTTAAGTGCATAGAAGAGCATGTGCATAAATGTCTTACAAACATTTATAAAAAATAAGCATAAAAAAAGCATTCAATTTGTAAAATCATTGTAAATCATAATTTTTGTAAAGCACTGTAACTAGTTACAAAATTTCAGGATTCTCTGCTGAATGGAAAGTTCAAAAGAAATGTCTTCACTGTAACGTTTCATCATCTTTTAATGGATCCATGCTTAAGTACTAATTTTGTTAAAACGAAAAAAAGATGGAGACACATGAGGGCTGTGTTTTGAGGTTTTATGGTCAAGTGTGTAACTGGGACAGAGTGCTTTCATTTGATGAAAGGTAGAAAGGGAACGACAGGACATTAGGGTATTAAGGATAAGGGCGGACAGACAGCATGTGCTCTCGCTGTCTATTGCATTCTCTCACCTCGTAGTGACTGTGGGGATAATTGATGCGTGGGACCGAGTTTGCGGCATACAGGTGGTGGAAGGCAGCGGGCAGGAAAGGGAAGTAGCGCATGAGCGAATAGTTCTGTCCGTGTAACACACACTCATTCAACAGGTCAGAGAAACACATCCAATCAAGACCTGCGCACACACCCAGCATCCCAGGGTCCTTCAGCTTCATGCTGAGGAAGTTATCGTACAGACCCTATGGAAGAGAGAGCGTGAATATTTTTGGCTTATACTTTTAAATGGATTTTGCAGAATACTGAAAGAAAGATTGATTTAAAGGAAGAAAGACTTTAAGTTAAAGAAAAAAATTGCAAAAAGAAATTAGTGAGGTTTTAAGTGACAAAACATATTTAGAGGTCAATAAAAAATTACACTTTCTGGTTATCAAACATTACAGACACAGGACCATATTTATTTGTGATAAACTACTGTGACATTTCGGTATCTTAAGCAAAGAAATTCAAGCATTTTAAGTGTGATTTATGTGCCTGAATGCTTTTTGTGGCCACGATTCAAGTTTTTCATACCCCTTCTCAAATGAAGCCCAAAGCAGAGCATGTCTATCATTACCTGTGTGAGTTTCTCATGCTCTCCATTAGATGAGACCAAATGTAAGATGTGCTGAAGCCTTTGTGTGCCATCTTTAGGTCCTGCCTCATCAAAACCACCAAAAGGATCTCTACCAATCCGCTTCCTAAATCACCACAATAGCAAACAATTACAGAGGTCATAAACTGAAGGATGCAGTAATTAGTGACACAATCTGATAAAACATAAAATTTAAAAACACCATCTAACCTAAAAAAATACACCCTCCCCCCCCCTAATTCTTTTAAATTTGATATGAATGGAATGAAAACATTTTCAAGTAACATTGTATCTCAAAAATCAGAAAATAAATAAAATAACAAAAAAATACATACTATTTGTCATAAAGAGAAAAATAGAAAAATCCATTTTTAGGATTTTTTGAATAGGGAAATAAATTGTAAAAAAAATTTAATCTGTGAAACAAGTGAAAATGTATATACACCATTACAAATATTGCAACTAATCCATGTAGTCCTTTTCATCAATAAGAGGTCATAAATATGCAAAAATAAACAATGTTAAAGAACTTAAAAGATTCTGTTTAAAACAGTAACACAATATCATGCTTTTATTAAGATAATTCATTCAAAGATTTAAAAAGGAGGGCTGTGTGAAAAGAGCATGTGCTTGAGTATTGCATATTTTGTTCTGCAGTACCTTTTCAGTCGAGGAAGCTGAAAGATTTCCTGCCAAACTGTGAAAAGTCCCTTGTTTTGGTCTTTCAATCCCACGGAGACTGAATTGACACTGCGCTGATCTAAGTGCTTCTGTCCACGACGGTGTAAAAACTGCACACACATAAACATGAGTAAACCCATTTTTTAACCTATTAGCATAAGCAAACCCATTTCAATTTTAATTCTGGCCTGTTTTTTTTAGCACACATCTCTCTCACCTGTAACGTGTTGATGCAAGCACGGATGTCATTGTCAGTTTTCTCACACAAGGCCATCAGAGTGCCAGTATCTGCTTTCATACCCTGCCGCCTTGTGATCTGTAATCAGAAACAAAAGCATGCATGGCTCCACATTCAGACATTTACAAAATCATACTGTAGATACGTGAGTGCATGTGCATGTCACCTCTGCTAGTCTTTGAGCTAAGCGGGAGGGCAGAGTCTGGGGAAAGGCCAATAGGAAAGCTTGCTGTCTCAGCGGCCTCAGAGCTGGAACATACCTGACAAGAGAAAAAAAAGGTTTTATTAAAGTAAAAATTTTCACATGAAAATACAGCATTTTTTGTATTGATTTCCCAGTCGTAATTTACATTGTGCAGGTGATGCACAACAAAAATCAAACGTTCAGAAATTTTGTTGGACATTATTTGTGTTTTCTGAAACAAAAAAAAAAATCTAATTTTTAAAATCCTACAAAAATATATACTTATGCCACTTAAACATGGGACTCACAGGTCATTGCAGATGCAGATGATTGGTCTAAGAAGCACAGATTGCTGCTTCTTTTTCTTTTTCAAGGCATTAACACCTGACTCCTCTCCTTCTCTGCTATCCTTCCGGTTCAATGTCGCCAATAAGATATTAATGGCAGCCTGAGCAGATAACCAAAAAAGTGAGAAGCAGCTACAATTAGACAAGGCACTGAATTAAAAGTAAACAATAAAACTGAAAGCAGGTCTTACAGCAGGAGCTCCATCAATTTCATCTATAATAAGGCAGTTGGGCTTTTCATTGGCTCCCAGGACTGACTTCATCTGTGTGGCGGTATCAATACGTTTCTGGAAGAGCTCTGCACTGCGGTCATCACTAAGAAGAGAATAGCGCTATCAGCTCGTGAGCGTCAACATTTATATGTAGATACTTCTACTTCAAGATTAGTTCCAATCAGGGCTTGCATCCTCTTACCTGGCATTGATTTCTACTACATTGTAACCAGCATGCTTTGCGATAATGTGTGCTAGTGTGGTTTTCCCCAGTCCAGGAGGACCTGATAACAGTGCCACCTGTGTAGCATGACACACACAGTTAAACAACTTACATTTAACATGGTAATAATAAGAATTACACACCTCTTGGCATTACATTCACTACTTCTCTGATGGTGAAACCATGTATCATGCAGCTTATGTTCATATTTTACAATGAAAATCACCTATTCACTGTCAAACATCAAATCAAATAATAGACAAATAATTTGGTAAATTTAGTGACCTAAACTTCAAAATTTAAAATACTTATCTAAATATGAATTTTAAGAATTTGTCACATATTTATTAGCTTATAAATCTATAAAAAATATGAAATATACAAACAATAAAAATGTATAAATATATTTTATATTTTAATATATAAAAATAACATAATTACATAACACATAATTAGAAAAATAAAAACCATTAAATCTTAAACTTCTAAATTATTCCAAATGTAAACCTCAAGTACAAATAGAAAAAGCTTCATTTATACAAATCTAAACCAAACATAAAATTTAAAAAATCTGTTGTGACTGCTTAGTTTTCCTCGCCTTAAATTTAGGTCTTTTGAACTGGTCGAGCTCAGCCTCTAGTATCTCTTCTGTCATTTGTGACTTGGTTTTGAAACGCTGGTTCTGGTTTTGGGCATTCGTGAAATTCGATCTGACGTCTGCAGGGGCCGAACGGGGTTTCCTCTCTCGCCCAAAGACCACAGTGTCCCAGAGCTTCAGCCACTTCAGCAGACAGCGATTGGTAAACTATAGAGACAAACAGAAATAATTCCAAAGGAAAATTCATGCCAATATCCGTTATCTTCAATTAGGTTAGTTTTCAAATGAATGGTGTGTCTATGACTCACATCATCACTGAGTAAATCAGTGTAGTTCTGTGGCGAGAACTGATCCACCCACAGCCGCGAGGACGAGCCTTCGTCTTCCCCACTATCACCATCCACACCCGAGTCTGCCTGCTCTTCTGCAAGAAGCTCTGAATCTACACCACTAAATCGTCATTAAGAGTAAAGGGAATAGTTCAGCCAAATATGGAGATTTGCTGAAAATGTACTCACCCTCAGGCCATCCAAGATTAAATAAGTTTGTTTCTTCATTGGAACAGATTTGGAAAAATGGCCTGAGGCTGAGTGACTAATAAAAAATACAAACAAAATGTCACCTATTCATGAGCTCTGTCAATCTTTGGGACTCCTCCACCACTTGCCGATGGCGCTGAAAAAACAAAACCAATTCAGACAGGTTTCCTCCAAATCATTAATATAGGTTTGTTCGCATGTGCACACGTATTCTTACTCTCTCTGCAATTTGTTCTTTCAACACTTCTATGGGAACCGCTAACAGTCCTAGTCCATTCAGCGAGTTACGGAAGGCTCTAGGGTCCGGTACCTGAGAAAAAGGATTAGAAAAATCAATAAATAAACTTCACACATTGTATTCCAGCAAGCTGTCGAGTAAAATTGCTGGTGGGGTCCGAAACCTTCTCCTCATCCTCTTTCTTGTTTAGGTAGACTCTGTTTCCCATGGAGTCTGTGACAGTTATGTAATCTCCGATTGCAGGGGGCCGTTTCTGAGCATGGCGTCTTGCTGCGGTAATCTGCTTCGGTGACTCCTGCAATGAACCGAGTCCACTAATATCTAACACACTGGTTGTTATTTTAGTGGCTGCTGGTCTATCTGGACTCAGCGACAGAGAAAATCCAGGCCTGTAAAAAGATTTTTTTTTAAAAACATACTTTAACACTCAATCAACGACTGCAATGTTATGATGTGAAATGTGTTCAGTTTAACTGTGATGTGCATAAACTTTTACCCATCTCTTGCTGGTCTGTCGTAAACCTCTGGGGAAGATGGAGGGGTAATGTCATCACCATTTTCAACACCAAACTCCAGCTTTTTTGCCACATCTTGTCTCCTTTTCTTAGGTTTAGGAGCTTTGAGAAACCGCAAAACTCATTAGACACTGCATTACTTTTTATACTTTTTATACCGTTCAAATGTTTGGGGTAAGATTGTTTTGTTTTGAAGAAATTAATACTTTTATCCAGCAATGATGCATTAAATTGATCAAAAGTTAGAATAAAAACATAATATTACAAAAATAAAAATAACTAAAATAAAATATAATTACTGTTCTTTTGAACTTTCTATTCATCACAGAATCCTGAAAAAGACGTCTCATGGTTTCCACAAAAATATTATGCAGCACAAATCTTTTCAACACTGATGATAATAATAAATCTTACTTAAGCCCTGAATCAGCATACTGGAATGATTTCTGGAATGACTTTGCTATCACATTAATAAATTACATATTAAAATAGAAAAGCTTTTTTAAATTGTAATAATATGTTCACAGTATTACTGCTTTTTTTGATAAATTAAATGTAGTCTTGGTGAGCATACAAGACTTCTTTCAAAACCAAAAAAAAAAAAAAAATCTTACTGACATCAAACTTTTGAACAATAGTGTAGCTCTGAATTATTGTTTTATCACATTAAAATTCAATGTAATGCACTCACTCAGAGATTCCTCCTCCTCCTCACATAACAGAGGTGAGATGCTCTCAGGACACTGTTTATTTTCTGATTTTCTCAATGGCACGTCACCGGACACAATGGCTTCCTCAAACGTCTGTGAAATCTGCTTCTTATTGCGGAACTCAGACACTTTTGCACTTGAAGGATGTTCGCCTACACACATACAGACACATTCATACATTCAAAATTAACAAGCTGTTTTAATTATGTCAAGTGATTATTAAAAATTAAATGACACGATATAGCACATTGCTTAAAGTATAAATTAAAAATTGAATAATATTTTTCCAACAACGTTTAGCAAATTCACATTTATATTCATCTTGATGATGTCAGGTAACTTTGATGGAACGGTATGTAATGGATTTTGTTCAGTCTGTGGTGTAAAAAATTCGCATTAGTAATTCAAGAAAAAACACTTAAAGCAAAACATGGTCAGTTGGTCAAAGTGTGTGAATAATTTTGGTCCCAAATTTTTTTCAGTTTTACTGGTAGTCCACTGTATGAAGAATTTTTGGGTATAATATGTCACAGTTCACTACGCTATCCTCACTTAATAGTGCCTCAATCTATAGTGTCCTGCACCCACTAGTAAAAAATATATCAAAAAATTATATCTGGTGTCTGAATATATTTTGGTTTGACTGTATATATATATATATATATATATACACATATACATATACATACATATATATGTATGTGTATATATATATATATATATATATATATATATATATATATAAACATGACAATATTATGAATCTTTATCTGACAATAACAAAGAGCAATGGCACATATATTCAGATACTATTGTGACCCTGGACCACAAAACCAGTCTCAAGTCGCTGGGGTATATTTGTAGCAATAGCCAAAAATACACTGTATGGGTCAAAATTATAGATTTTTCTTTTATGCCAAAAATCATTTGTATCATTTCCTACTATAAATATATCAAAACGTCGTGTTTGATCAGTAATATGCATAGCTAAGAATTCATTTGGACAACTTTAAAGGTGATTTTCTCAGTATTTTGATTTTTTGCACCCTCAGATTCCAGATTTGAAAATAGTTGTATCTCAGCCAAATATTGTCCTGACCTAACAAATCATAGATCAATGGAAAGCCTAGTTATTCAGCTTTCAGATGTTATATAAATCTCAATTTCGATAAATTGACAGTTAAGACTGGTTTTGTGGTCCAGGGTCATATGTAACGTTATCTATTCTTCAGAGAATACCGTGGTCCTACCATTAGACATGACACAGAAAACAAAAATGCGATGTAAACTAGCTTTAAATACTTTTAGGAGGAGCAGTCGGTCGTTATACCATCAGACAGAGTTGACATTAACATATCTCTGTCTAACTTACGTTCCATTTCAGCCATGACTTCCAATTCATCCGCAAACTGTTGTTCAAAATCATCTTCAATCCCGTACATTTCATCATATTCGTCCATGTTTGCGATCTCTTGGATGTTTTGACAGGAAATTTACAGGGAACCTGACATATGAATAAACAAGTAGTAGAGTGTACAAACATCGACTACAGAGATTTTCGCGCAAACTTTTTGTGTACGTAAATGTACTTCCGGTTCCGTTGTAAGACCTACATCCGTTCGATAAAAGTCCTGGATGGACAATATTTCTCTGGCAACTGGTAAATTAAATACACAAAAGAGAATACAATAATTTAACATTTATATTAGAAAATAGCCTGTTTGGAAACTCTATCATTAGCTTTTTTTTAACTGTCATTTATAAATGTATTATAATTTCAAATTTAAAATAGATTAAATTAACAAGAAATAACGTAATTTCCTAAATACTGTATGCACTAAAACAATGATATGCATGATAAACAGCCTTTAATTTATTTTTCATCAAATCTGTCATTCCTTCATTTACCTTGCTTCTGATTTGCAGACAAACTGAGGGGGCGGGGACTACGTAAACAATGACAAACAGAAATATCCAATCATGTCGCTAGAACGCAGGTGTTTTGCATATGTCCCAGAACGCTCGCACAAGACAGGAGTAAACCCTCCTAAAATTTAAGTTTTTATTATTTTGAACGTACTTAAGGTTTCACATATACCCCGTTACGATATAGCAAACTTGTTATATAATTAACTTGTTGTCTAATTTTTTTGCTACCGTCAGGTGCTTTGATAGCCAGTATCTGAACTATACATTCTGGCATCGAGCTGAATGAGAATGTGTTGTCTCTGATAGCACATATACTAAAATTGGATCGATACAGAGAAGATTAGCATGGTCCCTTGCGCAAAGATGACACGCATAATCGTGAAGCGTATCCAATCTTTTGAATTTTAATATTTTATCATGTACAAAAGAGTGTTTAGTCGTTTCTAAAATCTTCATCCATATAACGGTGAATACAAGAAACAACTATTAGGAGCGATCAATTTTTTGAGCAGGGACGTGCAGAGAGTTCCTCAGGGGCTCAAATTGTAAAAAAAAAAAGGGGGCAAAATGAGGGGAAAAAAAATAATAAAACAGGTCAAAAGATTGGATACATTACTATTTTACATTTTTGCAAGAAGTCACTTATTTTCATCAAGCCTGCATTTATTTGATCAAAATTTTAATCTACTTTATTAATTTACTTTATTTACTTAATGCATTTTATGCAATGCTGATTTATTAGCAATGTTGAAAACCTGTGATACTTTTTTCAGGATTCTTTGATGAATAAAAAGTTAAATAAGAAAAGCATTTATTTAAAATATAACTTTTGTAACAATATACTACCATTCAAAAGTTTGAGGTCAGTATTTATTTATTTTATTTTTTTTAAGAAATTAGTTTTCATTCAGCAAGGATTTGTTAAATTGATAGAAACAGTGATAGTAAAGATTGATATTGTTAGAAAATATCTCCATTTTGAATAAATGCTGTTCTTTTTAACTTTTTATTTATCAATGAACACCCCACAAAGTATCACAGGTTACAATAAAAAATAGAAATAAAATTAAAATTAAGCAGCACAACTGTTTCCAACATTGATAATTCTGAAGGACCATGCATTGAAGAATGGAGTAATGATGCTGAAAATTCAGCTTTCAATAACAGAAATAAATGACATTTTATTAAAATAGTATAAATGTACCGGTATATTAAAATAGAAAAACATTTTTTTAAATTGTAATAATATTTCACAATATTAGGCTAGTTTTTTTTCTGTATTTTTGATCAAATAAATGCAGGTTTAATGAGCAGAAGACACTTTCATAATACTGCATAATTATCTTTTCAAAGAAAAGTCTTTTCATGTCACCATTTCGCCAGCCTACACGTCACATAATAGTCCTGTAGGTGACACTTGGGCTTAAATAATTTTGATAGTTTCATCAAATAGTAAACGGTGTATAGCTAAATAAATATAAGTGAATTGAATACTGATTACCATTATTGCACGGTTTTGTGCAGTGCTTTTGTAGTCATTCATTTTCTCAGCGATGTAATTTGATTTATAAAATGAGACAAACCGCAGATCCAGATCCCTCCACAAATAAGCTCCCATTTTCAGCCGGTTTATGAATAAGAAAGGAAAATAACTGCTTCGCTTCACATTATTGTCCAATGAAATTTGAACTTCTTGTGCCAGATCATGACTGGTTGGTGTATTATAGCTACATGACTAATGGGCATTGATGAATTATGTAATATTCTTAAATATATAATAGCATAAGGATTTTTAATTAAATAGACACACTAGATTTTATTATTGATGAAACATTTTTAAAATATTGTTTGGTTTATTTTTTTTCCTTCCGTCGACCCACTCACTGAAAGAACCATATATGGCTCGAGAGCCTCGGTTTCCGAAAAGACTGGAATATCAGTCATAAAGCAAAGCGCAGGCAACCCATAGCAACGCCTCAGATTGACAGATATGTAAAAATAAACAGGAATTTTCTGACTTTTAAGCGATTAGTTTCTGTTTTGTACGAATTGTCATGTTAATTAGAATTCAAATGCATTTTGTTTTATTGACCACAATATCATTGCTATTTGTCCGAGAGGGGCACTCCCCTTCTGCCCCCCCTTCTGCACGGAGGTCGGAGTCAGCTCCAAATGGCCCTAAACCTACCCTCCCACTTGGAGCTGTCCCAACCTACTTGCGGCATAAGTCCCTCCCACTTTGAGGTAAGTCCCTCCCACTTTGAGGTAAGTTTCTCCCACTTTGAGGTAAGTTCCTCCCACTTGGAGGTCTCCGGGCTGCAGCGATATATAGCCTACTTGAATCTTTCTACAGCTTCTTTGTGATTTTATGTCAAAAACGCACAATAATTAGCCTAATTTTTCTGTTTCAGTAATTTCAAAATTACTGTTTGATGAGTGCACATCAATTATATATCAAGCAGGTAATGGGTGAGTAGGTAATATTTTACTTATATATATATATATATATATATATATATATAGTGCAAAGACAAACACCAATTCTTTTATAAGGAAACACATTCTTAATACACACATACAGGCTATATTTTTACACACACACACACACACACATAATTAAATAGTCTATAAACTGTATCAGCGGGGTCCTTTTAAGGATATCTTGTGGTGGGCTTGACTGTAAAAATATTGCACAAGAGGGCAGCAAAGCTCATGCTATGTCAATATACTTTCATAAATTCTGAGGTTATACCACATTTTATTAAAGCACATTTAATTGGTTTAAATGTTCTAAATGTTTTAATTAACCTATATAATTTGCTGGCCATAATAATGTTATGATATTTTTTTATTACCTTGTACATGATTGTTATTTTGTTTCGTTTTATTTATTTATGTATATGTTTGAGCTTTAATGTATGTGTCTAACAAGTGAATTTTTATCCACTTAAGTAAAGAGACAGCTAGCCCACATTACATTATCACTCTGTATGTTGTAATCAATTTAGTTATACAGGCTGTGTAGAATGTATAATTCTTATGCTTTAAATAACTATGTTGAGAAAACGACTGAACATAAAAAGTCATGCATGTTTCAGTAAAAAAAATTACTTGTTCCGATAGCACTAAAATTGCAGAATTTTTATTTTGCCCACTTAATAAGCAGAGAGAATATTCTATGTTGAACCTCGAAAGTAAAAGAAAAAAAGACAGAACGGGCCGTGTTGTCATCAATTGTCAGGGCCAAACTGTTATTGTTCCACGTGTTTTAAAATGACATCCAGTTTTCTCGAAACTCCGCCTTTCAACTCAGCGCAGCGAGACGCTATTGGTCGAGCGCGCTGTCAATCAAACAAACATGGCCGTGCCTTCTAAATTTTCTACTGTAGGCTCTTTGATTTGAGTGACATCACCAGTTCCGTCCCAACGCGGAAATGTGCAATATTTGTTATTATAATATAGGATCAGTTGTCTGGCATGTTACAGACTTATACTGAACCGTAGCTGTACTGTAAGTGATTGAGTATGCCGCTGTGAAGTTTTTCCAGTACTTTGTGATAATGGCGTTTTGTTGGAAGAGTTTGGAACCCTTTCGACCTTAGTGTATATTTACTCACACGGAACTACAACACGCCGCAACTTTAACCACAGGCGCATCTGTCAGATTCAAGGAGAAATGATGGACTGGAGACATTTGCTGCTGTTGTTGCTTTGCTTGACTGGAAACGTGTCACAGGTAAATAGGGGGAAATGGATCTCATGTGTTTACCACTTTATGTTGCTGGTCACCATAGGGAATGCACGGGGACAGGGATATGTGTTCATCTATTTTTGGCTAACGTTACGCAGAGGCGGAGTGCTCTGAGGTTCCTGGAATGATAGGCTAATTAAAAATAATAAACACGAATAAAACAGCCATCCTATATTATTAATATTTAATATTATTATACTATTGTATTATAATTTAAAAAGTAATATTGTTAGAATTTACTAATAATAATGAAGTGTGCGCGTCTGATTCATTTTGGAGAATCGGTTCATTTGAACGAACCTCTTCAAAAATCCGATTCACAGATTCTTTGGTTATCGCTCAAAAGCGTCCTTGCGCAGGTTTTAACAGCTAGTTGGTGTTTTATATTATAGGTACTGTAGATCTAATGGTTTTTCTGTACTAAATCTGTGGTGACTATGCCATTTTGGCGGAAATCGCATTTTGTTGTATAATGGGATTGATAATACTAAAAAAAAAAAAAAAAACATTTAAATGAAATTAAATAATAATAATATTACTGTTATTTTTCCTTATATTGTTAACTACATTATATCTACCTCTCAGCTTTATTCCTAAACAAAATTATCCAGTACAGTAGAGTGCTTTGACAATTTGTGACTCGTTTCGACCGGATCTTTATAATTAATCTTCTCAAAAGACCGATTCGTTCATTATGTTCAAGCAACACGTTTGGAAGAAGTTGGAAACACAACCCTATTAACTGAGTTTTTTAAGCTCATTTCTATTCGTATTTCTTACAATAGTGTCATATTACCCGAGCCTGAGCACGAGACCTGCATAGGCGCGCGCTTAATAGGCTTTGTGCTGGAGAGCTCGCGCAATCCACGATGCATTGTTCCCAGAGCGGATGCATGTGTGCTATAACAAGAGTTCCCATGAATGTGTGAGAAAACAGAGTAGTGAATTTTAAGGTAGGCTGTGTGGTGCTATATGATAATTTCATTTAATCACTTATTGGCCAATAATGTTTGTTGGCAGTGCTTCAGGTTTAGTTTGACTTGAGGTAATAATACCACTGTTCTTTATGCCCTCAGGATGAATCACTGAAAATGTAAAACATTGTATCCCCTTAAATTAATAATGACTGTATGCTTTAATGAAATAACAGCCTAATTATGTCATCTTACAAGTAAATTTTTTACCTTTTGTACTGGTGTATTTTAGTGGAACAAGACAGTTTTGCAGTTCTATACTTTATAATACATTACAGGGTGGATAAGGAGTCAGTAGGGGGTCAGATAAATTAAAAACATGCATAATACTGTTGAGTGATATTGACTCATTCAAAGTTGTCATTCTCAGTCATATAATGTCAGGCCGTTTTTTGGTAAATATAGGAGTGCCGTTACAAAGAAGGATATCCTGGTTAATAGCCGTTGACTGTTAACCATGCTGTCTAACACAAACACACACAAACCTCTGAAGCTATGTTAGCGAGGTCCTCGTATAGACATGGTTTTTTGTAAATAGCATATTTGCTATACACTCCCCATGAGTCTAACTCTTACAGACATGTTGGCATTATTAAATTTAAAGCTAAAAGTGATTTTTAAAATGTTGGCCTTCACAAGTATAACCAAAACACACACACACACACACACACACACACACACACACACACACACACACACACACACACACACACGTTTGATTTTGTGAAAAGTGGGGACATCCCATAGGCATAATGGTTTTTATACCGTACAAACTGTACATGCTATTGCCCTACACCAACCCTACACCTAACCCTACCCCTTACAGGAAACTGTGCTATTTCAGATTTTCAATACATCCCATTCTGTGTGATTTATAAGCGTTATGAAAAGAGGGGACATGGGGTAATGTCCTGAAAAGTCACCTTCTCCTTGTAATACCTATGTCGTACCCTTGTCATTATACAAATTTATGTCCTCATTTGTCACAAAAACACGCGCGCACGCACACACACACACACACACACACACACACACACACACACACACACACACACACACACACACACACACACACACACACACACACACACACACACACACACACACACACACACACACACTCAGTCAGTCTCAAGAGAACACACTGTGGGTATTTCCGGATACGTATCAGGTAGCAATTAGTTTTAAATAGTCTGTTATCTGCAGTGTGGTGTGTGAAATGGTGTTTGACTGGTTTCTCTTTCAGTGTGAGGGAGGAAGTTCAGTCTCTCTCCCAGAATCCCTGCTCTTTGTTTCTACACTGGATGGAAGTCTGCATGCCGTCAGTAAACAGACAGGAGACATCAAATGGACACTAAAGGAAGGTGTGTGTGTGTGTGTGTATCTGCATGCATGTATGTGCATTATGACAAATGATAAAAAAGAATGTTATCATGTTGTAGTGCTGTTTTGTAGCATTAAGACAAAAATGTTGTTGTTACAAAATTGTTATTCCATGGCATATTTTTAAGAGTAGTGTAATATAACAACTTCCTTAACTATTTAACTCTCTCTCTCTCACTCTCTCTCTTCTAGATCCCATCATACAGGTTCCTACCTATTTCCAAGAGTAAGTGTTTAACAGCTTCAGAAACTAAATGAATGTACATTAATACACGTTTAGAGTGTTTTTAAAAGTCACCTATGCTCACCAAAAAATACAGCGAAGCACATTATAAACAGTAATATTGTGAAATAGTATTACTGTTTAAAATAAATGAATTTAAAATATATTTAAAAATAAATTGATATGTCATTTATTGCTGCTATGGCAAAAAAAAAATTTGTCTACACTCTCAGAAATAAAGGTACAAAAGCTGTCACTGGGGCGGTACCTTTTCAAAAGGTACACTTTTGTACCTATTAGGTTCAAATATGTACACTTTAAGTACTAATATGTACCTTTAAGGTACCAAAATGGACCCTTTAGGTACAAACATGTACCTTTTGAAAAGGTACCGCCCCGGTGACAGCTTTATTTCTGAGAGTGTACCATTACTCAGTTTACATTACTTCAATGTTACATGATCCTTGAGAAATCATTCTAATGCGCTGATTTGTTGCTTAAGTAACGTTTATTATTATTATTATTATTATCAATGTTGAAAACAGTTGTGCTGCCTAATTTTTAAATATTACAGGAAACCTTGAAACCATAGTACGTTTTCAGGATACTTTGATGAATGGAAAGTTCAGAAGAACAGCATTTATTTGAATTAAAAATCTTTGGTAACATTAGAAATGCGGTTATTGACGCTTTTGAACAGTTTAATGCATCCTTGCTAAATAAAAATAAATATAACATAAAATGTTAATAAAAAAATAAATAAAATGACATCTTACTGACCCCATACATTTACATTTGAAAGATAGTATCTTGGTCAAAATGTAATAACTTGCTTTTTCTCTTAAACAACATTCTTTTATAAATAAACTCACTTAAGCTATGAAAGCTATTGGATACTATTACCAATAGCCAATAAAATAATTTAGTGATTTATTTTTTGCATTCAGGTCTCGCACAATTCTGGTATGTAATTCCCACTTTTATGATCCAACTTTAAAGTTGTCTGTTTCTTGTAGGCCAGGCTTTTTACCGGATCCTAATGATGGCAGTCTGTATGTACTAGGAGGCAAGCGCAAAGAGGGTCTGATGGTGAGTGTCATAGTAAGGGGTGCAAGTGTGTTTGTCAGAGAGTTACAGCTCAGTCATTTATATGAATCTTCTCTGCAGAAACTCCCGTTCACTATTCCAGAACTGGTCCAGTCTTCTCCCTGCAGGAGCTCTGATGGGGTGCTCTACACGGGTAATGTCAAACATGTTTGTAATGTTTTTGGTGAAATCAGTGTTTGATATATGTATTTTGTGGTAACGGAGGTTTCTCATTGATATTTTGAAAACAAAGTGATTGCCAGCTCAGTGTGATCTTTTAAAAATTGTGAAAATTAATAAAAAGTCATGGATATACTAGTTTTGCTGAGCGAAACCCTGATAGCATGGTCATACAATGATCTGTGAAAAGCTCCACTCATTTATTGTGTTGTGTATTTTCCCAGGTAAAAAACAGGACACTTGGTTTGTGGTTGATCCTCAGACAGGTGAAAAACAGACAAGTCTAAGCACCTCCTCTTCAGACTCCATTTGCCCTTCTGCCCCTCTGCTGTACATTGGTCGCACAGGTCCGAACACACCTACGTGAACCTTCTCTTTATTTTCATTCTGTACACATGTACAGTATATATGTAATACACACACACACACACACACACACACACATTTTTTTGAAAGAAAGAAATACTTACAATTCAAGAATGCGAATGCAAGTGAGAGTAAAGACAAAAATGTTAAAAGAAAAATATCAGAAATATTTTTTTTTAAATTAAGAGTGTTAAACAACAGTAATAATAAGAAATGTTTCATGAGCAGCAAATCAACATATTAGATTGGTTTCTGAGGGATCATGTGACACTGAAGCCTGGAGTAATGATGCTGAATATGCAGCTTTGTAAATTGAAGAGTTTATTTGCAAAAATAGATAACTCAGCTTTTTTAAATTTCCAAAAATCATGTCTTTTATTATGTTATCATGTTTTTATTGTGTTTTATTGTGTTAGTTATCTTTATAACGTTTTTAGTTATTTTTACTTAATCAAAATAACCCAACTGCAGTTTGATTGAGATTAATTGGAATGTACAATGAAAAAAAACATGATTTTTGAAAATTGTTAAGAACAGAGTTATCTGTTTTTGCAAATGAACACTTCAGTTATATAAAAATTAAAAATATATCAAAATTAAAAATAGAACTAATATATATTCTATAATAAATATTTGTTTAAATTGTAATAATATTTCACAATATTACTGTTTTATCAAATTAATGCAGCCATGGTGAGCATGAAATACTTTTTTCAAAAACGAAAAAAATCTTACCGAACCCAAAGTTTTGATTGGATGGTTATGTGATGCATGTATCCACATGTATGTCTGCAGAATATATGATCACCATGTATGATACGAAGACTCAGGAACTTCGCTGGAATGCCACCTACAACGACTACTCTGCACCTCTCTATGATGACAAAAAATATGAATATAGTAGGTCCTTCACCACCCATACACAGATTTTACAAGCCAGTCTATTGAATTTGTGAGTGCGTAAGTATGTTGTTTTGGGATTTCATCACATTTGAGTGTGTCTATGAATCACAGAGATGTCACACTTTGCGTCCAGCGGGGACGGTCTGGTGGTTACGGTGGATCGGGACTCTGGTGAGGTGTTGTGGATGCAGAAGTTTGAGTCTCCAGTGGCAGGGTTTTATTTATGGAGTCAGGACAGTCTGCGGCGAGCTCCTCATCTGACGGTCGCAACAGAAACCCTGCGTTACCTGACCTTCACTGCAGAAAACACACAGTCCCACACCATGAAGTGGACCTACCAGTTCACAAAGGAGAACCACAGCACTAAGACTCAGCTAGTGTAAGACATTAGTCTTTAAAAACCCATTTATTTAAAGGGATAATTCACCACCCATTATTTTGTCATCATTTACTCACCCTTGTGTGCCAAACCTGTATGTCTTAGAAGGCAATTAACTATAAAACAAATCAAGTGATGATTACCTTATTATAAAGTCATATTTTAAAGTAATCATGTATTCATGTGTGCATATTTTGATAGTCCTACTCTGTATGTTGGCAAGACGGACTCTCATCTGTATGCTTCTACCTCTCTTGTGCACCAAGGTGTGGCAATAGTGGTAAGTTCTGTTATCCATTTTTCAAAACCAACAGTAAAGCTTCCATCTTAATAACTATATCCTGTTCCCACGGCAGCCAAAAGGTCTTACACTTGCACGCATTGAGGGGCCAATCACCACTGGCGTCACAATGGGTAGTGGGCGGCCTGAGTGTGAGATCACGCCCAGCACTGACGTGAAATATCCACCAGGAAGCAGCAATTCCCTGCAGAATCAGTGGCTGCTGATTGGTACAGTCAACACTTTTGCAAATTTATCTTCATATATGTACAGACACTCAAAATTTTGCTCACTTACTGTGTACTTCAAGATGCATGCATGTGCAATGCTACAACACCCAAGTTATAGTTCAGTAGTTTCAGAACTATTTGAGAAACATAAGCCCTAAAATGTGTATCTCTGTAAATGGTTATTTTTTTAAATTAAAAAACATATTATATTATATTACATTATAATCAAGATTTAATTTAAAAACAATTCATTAAAAAACATTTATATTATATTATTATATTATATTAAAACATTTTGACTCAGTGTTTAAAAATGTAGTTAAATAATGATAAAAATGAAATTATAAAGAAAGAGCATTTACAAATTGCATTTCTTAATGTTTATTCAATCAAAATCAGTTCTGTTTTTAGAAAGACTGTATTATATTTATACATATGCAGCTTAATCTGTATGTGTGTGTGTGTGTGAGTAGGTCACCATGAAGTCCCTCCATTGGCTCACACCACCATGTTGAGAGATTTCCCAGAGAACCTGCAGCGCTCTGGTGATGTCATCCCACCCCGAGGTTCTGGTTCTTCTTTCCGTTCTCCCTCTCAACCAGTGAGTCCAATGCACAACTCACTCAGAAATTAGAAAGTCTGCCATTTATTCATGTTGTTCAAAGCCTTCATTATGTTATTTCTTATAAAAAAAATATAAATATAAAAAATACCATAAATATAAAAATATATAATATATATAATAAATATATAATATAAAAAAATACCAGAAGTTATCTATACATAAAAGAACCATAGCATTAATCTATGCAACTTTTGCCATGCCTTACATTCATATGTACATTTATGCTCATGTGACCCTGGACCACAAAACCAGTCATAAGGGTCAATTTTTCTAAATTTAGATTTACACATCATCTGAAAGCTGAATAAATAAGCTTTCCATTGATGTATGGTTTATTAGGATAGGATATTTGGCTGAGATACAACTATTTGAAAATCTGGAATCTGAGGGTGCAAAAAATCTAAATATTGAGAAAATCACAAAAGTTATTAGCAATGCATATTACTAATCAGAAATTAGGTTTTGATATATTTACAGTTGGAAATTTACAAAATATCTTCATGGAACATGATCTTTACTTAATGTCCTAATGATTTTTGGCATAAAAGAAAAATCAATCATTTTGACCCATACAATGTATTTTTGGCTATTGCTACAAATATACCCCAGCGACTTAAGACTGGTTTTGTGGTCCAGGGTCACATTTATCAGAAGCTTTTATACAGAGCAACTTACAAAACAGAAACAAAAACAATTTATCAAGGACCCAACAATATTCGTAATATGCAATGGCAGTTTTATTTGACACACCGCATAAGGAAGCAGGAAGAGGAGAAATGCAGAGAAACCTTTTTTTTTTTTTTTTGGTGTGTGTGTAAATGCAAAAGTGCATTAGTTTAAGGGTGTGGGGTGGTTAAGTACTTGCAGAGGAGGTGTGTCTAAGTTATTCACAGAAAATCTTACTTAGCTCTGACACCTTGATATTGTGATTGATTATTTTTATAATAGCTATTTCCATGTAACAAACTGCATGGAGCAAAGTACTGTATTAAGCTAAGTGGTGGATTAACAAACGTTAATTTGTGAGCTGTACTGTACATTCTTCAAAGAAATTGTTAAATAAATTGAAATTCAGCAGACGGTGTCTATAACAACTTTATAATTGGTTGTAGGCCGTTGAATCTCATGCTTGATGAAATTGCAAGCGTTCCTAACAGCCAAGTACAAACTTGTCATCTTGTGTTTACAGTTGCCACCGGTAACAAAGCACAGCTCCTCCTCTGTGTTGCCAGACTCCTTGACCTCTGACCCCATGACCGTGCTGGTAGTGACTCTGCTGCTGGGAGCGTGGGTGGCCTTCCTGCTAACACACAAAAGGGTTTGTAGTAGAGAGTGTATTTTGAATATTTATAATATACATATTCATATATATATATATACGTATGTATATAATATATATAAAGAGGCATATTTATGTTTGTTTTTCTCTTCTTGATCAGCCTGTCAAAAAATCCCAGAGATCTGAAGAGCCAGTGGACTCTAACCCTCTGACGGTGTTGACCAATCAGAGCGCTAACACAGAAACCAGTGCTCCGCCCTCAACCTCATCTTACAACAACAACAGCCATTCAGAGAAGACTAGTTCTGTGGCATCCAATCAAACTAAGCCATTCTCAAGCAAAGACTCCGCCCCAATAACGACAGCTGGCCAATCACAGAGTACAGAAACTATTTCATCTCCATATCACAACTATTGAGCCTTATTAATTAAATACAAAAACATAAATCCAATTAAATTCAAACTATTGTTGCTTTTACAACTGATTATAAGAATGATTTCTTTAAGAATTATTTTCTGATTATGTTTTGTATTCATTTCATGAATGAGGCCCATTGTTTGTTTGTTTTCTTTTATCTAAATAAGAGGTTTATTTCATTTACGAACCCATATGTTGTTCACTATAATTTAAGGCTTTAGATATTTGTGTTTTTAAATTGTGTTTGACTCCTGTTCTTCAGGTGATCAGCCTGACGTTGTGGAAGTTGGTAAAGTCTCTTTTAGTCCTGCTGAGGTGTTGGGCCATGGGACAGAGGGAACCTTTGTGTTCCGGTGGGTTATAATGGATTGTAATAATAGTTCGGTTGGTTGGTTGGTTGTTCTTTACCTTTAATTCGCTGGTGTTATACATGCAGGGGTCATTTTGATGGTCGGCGTGTGGCGGTAAAGCGTATCCTTCCAGAGTGTGTGGAGTTTGCAGAGCGAGAGGTTCAGCTCCTCCGTGAATCAGACGAGCATCCCAACGTCATCCGTTACTTCTGCACAGAGCGGGACAGACAGTTCACTTACATTGCCATAGAGCTGTGTGCTGCTACACTCCAACAGGTGTGTTTCAGTGAATGTGTGTGTGTGTGTGTGTGTGTGTGTGTGTGTGTGTGTGTGTGTGTGTGTGTGTGTGTGTGTGTGTGTGCTACTCGTTTGCCTTTTCAGTGTTTTATCGTGATTTGTGAAGTCGATCTACGTGAGATAGGAACATGAGAATTGTATAGTTCGAATTTAAAAGTCAATTAGTGGCAGATAAGGAAATGTTTGTGCATTTAGAGTTAGGCTAGTTGCACAATGTATAATTTAATGTAACATAGTAAAATATAATATACACATTATTTTAGGATTAGTAATACACTAGTATAGTATACTATTTATTAATATGTTGAATTAGCTTTTATTTTTATATTTTCAGTTTTAATTTTAGTTTAAGTTTTAGTAACTTTTTATTTAGTTTTTCAAAAAATACTTTTTAGCTTTATTTTATTTCAGTTTTAGCTTTAGTCGTTTAAACTCTCTTAAAGCTGCAGTCCGTAACTTTTTTTGGTTATAAATCATCCAAAATCAATACACATTCACCTCAAAACATTAGATTCATCCGCCCTGGAGCCGTGCCGACTCACAACCTCATGCAAGGAAGATAATTCTGCAAGCAGCTGCAATTCCAGGTTTTCAAACAGAGATGGTGACAAAGAGGCAAAACTTACAGACTGCAGCTTTAACATCCTTTTGAATACATTTCTAATGAATGTATTTATAGTTTTTCATCTAAAATTTATATTTTATTTTATTTCAGCTGTATTTCAGTTAACAAAAACACTTTTTTAAGAAGTGTTTAAAACAGCATTGAAACCATCTAGCCATAACAACATTGTTAAATGTGTAAAAACCATGCAGTGTTATTATTTTTTAAGTTATTTCAGCATTATTAATAAACTATTATATGTTCAATTAGCTTTCATTTTTATATTTTCAGTTTTAATTTTAGTTTTTTTTTTTTAATTTAGTTTTAGTGATTTTGTTTGTCATTTTTATTTTTATTTTATTTTTAATTTTAGTCATTTGTATACTTTCCTAACATACTTTTTGAATACATTTATAATTAAAGTTTTTTAAGTTTGTTATTCATTTTTCATCAACATTTATATTTCACTTTATTTCAGCTTTATTTGAGTTAACAAAAAACACTTTAAAATTTTTAGTTTGAAATAACAATAAAAAAAATTAGTGAGATTTATGCTTCAATTTTAAGATGCATTCTCTGAAAAATATGCACAATTTTTTATTTGTAACGATGGTTTAAGGATTTAGATATTTCAACTAAAAAGCAAGACAAAAACTATGATTATGAATAAGACTTTTGCAATATGCCACTACTAAAACAATATTCTTACTGTACTGTACTGTACTGTATTTTCTGTTTTCTGACTGTATAACAATATTTTGTTATTCCTTTTCATTAATAATAATCATTAATAATATTAACATTAGTATAATCAACTCTAATTTCTGCTGTGTAATAACTGATTTGTTTACATGCACCCTGATTGGGTTTTTCTGTTTTGTATGTAGTATGTGGAGGACCCAAGCTGTCCTTATTCAGACCTGAACCCAGTGTCCCTGCTGGACCAGACCATGTGTGGCCTCAGTCACCTGCACTCCCTCAATATTGGTGAGTCGTCACTATTGCCATAGCAATGATTCTAATCATAACTTCCTTCCTGTATCTTCTTAAAAATGCACATGGTAGTATTGCATTGCACTAATGTTTATTAATTGCTATTGAGTACCTGGATGTTGACGGCATACATGCATTCAAGCAGACGGACCCACCGTCATTTGTAATGACGTGTCCCTCTCATATTCAGTTCACAGGGATTTAAAGCCACGGAATATTTTGCTCTCTCTCCCGGGGGCATTGGGTCGAGTCCGGGCACTGATCTCAGATTTCGGCTTGTGTAAGAAGCTTCCAGATGGTCGCCATAGTTTCAGCCTACGCTCTGGAATACCAGGAACTGAAGGCTGGATTGCCCCTGAATTACTCATAAATACTCCAAAAGGGAACCCTGTATGTCTGCTAAACACACACATCACATGTTCAGTTTAAAAAACAGATACTGTGATCTATTGAATTTTAAAAGCTCACTAAATAATATATGTTCTGTATAAGTTTCCTATAAGTCTCCTGTATAAGTCTCCTTTCCCCTCTGTTTTTCTGTCTTTAGACAAGTGCAGTGGACATATTCTCAGCTGGATGTGTGTTTTATTATGTGACGTCCAAAGGACAGCATCCATTTGGTGACACACTGCGGCGTCAAGCTAATATCCTCTCTGGAGTCTATAACCTCGATCACTTTTTGGAGGATATACATGGTTTGTGCATGCATGAATTTATTAATGCATGTGTACTTTCTGCTTCAGAAGTGTCTGATTTTGTGTAGCCATTGTTATCATGGAGATAAATGTAGAATTGTATGTAGAACCATATTATTTGGCCATTTTAACATTTTTAGCATCAACTAATAACTATGTGGCTATTTTCTGGCTATTTTGGTCTTTGTAGAGGATGTGATTGGCAGAGATCTGATTGAGCGGATGATCAGTGCTGAACCAGAAGCCCGTCCTTCAGCAGCATCTGTCCTCAAACATCCCTTCTTCTGGAGCCCAGAGAAACAACTGCAGTTCTTTCAGGTGTGTGTTCGTGTGTGTTCATTGAAGGGTCTAGTGAGAAAGCGCAGTGCTGAAGTTGTTCTTTGGCTCTAGGATGTCAGTGACAGAATAGAGAAGGAGCCGGCAGACAGCGCTATAGTGGCCCGTCTGGAGAACTCCGGCAGATCTGTCGTAAGAACCAACTGGAGGATGCACATATCAGCACCACTGCAGGCTGGTAAGCACTGCCAATTACCATTACAAAAAATACCATAACAGTTTTATTTTACAGAAACTTTGAATAAAATGTGGAATGTTTTAAGGCTTATGAAATGAAAAATGTTTCCAGTCATGTTTTTTCATATGTTTAATATAAAACTTTTTCCATCTGGCAGATCTTAGAAAATTTCGCACATATAAAGGAAACTCTGTGAGAGACCTACTTAGAGCAATGAGAAATAAAGTAAGTGTTTATGTGTATTTACATATAAAATGTTTTGCATACAAAAGTGAGTAATCACTAAAAAAACAATTAATTTTGCACTATAATATAATATAGTATATACTATCATTCAAAAGGAGTCTGTAAGATTTTTAAAATACTGTTGAAAGATGTTGAAAAACTTCATCAAACGTACAGTAAAAATGTAATATTGTGAAATATTTGTACAATTTAAAAAACTGTTTTCTGTTAAACTGCTTTAATATATTTGAAAACGTAATTAATTACTATGATGAAAAATCAGAATTTTCACCTTCATTTTAATCAATTGAATGCATCCTTGCAAAAAAAAAAATAAAAAAATAATTAATTAGTGACAACAAACTTTTGATTGGTCATAATATAATGTTTTCTAATATATTGTAATATTTAAAAGTTGGGGTTGGTAAGTTTTTAATGTTTAAGTCTCTTTTGCTCATCAAGGCTACATTTATTTGATAAAAATGAGCTAAATAAAAGTATAATTTTTTTTTTTTTTTTTTTAAATCTTACTGCCCCCAAACTTGTGAACCATAATTATAATGTAATGTAATAGAGTAGAATAGAGTAAAATGTGAAGCCTTCTAATAAAATCTGAAATCTTGTAATGTTTTTCAACAGAAACATCATTATCACGAGCTCCCACCAGAGGTTCAGACAGCTCTTGGTGAAGTCCCTGATGGCTTTGTGGTATATTTTACATCCCGTTTCCCCCGGTTACTGCTTCACACGCATTCAGCGCTTAGCATTTGTGCCCCCGAGAGACTCTTTCACCCATACTACCACCACTGAACATCCACAGAGACATGCTTGTTTGTTCCTACACTGGACTGAAGAGGAAAAGTAAGATCCTTGAGGACTCAGCTAAACACTGTCGATGTATAATTCTGTACTTCAGAACTGTGAACACATTTCGTTGTAGAGCACCACTGAAAATTTTCTCCTAAATATCCTGCTGGACTTTCTGAACGAAATTTAAAGTTTTTTATGCTTTTACAGAAACAGGTTTTATAGGTTAGATTAACCAAACAAGTTACTGAGTGTATTAATGGGGCTTCACAGAGCTGCCATTGTTTGCTGCTGGTTTTATCATGTCAACCAAATAGCAAAGAAATAAAAAAGGCCATATTTTCTTACGAGTTGACATCAGCCAGTAGATTGGCATATGTTCTACCATTTCTGTCAGTTTTGTTTATTTTAATTCCCACTTTTAACAAACAAGATTACTGAATCGCCAACTGACTACTTATATTCTTAATAGGTAGAAAGTTAAGTATTTTCATAACAGAGACATGGTTTCTTAAAGGGATAGTTCACCACAAAAGTTTCAAAAAGGGGTGAAAAAAAGTATCATCAATGTGGTCCATCTTGTGCAGGGTTTTCATATTCAATAACTTTGTGTGAGAAACAAATAATGAAATTTGGGTGAACTATACCTGTAGCAAAGGTTACATGTTTAAAGAATAATAAAAGTCAGCAAAACATCCATTGATATTTGCATATATATGACGATATTTTAATTAGTGGACTCAAAACAAAAAGAAAAAAATGCTAGTTTGTCTGTCATATTGTACACCACGTGTACATGTATATGTATTTGTGTGATTCAGATACATTGGGACTGGGATTGGGATTTTTTCTTTTGATTTTGCTTTGTGTGGTTTTAATTGCAGCTTTGTGCTACATATCTGGATCTTTTATCCTCCACCACTCATCGCAGCTTCATCCTCATCTCTCAGTGTTACAGCTTTAAAACCAAATATTGTGAAGAGTTTTACAGCCTGCTGTACACTAGTTTTATACTGCTAGTTTAAAAAAAAATGTCTTTTTATAAATTAAGTGTTGAGGGTTTTTGCTACTGGAAATATTCACTGAATGTGGAAATACTAGTGCCTTTGTTTTTCTACCCAGTGAAGATTAAATGTATTTGCCAAAAAAAAATCTTTGAAACTATTTGTGGCACAGATCAAAAACTGTTATACTTGATTGATGAATGTTGTTATGGATTTCCATTGCACAAAATACTGATTATTTCAGGTGGTATTGACATACTGTGTTAATTACAAGTTACTTCAAAAACACTGTGGTATTACCATTATCTATGTACAAAAATGTGGTAGTACCATGGTACTTTTTGTGCCATTTTATTACAGCATTTACAACAGGATACTAGTCAAACACACGTAACTAAATGAAAAATGTTTTAAAACTAAAAATGAAACCTTTTTATACTGATTTTGTGCCCTGCAAAACACTTTGGACAGTGAAATAATCTTGTTTTTTGTTTTGAGAATAAAACAAAACAAAAAACCCTAAATAAACTGTACCTTTAAGCATTTGACTGCATTTCTCTACATTTTCACGGCCGTTGAATCTAGGTATGTTCTGTTGTAGGTTGCTGAAATCCATGATAAATCAATCATCTCAATGTAGTCTATTATGTTGTGGCAAGCTGTTATCGTGCAAATGCACTAAATGTTTAAATCATTTGTTAGCTTTGTGATGGCCTTGTGCTTTGTGTTTAATACAAGTGGTCTTCTCGGTGACGGATGCAAATGGCAAGCTCAAAAACAAAATTAAACAAGATTTGTTCATGTGCACAGTGGCAATGTAAATAAACACTACCAAAGAGGACATTAAAGTGACACTTCAATAAGATGAAGTGAAGCAAATACCTGTAATCTTCCTCATGGTTTTCACCCAAACATCGTCGTATTTGCACATGCCGTCTTAATGTAGCATATGCTTCCTTTAATACAGAAAACATGGAATATGTTTGGTGTTAAGATTTTTTTAATGCTTTTGTATAAGACTCTTATGCTCACCAAGGCTCCATTTAAAAATGCAAAAGCAGTAATATTGTGAAATAGTTCAAACAAACTTAAAATAGCTTATTTTATTTGTATATTTTAAGATGTAATTTATTCCTGTGACGCAAAGCTGGACTTTCAGCATCATTATTCCAGTCTTCAGTGTCACATGAGCCTTCAGAAATCATTCTAATATGCTGATCAAGAAACATTTATCAATATGCAAAATTGATTTACAGCTTAATATTTTTGTGGAAGGGATTTTTTCCCCCCACGGTTCTTTTATGAATTTCCAAAGAGCAGCATTTATTTAAAATAGAAATCTTTCATATTATAAAATTTGTTTATAGCAATTAAATTACAGTAAACTCAACATGAAACAAAAGTAGACCCCATTTTGGTAATATTGAAATATTAAAAATATTGCAAGGCTTCGTGTTTGATTTAAAACACTAAACCCCTTATTTTCAAGAATTTTAATTAAACTCGTAATTATAAACTTATTTATCATTAACAGTATCTAACAATCAATTTCTCTAAAATGATCTTTATTTTGGAAAACCAACTTATTTCAGATATTCTTACACATTAAAAGATTAACGTCCAAAAGATTTTATACAAAGAACAGTCAAAAGATTAACAGACAAATTCTAAAATATTAAAACATATACAAGAGCATTCACATGATACAGAGAGCTGGCATAGTCACAAACTCCCCAACCCAGAAAAACAAGTAATAGTATGAGAGTAAACATCAGATCCAGAGGAGGAAGTCATAGTGTAGAACCCAGAAACTGACAAGTTTGACTGCTGGAATATTTAAGGGCCCTTAGACTCGGTGGTGAACTGATAAAACTATACAATCTGTGACGTCAGTGGGTTAACGGGCAGAAGTAGCGGCTGTGGCGGTGCTTTTGCAGGCCATGAGCTTCTCCACCATGTTGCGAGCATAGCGCAAACGACTGGCCAACTCTTTACAGCACCCAAACTCCTCAATTAAGCTCATCTTATAGGTGTAGAACTCCCGCTTCTCATTGATGTACGTCACGGCGCCCATCAGGGGACACAAAATAAGCTTGGTGTGGTCCTGCAAGGCACAAAGAAAATGGTGAGTTCACAGTTTCAGTTTGGATACTTTTGTATTTTGACACCACAAGTACCCAAATGAAGTACTTGACCTATTTTAAAGATGGTAGGTTCTCACCTGGAAGAAGTTGATCTGCACGGTTCCGTTGCTCAGGTGTAGCACAATGGCGCTCTTTGTGCGGAACCAGTGGCGGAGATAAGGCAACCGGGTCAGTTCATCCCCATCGCGGGGTGTTATGTTCGCCCCGGCCTTTAACAAGTGCTCACTCATGTAATTCCTGAAGTACTTGAGGAGTGTAATCTACACCAAAAAATAAATAAAAATGACTTCAGCAACCCTGGAACAGAGAATTATGAAAGTCATCTGTTGTATTATTTCCAGTGCACACAGACCTTTTTGGAGAGTGCAGAAGGGTAGGAACGAACACTGAGGTAGGATTCTGCTGTGCTGCGGTCGATGTACTGCAAACTGTCCCCGTCAGCGTACATGATTAAACGCGTGGAATCGTTGAACAAAACGCCTACGCTGTTATCACACAGCTGGTAACCTATGAAGGAGAAAAGTGCATTAGCATATGAACAATATTTTTGGAGAGCATGCAAGTAGCTTTCGGCACCCAAAGGTACAAATTAAACTTGTGCACATAATTGGGATTTCATAAGATATCATAACATTTGTGAATAAAGCACCTTTTCCTTCCTGCATGTTCAAGAAATCCTGGGAAACTGGCACAAAATATATGTAATAAAAACAGTGCTGAAACCCTGGAAGATTGTGAAGCTCTTCAAATTACAGGGATGCACCCAAAAAAAAAAAAAAACAAAAACAAAAAAAAACCACACACACTAAAGATCTCAGTAATAAGGATCATTGAAATATACTCCATTTTCACCATTCACAGTTAAGTTCTCCAGCAATGAGTTACTTCATTTCAACCAAACTAATTTTAAAGTGAAGCGAGTTCGCATTGCTTACATGATTGCCTGTTGTACATTATCCCCATTATGTTCACAAAACAGACAGAGTGAAAATGCATCAGTGAAGAAATGCTAATTATACAGTTTGGGGCGGATAAATGTTTCCACACTTTTTTGTGAATATTTCCAGTTGCTGAAATTTTAGTACAACATTTCCAGTTTGTATATTGGCATGAGTAAGTAAGTGTCAGCATGGTGTCTTACCAAGGCCATATTTGTCAGAATAGTCGACCCATTTACTAATCCAGAAAATTGGAATACAAGCAGGGTCCTCGGCTTCCCCTATAAAGGGAAAAAGAAATCATTGCATTGTGTTTGTCAACAGTTTGAACATGAACCCAAATCATATTTTGTACAAAGTATAGCTTTAGAGATTTTTTTCAAATAGAGTAGATCCTACTCCTATTTCCATTCAAATACAGCAACAACATGTCGTTACCTTGTCTAATAAAGTCTCTCTCAGATGGCCTGGCCGTGTTGAGGCTGGCCAGCTGCTGCAGCATGTCAGTTAGATGACAGTCAGGTTGTTCAGTGCCATCCCTGTACAGAAAAAAAAAAAATAGATAAAACCATTAAATACAAATATTACAATTAAACATAAGGAATGCAAGTCAGTTCACAATTTGATACTATTGGCCAAATGCATGTTCAAAACCTAATAGTTTGCTGGTATCTACAACATAAAACTGACCTTTGCTGAAAATCTTCCATTTGTGGCTGCTCCATTTTCCCCATTTTCTCAATAGGACTATCTGTCCCTGTACACACAGAAGAAAGATTTACTTGTAAATATTTCTGAGTGGCAGGATTTTCCATGAAGGAGGGGAACACTGAAATCCAAATTACAACACCTTTATCTGCACATACCTTTATTAAGTGATGAGAGGGGTTTGCGAAGGAGGGCGGGATCCAGACTGGAGGGGGCGATGGAGAACCTGGGAGGTACAGTGAGACAGGAAGTGGGCAGCCGCACAGGCGCATAACCGGAGGTGAAAAACTCATCAGCCAGCAGCTCGGACACAGAAGGTCTGAGCGTAGGGTCAGCGTGCAGCATCCGACGAATCAGAGCAGCAGCAACTGGATTAATGTGCTAAACAATACAAAAAAAAAAAAAAGCATATTACAATAAGCCACCAATTTGACAAGTATAACAGGCAAACTCCTGATGCAAAGATACATACTCTAGGAACAGTGTACTCATTCTTCTTGATTCTGATGTAGGTCTCCTTCAGACAGGACGTCTCAAACGGTGGCTTTCCAACAAGCAGTGTATACCTGATGGACATATTACATCTCCATCAGCAATCACACATGCTCAGTTATAAAAATGAATCCTTGTGATTCCTCAGAGATAGTGTTTTATGAAAATCTACATCAAATGCTTCCATAGTTGCTTAATTTAACATTGGACTTACAGAATGCATCCCAGTGACCATACGTCTACTTCAAAGCTGTGGCCTTTCTTGCAGAGCACCTCTGGGGCGATGTAGTTTGGAGTGCCACACAACGTCTTCTTTCTCTCTCCATCAAACTCAATCTTAGTGGCCAAACCAAAGTCACCTAAAGAGAGAGAAATGGGATATAGTCTTGATTTTTTTTTTTAAAAAGGTCAAGGGTGGGGAAAAAAAGAAAAGGCAAACAACAATAATTTTTCCTTACCGATTTTTACATCCATGTCATCATTGAGGAACAGGTTTCCAAGTTTGAGATCACGGTGGATGACCCGGTTGTTGTGCAAGTACTGACAACCCTGAATAGTATGGCGCATGAAGTATCTGGCCTCAGGCTCAGTCACTGCCTTCCTCCGCTTGTGCAATTCAAGGAGAGACTGTAAGGAAAGAAAGAAATGAAGCACCAAAATATAGAGCAGACGGGAACTTCAAACAAACTTTTTTTAAACTCCACTTCAATCACAAAAAAGGACAAAGGAATAAAAGAATTTGCCAAGAACTTTCAGGATAAACAATTTCTTATTTCAGACTTCTGGGGAAAATAAATAAATAAAATCTGGTAGGATTTGAAGTTTATATAAATTTACAAAATCAAAAAAAAAAAATAAAACTATGAATGTTTTATAAATTAAGCATTATAAATATACATTAACAATAGAAGGGAAGACAGTATAATATGCATTTAATTTTTTTTTTTTTTCTGACAGAGTTCGTTTTAAACAACGATATCTCCGAGAAACACAAAATCAGCTGACGTCACATCCTCCAGTTTAAAATCCACCAGCGGCGTCAGGGAGAAAATTGAAGTTGTTTTAGTTTAGATAACGTACATTATTAATAAAGAACAAACATTTGCGTTTTGAAAGAACACAGTAAGTACCAGTTACTCTTAACAGAATGTAATTATTTTCACGAGTTCAGTTTGAAGCGCTGTTATATACTATCAGCCATTGACAGGAATACCGACCGTTGACGGTCTGTTTTCAAATCGGGGTCCCAGATCTTACCCGTCTCCGACAGATTTCCAACACCACGTACACGAAGTCATCATCCTCAAAAAAGCCGTGAAATCCCACGACGTGCGGGTTGTCGAGACTCTTGTGAATGGCGATTTCTGTGCTCATTTTCTCTTTCTGGTGCGGCTTGAGTAGCATCGACTTCGGGACCACTTTCCCTGCAAAAACCTCCTTGGTGTCCATATCTGTGATTTCGTAGCATTTCGCAAATCCTCCCTTTCCCAGAAAGCGACCTCGCATGTATCTCTTCGTGGTTCTGGGATCCACCAGAACGTCAGGAATCTCTTTCAGAGGAGCAGATTTGGGGTCGACGTGAGCCGATGGCTTCGCCGACTTTGCGATTCCAGCGCTCATCGTTGCACGCTTTACAAGACGATTTAAGAACAATAAGGAACCCTAAAGTCCTGAAAAATAAATAACTGAGGCGAAGTTCCTTGCTCCTTGCTTTTTTATCCCGAAACGCACGCACGCAATTCACCAGTCATCCACATCCGCTGCGAACCACAGAAATTTACATTCAAATAATAACTCCAAAAATTTGAAAACCCACAATATACACGGTGTCTTATCTAAAAGATGTATATTCGCCGCTCTGAAGCACGCATCGGTCGTATTTCGCTGATAAGAACGAAATTAAACGGGCATAAATGATGTGCGTCGGCCCGCTGCTCAGATGGGAATGCAGTGAGTCACTGCTACTTTTTGAATTGTGCTCGATTCGTTATCTCCGCCTCTGATTGGCTGCTGCGATTTAAATTCTGACCAAACACAGCGAAGCATCATGGGACTCGGCGTGCGCGTTCTGAAAAACTTTATTTGCCTGTACATACAGTGTGCATACTATCCATCCTAAATTCTGTGTAATATTAGTTTTTTATTGAAATAAAAATAATATTATTTCAATAGCCTACTATTTAGGGCAGATAGGGTGGATAGTATGCACATTGGGATGCAGAGTTTGTGTTCTTTGGATATTTAACATTGGGAAACATTACACAACGTAAAATAGTTTCCTTATGAATTGAATTTTATGATTTATAACATGAATCATACGTTTTATTAAGTCTCTATGCAGTATACATACTATCCAAAGTCCACTAACTTGTAATAATAAAATTATTAATTAAATGCAAATAATTTATATTAAAATTTAAACAACTACATTTTGTAAAAAAAAAAAAAAAAAAAATTACCTGATGATAAATTGCTATTATTTGCTCATGACAAATACAGCTAATCATTTGGTTTTGTACATTGTTATATTTGTTTAATTATGCCACATGTGCCGTTTTGGGTTTGTATACACATTCATGCAGTATCTAACCTGGAAAAGTAAATGATCTTGCTCTAGTTTTTAATCTAGACAAGTTATCCCACGTGGTTTTAACACTTTGTGTACCTTTCGGCATTTGTGTGTGTGCAAATGACCAAATGAGGGCACATTTAGCTTGTGGAGGAGAAAAATATCTTGTCGCCTATCATTAAACACGTTTTTATGTTTGTACAAGTGTGGGTGTGAGTAGAGGAGAGAAAGCTAGATAAACAGAAAGTTTGCCCTTGTGATACAAAACCAAAACAGTGTTACAAGGTCAGTGAGCAGTAACAAACAATGTTATATTATATATTTTTTGACAATTATTAGTGTTTATTTTAGTGTCTTATTCAAGATTCAGTTGATGATATTCAACTATTTCTCACAGACTTAAAATTAATAGCTTTCTTCTAAATAAATGAATATGAAAAAAAAATTATGCAAATATAATCAAACCATTAAAGAGAGGACATGACTTAAATTAGCTGTGTAGGTGTTTTTTGAGAGTATATCTGCATCTTTGTGAATTCTTTGAAGTGTTTCCTGTAAGGTTGTTTACTGTTTTTCATGCCAGCTTTCTCACTCTCGTGCTCACGACTTTCTCCTGTCTAGTCCATTCACAAATGCACGCATGCACCCACAGTTTCCTAATTAAAACACTACAACTGTCTCTCTAAAAGGTTGTCATGGCAGTTAGATAATTTTAGCATATATAAAAAGGTGGGTTGCATGGTTGCAGTGAGAAAGGAAGTATTTAATGTTTGCATAAAACATGTCAGCCTTCTTGAAAGCTAAATAAATTATGCATAGGCTATATTAAACAGTTCCAAAATACATCAACCTATGCATATTAGTCATATAGTCAGCAACTGCTGGGACTATTATATGACTGGCATGCATATTTAGTGATAGATCAAATGTTTATACCATTAATTTTTACATTTGTGTTTCATTTTGCTACCATTGGTTTTTACTTGTTTATACATAGTCAATCATTATTGTAGATGTGGCTGTAGAGCTGATAAAAATATTATTTTTGCTTGTATATGTACATAGCTATTCTTTTGTCCACTGACCTGTTTATAAATAAATATAATAATAAAATAATATATTTTAGGAGGTGATGAAGTAAGGAGAGCAGCAATGCATTCAGATGGAAGGTGTGTTTTTTTTATTCATAACCTGTTTTGAAAATTTCTGGAACTGGTTTTGATTCCAAGTAATCAACAATAAAAAGTTGGTCAAACTCACACAATTGGCCACTATAATGAATAGATTCACATCTATTTCACATTTCAGTTTTTGAAGCATTAAAGGAATAGTTCACACAGATGAGTTTGTTTTTGGAGAAATGTTGCATTAGCATTACATCACCTGCTCACCAATGGATTCTCTGCAATGAATGGGTGCCGTCAGAATGAGAGTCCAAACAACTGATAAAAACATCAAAGTAATCCACACAATTGGTAGTCCATTAATTAACGTCTGTGAAATTAAAAGTTGTTTGTTTGTAATAAAAGTTTTTCTGTTTTAATTTTAAATTGTTACTTCTGGCTAAAATATCAACTCTCTATACATTATATTGCTTTTGTGAAAAAGTCTTGTCTGAATCAGGAGAGAAAAATCCATGTGAAAACTAACTAGTCAGTAGATGATGTGCATTATTATAAATTATGGACTCATGTTTTGGCCAGAAGCAACGACTTCAAGTTAAGAACTTGATGGATTTGTTTTATACTACCAAGCAGCTCTTCACTTCACAATTTGTTAACTGATGGACTGGAGTTGTGTGGATTACTTGTGGATTATTGTGATGTTTTAATCAGCTGTTTAGACTCTCATTCTAACGGCACCCATTCACTGCAGAGGATCCATTGATCCAAGTGATGTAATGCTAAATTTCTCCAAATCTGTTCTGATGAAGAAACAAACTCACATCTTGGATGGCCTAGGGGTTTGTCGCAAATTTTAATTCGTGAACCATTCCTTTAAGGACATATTATTTGCAGACTCTATGTTATTGATCACAATAGCAATGACATGGTGTTGAGTCATGCACAGACTGATATACTAAAGGCCATCTGGAAGGTGCAGAGCTGACTTCATTTCCTGAGAAAAGGTCAGGTCATTCAGCATATGCAGCAAAACCCTTAACTTGACCTATATCTTATATGCAATGTGATATTTTCTGTGTGTTGGATCAGAGCAGCAGGATATAGCCAAAAAAGCTTAGCATCAAATTACTGAATTATTACTCTTTCATTCAGAGTCATGCTTGGTTAAACTAAGAACACATGTCTGTTGTATAGGTTACTTTAGCCCAAGTAGGTCACATTTGATATTGCCTATGTAACAAGGTAAAAAATATGCACAGAGAACATATATTGATTAGAACACAATTTGCATTTATTCACTCATAAAAGAACTCATTTAGACAGATCAGACAAATGCAAAAAAACCTTTCATGATTATGATAAAACATCAGACCCATTCTTGAGACTCAAAATGTCCAACATTTATGTGGAGACTATTGATCCAGACCACTTAAGCATCAGTATGATGCACAACTATAATATCACGTGAATGTCCATTAAGACAAGATACAGCTGTTGTTCTTCTTCATCGGAGGCTTTTTCCGCGTTTCTGTAAGTTCTCTGCTCATTGTCTGCGTCCGTCTGCGCAGTGCTGGGCTCACGCGGCTCGGTAACTTCATCTGTTGAAGCAAGTCCCGAAACACACCTGTGACGTTCTCGCCGGTGCGTGCGGACGTCTCCACAAACCCCGCGCCCCAGTCCTCCTCCACCGCGCGCATCACCTCAGCAGTGGCCTGGCGACTCCGGCTGCCCAGGTCCGCTTTGTTCTCTATCACCGTGATTTCAGTGAACTTCTCTCCCTTCAGCTCCAGAATCTCCTCACGGAGTCGCTGCACCTCCTCCAGGGAGTCTGGCTCGTCTGCGGCGTACACAAGCGCAAACGCGTCCCCGGTTCGGATGCACAAAGCGCGCATCGCTGGGAACGAATAACTACCGCTCGTGTCCAAGATCTCAATGCGCACCCTCGCGCCGTCTGTGTCGTACTCGAGAGCGTGAAGCTCCTCCACCGTGCGCGTGTGTTTGGAGTCGAAGCGATCTTGCAAGAAACGGGTGATCAGGGCAGTTTTTCCAACCCCGGCGGCGCCCAAAAACACAAAGCGCACCGTCCGATGCTCCCGCACCAACAAAGACATATTGCTTCAGTTGTTAATTTTATCAGTTATAGTGTGCAGAAGAGATTCAGTAAGTGTGCAGAAGAGATTCAGATGTCCTTATGCCATCGAGACGCGGCACAGAAGTGTTGAGATGAGGCAAGGATGCTGCCCTTATATTACCTGCATGCGTACTACGTACTACTAGTTGTAGCCAATGGAAACGCAAATGACGCGACGCGTGGGTTTCTGTGTTGTAGAGTTTGACGATTTGAAAAACATTGTAGGAATTATTCAGTGAGTTCAGCTGGAGTTTGTAGGAAAATTTCGGGTCACAAACTGTTGAGGTTCATTAATATTACGCAAAAGCTGTTTGGTGTCTTAATTAAACACCAATGACCAAATTATAAATTAACCATGGTTTTGCTGCACTAACCATAGTTTAACCATGGTAGGCTATTTGTAGTAAAACTGTGGTTATACAAAGGGTAATCAATGCACCAAAAACCCATGTTTAGTACACTTTTACTATAATAAATCCATGGTTCATTTTCATAAGGGTTGCTCTCTAATAACATGATTTCTGTTTGCATGAGTTTATTTATCACCACAAGAAATGAATAACCTCATATTTATGGTTGCTGAAACATTAAAAATATATAAATAAATAATGGTCAAATTTGGTTTATTTATTAAATGCATTTTTTGAAACATATATATGTGGACCATATTGTATTGTGAATTTGCTAAATCTTTGTAAATCTCTATATTTATTTGTAAAAATACAAAACAGTTTGAGACCCCTCCAAAGTCCCCATAATTGTCCCCCAATTGACAAACAGCTTCATCTCACAACAATGAATGTTAATGTTTAAAAAGTGTTTATACTTTGTTGTTTCACATGCTATTTTTTATTTTTTAAACAGACAGTTTTGATTTTACAAATAATATGCTATTCTACTACAAACAGGATTCTGACTTGAGAAAGCCTGACTTCTTGTAGGTGTGGTTTGGCAAATTATAGAAAAGTTTTTTACTCTGCCCTGGATAAGTAAGCCTATCTACTATCAGCAGGGTTAATTATTTAACTAATGTGTGAACAAGCCTATATTATTTGATGTCTAATATTTAATCATCTTTATCTTTATGCATGGCTGACCTTTCAACGACTTTCATAAAACTCCAGCAAATTACCAGTTTAATTAGCTTAATTAGTCATCATGTTTCATCATTCTGTTGAAAGCTTACTGAAATAAAATATGTAAACTGTTCAAAGGAGCATTATATGCTTGTTTAAGCAAGGCTGTAATTGTCATTAAGCAAAGTCAGAAACCCCATCCTGAGGTGAGGTATTTCAAATCTATGTTTCATGAGCTCATCACGTCAGAGATGATTTTCCATATATTGTATATTAAAATCATGGTGTCAGACGGTAGGCATGGCAATACACACGGTCACCTCACAGCACTGATATTTTCCACACAAACACTGTGTTTGCGCAAGTCTGAAGGCTAAATGCAGTCAATGTGACTTTATCTGTCTATTTCCCTATTAATCTGTTGCTGCTGTCCATCAAACTATCTGGGACTAACATGAAAGGGTGATTAATTTGGCCTTCAGTTCTGGCTTTTCTGCACATTGCTGTCTAGTTTATTATATTTAATGCAGTATATGAGTATATTTATATTAGTAGGCCTATATTTAGTGTGACTGTATTAATAAAAGCAACTTTAAGATAAGCTTGTTTGTGCTGTTGCAGTGTAGTCTCAAGTGCATGTGACTCACATTTTGACAGGAAATGACCTTTTCTGTGTAAATCTCAAGGATTAACATTTTAGGGAGACATCTTCTTCACACCACATGAAGACACATCAAAAGATCAGTATATCGCCTCTAAGGAACCATGATTTAAGAGACCCACTGTCCTTAAATGGACACTTACTGTCCTGTCTAACACAAACACTTAGGGTTGCAAAATTCCGGGAATTTTCAAGACTGGAAACTTTCCATGGGAATATATGGGAATTAACGGGAATTAATGGGAATTTACGGGAATTAATGGGAATAAACTGGAAATTTGCTAAATTGCAGGAACTAGGAACATAAATGTAGTTGAGAACAAAAACTTGCAGCATAATCTTGGTTAAAACAACCAGATTTAATGCAATTTCAGTTTAATTTCTACTCTACACATTGCTCAAATCGCACACAGCACACTGCTTACTGCGGGGTATCGAGGCCACGCCCCCTACCCCTACATGCACTGTGCTTTCCTCCTTAACATGCACAGATCATTTCTTAAATCCTGCACACAAAATATCAAAATGTCCATCTTGGTAAGTATTCATATAAATTACATGAATATTACAAAAAATGTTTAAAACTTCCTTGTGCTGTGCATAATATACTGTGCAACTAAATTAGGCTATACCATAGTGAAAACAAATACACTGACTGAACAAACATTTAGGTGAGATAATAATAAAACAAAAGTCTAAAAATGACCCTCCCCCACACACAATCCTCTCTAGTCACCTAAGAGAGGGATTGCCCTCCATTTTCTCTGAAGCCGCACTTTCTGCATTTGAGCCCAAAGACTACATCGAAGTTTTGATATTCTAAATATATTTGATCTATGGGATTCACGTTTAACTAGTAAATACCAAAAAGTGTTTATACAGTTGCTAGACAGTTTATGAGGTAGGCTATGTGCTGTATAGCTCAAGCTTTGATGCTTCTTCTGCTAGCAAGTTTTCTGTTATCATACAGAAGTGCAGTACTGGTCAAAAGTTTGGACACATTACTATTTTTAATGTTTTTAAACATTACATATCTTTTGCTCATCAAGCCTTCATTTGTTTGATCAAAAATACAGAAAAAAAAGTACTTTTGTGCAGTATTACCGGTATTACAATTTAAAATAATGGTTTTCTGTTGTAATACACTTTAAAATATAATGTATTTCTGTGATGCAAAGCTACAGTCTTCAGTGTCACATGATTCTTCAGACATCATTCTAATATGCTTATTTATTATCAATTTTGGAAACGGTTGTGCTGCTTAATATATTATTATTATTATTATTATTATTATTATTATTATTATTACCTGTGATTCTTTTTTCAGGATTCTTTGATGAATAAAGAGTTAAAAAAAAAAACACATTTAAAATAGAAATCTTTTTTTAACAATACACTACCATTCAAAAGTTTGGGGTCAGTATCTTTTCTCTTTTTTTGAAATAAATTAATACTTTTATTCAACAAGGATGTGTTAAATTAATTTTTAAAAAGTAGTAGCAAAGACTTATATTGTTAGAAAATATTTCTGTTTTGAATAAACTGTTCATAAGTTTTTTATTCATCAATAAATCCTGAAAAAAGCATCACAGATTCCCCCCAAAAATGTCATTTTTAAAATTTGTATTAGTTTGCATACAAGTGAGTCTATGATAAAAAAAAATATATATTTATGTTTGTATATGACACAGTTTTATAAATTTCCAATTAATTCCCATAAATTTCCTTAAATTCCCAAAAATTCCCGTAAATTCCCATAAATTCCTGGTAAGTTTCAAATTTGGAATATTTCCAAAGTTCCCCAGACGAAGTTCCCATGGAAAGTTTCCGGAAAACTTCCGGAAATTTACCGGAAATTTTCCGCCCCTTTGCAACCCTACAAACACTACATAAAAACTATTGCAAATCATGCAGATTTTTAAGATAAGGAGGTTGCACCAGTGTCTTTACAATACGGATGAGAACCACTCACATTTTCTTCAGAAATAGTAAAAATCATTCATTCTAGTGGCTTCCCTTTCAAAGTTTTAAAGGAATATTTCTCCCAAAAATGAAAATACTTTAAATTTACTCAGTATCAGGTAATTAGGTAATGTAGATGAGTTTGTTATTTCTGCTGTGAAAAAGTCCATCCCAAAATCCATTCTTGTGGATTAATGTGATATTTTTATCAGCTGCAAAAAAAAAATGCTTTTCTTATTTAGATGTTTTGTCTTGTTTCCAGCCGAAATATCTAAAAATTCTTAAATCAGGAAGGATTTTCTAGACAAGTAAAAATTATTGTCTTGTTTTCAGAAAAGACGTCAAAATTAAGTGAGTTTTTGCTTGAAACAAGCTAAATAATCTACCAATGGGGTAAGCAAAATAATCTTTGTTTTCTGTTTGAAATAATATTACTTTGCTTATCCCATTGGCAGATTATTTTCCAGTGTGAACTGCTGCTTTAATCTGATGTATTGTTTAATTTAAGGAAATGAATAATTTAAGTTGCTCACTTAAGTAATGACAATTGTCATGAGCAGATTATTCGATAAAATCTATTATTTGCCACTAATAGCACTTTTAGGCTACTAAATTACACGTGATCTTTTTTTTTTTTACACGTGATCTTTATGTATTTACAATTCTGAGGCACCATTCCCTTTAATGCAAACAGACTACTTACAAAGCTAATATTTAATATACAACACTGCTTTTAAGCTTACAGCTGCGAGACAGGGAAAACACTAGTTGAATCCGAGCACATGAGCCCCAAATCTGCAGCTCATTCACTAAACACTAAGAAGAATAAAAAAAACAGACATTACTAAAGAGTCCCGATGAGACGGATAATGCACACGTCTGTCTAAATCTCAATCCTGCTCTTCAGGAGGTCCTTTAATCTTATTATGTAATAGGTTATATAGCTATTGTCAAAATAAAGGACGATTTTATTATCCAGTAGCAAAGTCGAGGTACACTAACCTGAAGGTCAGAGAATGTGATCTGTTTTCGATTCGTTTTGTCTGCAGTCAGAACTCGCGGGACCGTTGAGTGTGGCAAAATATTCCTCAAGACTCCTCAGGTTAGAAACAAAAGTCAACTTTTGAGCGTAAACTTCTCTCCTGGGTATGTAAATGAATGTTAATTTCACTGAAGCTCATTATTTGACCAGCCAGATCTGTGTCTATCTATCAGTCAGATGATGTTTACGTGGTTGTTTACAGTTGGTTGTGATTCTCGTAATGTTTTCATATGTCAAATGTATACTTTGACTCTCTAGAAATAACATATTAACATATTAGTTTACAGGATGTCAGAGGAGATTCTCCCTAACGAAGATAAAGAGACAGTAAGTTCATGTGTTTATATATTTGTGGAAGCACCATTTGACAAAAGTTGATTAGAACTAATAACTGGTTATTATGGTAACGTTAGCTTGTTTTGGACATTGTTTGAAATACCTGTAAATACTGTACGTTATGACATACATGGTGTAGTGCCATGTAACATCTGATATCCTCACTGTACTACCAATAGCACTTTTTATTTGTATAATTAGCATGTATTAATGTTTTTACTTAATATGACAGACATAAAAATATTATTTCATTTGTCATTCATTGAATGTTTTAGCTGAGAAGACGATTGGAGCAGCTGAAGCGAGAGTATGAGAAGACCGCACAGAGACTGCAGGTGGCCATGCAAGAATTTCTCTTCAAACTGATGTTAACACTGTTAGACTGAATTGATTTCTGCAGTACAACAGCGCTTGATATAATTTAATTTGTTAATGTATATTTGTGTGTTTTTCGTTTTTCGTTTAGAGAGCAGAGCGTCATGATGCCATTCTCAGACTTACACAGAATGACTCTCCACACACATCTGAGCCATCTTCTGTGACTCCCTCCGTGCCGACATCAGAATATTCAGAAAACCATGAGAATCTGCAATCACAAACCAGTAAGGCTAACTTCAGTGTAAAAACATGAATAGAGACAAACGTAACTGATAATATTATGATTTATCGCTTTACATACTGTATGTGTCAATATTCATAACCTCGGTGGTTTGAGATACCAGTGATGACCACATTTACCATTCATTGTAATGTAAATGTTGAAGAAAGTAAAAAAAAAAAAAGAATTTGTTAAAGTTTTTTAAACTTAAACTTGGTTTTCTTTTTGCTGTCTCAGGCCTAGTTGCAGAAAGAAACGGCTCTGGTTTTTCCGCTGTACCAAAAATCCCTGCCATCCAATCGGATTTTGTCGAGATTATGTCCACACCGCCTTTGTACTCCCCAGTATGCAGACGAAGCCCCACCCACCGCCTGCGTTCGAAGCGTAGTCGACTGCGTCTACGGAACAAAGAGCGAGAATCAGACACTGACATCAGCCAAGAAAAAGAACGAGATGGAAGTGGAGACAGTATTTGTGAAAAGGTGGATACCGAAATAAAGGAGGGTAGTGAATGTACCGATAACAAGAACAGTCTGAAAGGAGTGAGAAAATATGGTAAGATGGAAGACAAGGACTATGAAAAGAAAAAAGAAAGAGAAATTGTGAAGATGTCAGCTGAGAGGGAGAAGAACCAGGGCAGGCCAATAGGCATAAGAAAAGTTGGTAAAATTGCTAAGCCATCACAAGAACTGGAGAATGATGGGAAAAGAGTGGGGCATTGTGAATTAAACCAGTCTGTGAGCCAGTCAGATAACAAACTGCCAATGGATTCAAGTGAAGAAAATCATATTGTTCACTGTAGCCAGAAAAAGGTTAACGTTGAGCAAAAATCACACTCAGGTTCAGATGTGTCTATCCAAACCTCATCTTTCCCTCAGTCATCTGAGGGAGTACAGATCACTGACAAATCACAAGAGATGCTTGAACAAACTAACCAGTTGCTCAAAGACTCAAATAAAGGTTATGATGACAGGATAATCACTAAACCATCTGGCATTCTGGACTCTTGCACGCTGGTTGAGGGTTTACCGTTTCCCGTGGAGTATTATATTCGGACGACAAGGCGCATGGCTGCATCTCACAGCTCTATCGATCTGGATGCTGTCATTTACAGCCAGCTCACTGGGGGGCGGGGCAGACGCAGGCTCAGCCAATCGCAAACGAGCGGTAGAGGTCACATGACCCCAGAGCATTCAGTCTGCAGGTCCACTGACCAGACCAGACGTGGAGGAAAAGGTCAGAGAGGAAGAAGAGGCCGTCCAAGAAGCACTGCTTTATGTGCCAAAGCTGATCCTGATTGTACAATATCACATCCCCCAAGTGATTCTCAAGCAGTTTCAGAATCTCCTACAGAATCAAAATCCACGTCTCACACTGAATCACCCAGCCAGTCAGTACTGGTCCTTGAAAGGCTAGAGGGAGAGTCTCAGGAAGTCCATTCTCCTGGGCCCACAGTGAATTTAAAGCCAAGTCCAGAGCAAGGAGTTACTCAAGATTTTAAGCATCTTCCAGATTCTCAGCTTTGCTTTGATTCCCAACTCCTCCCGGATTTAAATTTGTACCCTATTTTCAGAAGAAAACATGGCCAAACTGGAAAAGCATCTCAGACAGGTACAAATAAAGATGATGCGATTTTTATATTCTTTTCTTTCTGTGTCTTGTAGAATGTATTTTTAAATTATTTTGAATCACAAATAATTATGACACTAGCAATGCCACGGTGATTGGTTCGATTCCCAGGGAATGCATGGACATAATGATAATAAATATACATTGAATGCAATGGAAGTCACTTTGGATTAAAGCGTCTGCCAAATGCATGAATGTAAATGAGAGCTGTTGTACTTTTGGTATCTATCATATTACAAGTAATACCTGTTTGTGAATGTGTTTTGTGTTTTAGATCAGTCACCTCTTCTGCCATCATTAGCTTCACTCATTCACACTCTTCAAGAAAAGGATAAGGAAACTGGACTGCTGGTGGCTGTTGATTTCCAGGATTTTCACCTGCCTGATGAGGATTTTGGACAACTAAAGTTAGAAAGATTGCGCTTGTCCACTTCAGTCGTAGAGCCCTTCATACAGCGTCCCCTCGTGTACAATACACGGCAGAGCAGCAGGCGCCAGAGAACGAGCGGGAGAAAGAGTAATTGTGAAGCACGTTACTCAGTGAGTGAACTATTTACTCCAGAACCCCTACCTACCTCTTCTCTTGAGGATAGTTTACCTCTTTGTCAATCAGACCCTGCTGACCACTCACAGACAGAGATAGAAAAGGACCTCAACACTGTAAATGAAATAAAGACTTTCTCCTCAGATGTGATGGAGAGTAGACAGATTATCAAACCTGAACCAGACGGAAGCATAAACAATGAGAGAAAAGTTGAGGCCCCACTTAAATCCTCCGAAACTGAAAATATTAACGAGATTCAGTCGCAAACAAAGATGCAAAAACAATCTCACATGCTCCCAGAGAGCAACTCACCTTGCCCTGTGATACTAAGTTTGAGCCCATCTCTGACGTCACATACACAGAAAGGTCAGGATCCTGTCCTACCATCTTTGGGAATGTCCCCTCACTTTTTGACTCCAGGTTCCCCATTAGACCTCCGGTCACCTCTGTTTTCTCCCTCTGGTATCCTTAGGTCTCCCTCTTCAATTACACTTATGGGATTTGTGTCTCCAGAATCAGTCTCAGTTAAAACAGAGGACAACAAAAATTGTATATCTGTAAAAACTGGAGATCAGGGAGGTTCTGAAACACAAAATCAAACTCAAATTAGTCAAGAAACAATGGCAGAAATTCAAAATACTGTGAAACCACGTATGCCATCCCAAAACAACACTCCACCGGGATATGAAAAATTAAATGGCCCAGAAACGAAATCCTCATGCATCTCAGAAAATGAATGCAGTCTTGATACGGAAAGCAATCTTGAATGTGGAAATAAGATCAGTTGCACAGCAGAAAATGAAGTTCAACTCCACAATATTCCTGAAACACTCTCCAAGTCTGAAATCCAAACCAAGAACAGTTCTGAAATAGACGTTGAAACCTATAAAGGCTCTGAGCTCGGGTCTGAAACCCAAAGTATGGGGTTAAACCCAAATTTGAAACTCTTTCATTGTGGTAGTAAATCTGGTGCTGTAGGTCAAACTCCTGTTGAGACAACCTCTTTGGACACTTCCACCTATCAGAGAACAGAAAGAAGGACCGGTTTTGACAATAGCAGTACACAGTCAGAGGAACGTAACACTGTTCCATCCAACAACCGGACATTATTGCATGAGGAATCCCTAACTGTCACGTCATTCACTGATGAAGTTCATTGTTCTGGAGTCCTGCAGGAGATGCACACTTTTAAGGTATCTATAAACCAAAAGAAATAATTTTTTGATATGCAATGCAGTGATATGTGCTAAATTGTCCTAAGGTCTAATTACCTGCATATGTCTGTGTGTGATGATTGTCTTTGTACTCAGGCGCTGGAGGGTGGATGTGTGTTGGATTTGTGTTTGGTGCGATGGCCATCGGAGGACTGGTGCATATGTGTGGCAGGAGAATGGAGCGTTTGCCTTTGGGCTCAGATGAAGGGAGTTCAGTCGTGGAGTCTTATACACACCTGGACATTTGCACAGGTAAACCAATTTGCTCCAGCACTTCAGCATAAATGACAGCATAAATTAAAACAATAGCAAGCTGGCAATTCTTTGAATTTGTGTGGTAGTTTAAAAGGTTAGTTCACCCAAAAATAACAATTCTGTCATCATTTATTCATTCTCATGTTGTTCCAAACCTTTAAGACTTCGAGACATGAATTGAGCTATATCTAAAACTTATATATAAGATATATATAAAATATGTCCCTCTGATTTGACTTCTGTGTTTGTATCTGTAGTCCGTCATGTCTTTGCAAGGGATACCAGACTCTTCGGGACTGCTTTGTGTCACTCTGGGTCACTTGGAAATCACAGAAGCAAGGTAATAAAAATGGTATAATACAAAACAGCAAAATTACTATTGGGTAAACTAAAATTATGCTATTTTCGATTCCCTTTACCACAATTTTATTTTATTTTTTCTTTCAAATTAATCCCATACCCTAGGGGCGAACTGTGCTCAGGCATCTTCAAGATGGTTTTTTTGTTGTAGAACTCAATAAACGCCAATCTATTTCCCTGTGTTCTTGAGTGCAGGATGCTTTGCTGTCCAAGTATGGATGGGCCGTTCTCTCAGTACGCAGTGTGTAAGGACACGTTACAAGCAGTGTTGGGTGTGTCTAATTGTCGGCTTGTGTGTTGCTCCACCCCTGGAGATCAACAAAGAGTCAGTGTGTTAACAGTGACTCAAGAGGGAAGGTAATAAACCATAATGTGCATGTTAAACACCTGTGACCAACACCTATCGTTCACGTGAAATATTTCAGCAAAACTATTTATTATTTAATTGCTTCATTCAGGGTAATGAACACTCTTCCCCTGGCCTCAGCTAAGCAGAACATTCGGACCCTTGCAGCTGTTGAGGGTGAAAAAGATGCTCTGATTGGTTGGACAGAATGTAAAACTCTCCTTATATGGTAAAGAATTTGGCGATATTGAGTCTTAAACATCTTTGGATGTCTTTTTTTCCCTTTTCAATTGTATCCATCCTGTACATAGAGAGAATTACAATGATACAGTACATTCTGTTACTATTTTGATGCACACAGCAGAAATATTTATTATAAACTGCAGTATTTTTATTATTAATAAAGGAATACTTCACACAAAAATGTAAATTTGTTGAAAATGTACTCAGGCCATCCAAGATATAGAAAATGTGGGAAAATGTAGCATTACATGAACTTTTCCTGTGCTTGATTTGTTTAATACAAACACGCAACTTTTCGCTGACATTAAGTAAGCCACATGGATTACTTGTGGATTATTGTGATGTTTTTATCAGCTGTTTGGACTCTCATTCTAACGGCACCCATTCACTGCAGAGGATGCATTGTTGAACAAATGATGTAATGCTTAATTTATCCAAATCTGTCCCAATGAAGAAACAAACTCATTTACATCTGGATGGCCCAAATACATTTTCAGCAGAGTTTCATTTTTGGCTGAACCTTTCTTTTAATTTTTGATAAAATGACTGGTATTTTCTGATGCTGTGCTAAAAGGTAGGTAGAATTTGGTAGGTCAGTTTTGTACATATTGTCAGTAAATTATTTGTAATACTGTGTATATCTTGTTTTGCTTGTATTTAAGTTTTTATAATTGATAATCGCTTTGGTCACACTTCCGAATTTCAGGAACATGAAAACAGGCCAGCAGCTGCAGACTATATATCTGGAAAAGACTTTAACCATGACAAACTGCATGAAGGGATATTCTTACAGAGTAAGTGAGTGTATTCTTGTGTGAGTGAGTGTGTGTTAAAGGGGTGGTTTACTGCTTTTTTTCTTTGCTTGATTGTGTTTATGGGGTGCAATATAACCAGAGGTGGGTAGTAACGAGTTACATTTACTTCGTTACATTTACTTGAGTAAATTTTTTGGGTAACTAATACTTTTAGAGTATATTTAAAAATGGGTACTTTTACTCTTACTCAAGTACATTTTTAGTGAAAAAACGGTACTTCGTTACTGTGGGCGACGCTCCTCTCGTTACTTTATCTTAATGCAATACAAGTTAAAAATCCTTCAATTTATTCCAAACGCGCCGTCTACTTTTTTTCTGGGCAATGAGCGATGCCCGTTCGCGAATGATTCATTCTTTTGAGTCAATTCTGTTCGAAGGCTTGATCAGACCAGTGAATCGGTTCGCGAATCAGTTTGAATGATTCGTTCAGTTCCCTGCCGCACGCGCTGAGTCATCTGAAGCGGTTCTCACTCAGAGTTGTAACATCAGGAGCGTTGAAGGCGTGGCTTTGGATCTACAGTCAGTTGAGAGCAAATCTGCAAAGGCTATGGTTTGCTAGCTATGAAGATCTTTATTAGACGAACACCGCGTTCCACAGGTATAGATTCGATTACAGTACACGATACAACTATGACATTACCGGTTTGTTGTACATGTACCTTACACATTAAATACAACGTATAATTTATTCATTAAATAAGCTGTCACAGAGTATGAAATGAACACCCGTCAAACCCGCGTTAGTTCCAGGAGGAATGCCTTGCCTAGACACAATTAATATTGATATTTTCACAATAACTACGCTTGCAGAAATAAAGGCTACATTTGTTTACATTTTGCAGAACAGACGGAAGAAGATCCATCAATGTGCGTTTGTTTCGTTATGTTCAGATGTTCTGTAGCGGTCATGTGAGGAGTTTTCACTCTTCTCTGTGTCAGAGGTTATATGCATATATACATTTATAATACATAATTAATATACTTTAAAATATAATTTAATTCAGTGATGCAAATCAGAATTTTTATCAGCTGTTACTCCAGTTTTCAGAGTTGTATGATCCTTCAGAAATCATTCAAATATATTGATTTATTACCAGTGTTGTTGAACAAACCAGCATGCTGGTTTAAGCTGGTCCTTAGCTGGTCGGACCAGCATAAACCAGCAGTGGACCAGCTTAAATCAGCTCAAACCAGCATCCCATGCTTCAACACATACCTAACCAGCTGGTTTTTTCAACAGGGAACAGTTTTGCTGCTTAATATTTTTTGGAACCTGTGACATTTTGTTCAGGATTCTTTTATGAATAGAATATGTGTGTCTATATATATATATATATATATATATATATATATATATTAATAAATTTAATCTAAATATCTATAGATCTACATAAAAATAGACTATATTCAGTATATGATCCAAAGTAACTAGTAACTAACTACTTGAGTAGTTTTTTTTATCCAGTACTTTTTTACTCTTACTCAAGTAACTATTCAGACTATTACTTTTACTTTTACTTTTACTTTTACTTGAGTAAATATTTCTTCAAGTACTTTTACTTTTACTTGAGTACAGTTTTTGGGTACTCTACCCACCTCTGAATATAACATGTCTTCATGTTTCGTTTGTTAAAAAACGCCTTATTTTTCATATATTTCACCTTTATTGTAAGCCGCTTTCTATGAAACCACTCCCTCAGAAACAGGCAATGGGCTCAGATTGGTTAGTTGGGCCGGTGTGTTGTGATTGGCTAAACTGCGTACTGCACATTGTCCGGAAACTTCACGCCCATTACCTTTACGGGGACAGCTGCACGTGCTCCGGTCAAATGTAAATAACGGTGTCAATATTGCGTATCAGTTTGAGCCAGAATCAGACCCAGAAAGCGGTAATGAAGAGAGTCAAGCAGAACTTCCGCAAGCACGGCTCTTACAAACGTTTCTGAATGGAAGTTTGCTGTTGTGATTACATACAATATTTTGAAGTTTGTACACGTTTGTCTTATACACACAAAATAGCATCTAACTAACTGGCTACTAACCAATTACGTCATAAAGTATACATGGAAAATACATTTACAAAATTAGTACATAATTACAAATTCGGGTCCAAAAGGTTTGTACGTGTTTGTCAAAGACACACGAAATAGCATTTAACTAACGGCTACTAAAGCCAGCGTTTTACATTTGTTTACGTCCTTGATAAAACTAAAACATTACGTCTGAAATTATACATGCAAATACATTTAAAATTATGAAATCTTACTTACAGGCTGTGGCCCAACAACAACTGCTCCATGTTTTAGTAATAGTTTCTGTGTGAATCCGGCATTGAACTCGTGTAGATTCTGGAAGCTGTCTTCCGTAAAATGCGCAGCACAGAGAGCTAAGATTGTAATTGTCAGGAACATTATCAAACATAAATTTTAACCATTGCTGATGAACTACAGCATCCATAGGAAGCCCGAACACAGAAGACCTGACAGCTGGGTGAAAATAACACCGTTTCGACGGCATGACTACAACTCTCCACTATAACTCTTCCTCTTCGACAAAGCCGCAGAACATGGACTTGCCCCCAATTTTGCATGTTCCGGAGGGAGGGTTGATGGGTTTATTTCGTGTGCAACCCGGGAAGTATCGTTGTAGTCCCATATGAGTCGTTTTTGTAGGCATTAAACTTCCTGATTTTTAAAAGACGATATCTCCGCTTACGTTGAACTTTCAGCGCAGCAACTTTGCAGATACTGTTCATGCACCAACACCAACATTACACACTATTTAAAATGAAAAAAGTGAAATCGCAGTAAACCACCCCTTTAAAAGAATGAGAATGTGCCAGTGATAACCTTGCGCTTTCTTTCCTGCAGGGTGTGCTGTGTGTATTGCTTCAGAATGCAGGAAATGTGTGTGATGAGAGTAACGCATCTCTTTTTACTCTGATTGCCACGAATCCTCTCACTGGCAAACATATCACACTGACCTCTATCAGCTGTCCTGATCAACACAAACAGCAGTAAGATTAGAAGTGCTGAATGTTCTAATATAAGAACACATAATGTTAACAGTAAAGTAAAATTAATAAATGCTTGTCTCTTGCTCTAGGTTAATAGATGTTGATGTCTTGGGCTCTGGGCTTGTTGGTGTTTTCCAGTCTGGTTATCTTGCTGTTTGGGATCTCAGAGGAAGCGTGGCTAAAGTTGTTGGTGTGCTGGATGAGTTGTGTCGACTAGCTCGCTGGGCAGGGCCGGACACGCTGCTGACTGGATATCTGAATGGGGATGTTAGTGTGTTTCATTATAAATCTACATAAACACATCTCTATTCAGCAAAATGTGTGCCAAATGACTTGTATTACGTGTTAATAAAACAAAAATATGTTGATTATTGTCATTGTTAAAAAATGAAAAATGTTTGGATGTGATACTGTATGTAAAATATATTTTACAAAATAAAACATAATTTACTTAAACACTTTTAATGCCTTTAATATTGAGGTTAAAGTTTTTAGCTGAGAAAATGTCAAATCGTATAATTTTCATTGTCCCCAGTTAATATGTGACACTGGACCACAAAACCAGTCTTGAGTCGCTGGGGTATATTTGTAGCAATAGCCAAAAATAGATTGTATGGGTCAAAATTATCCTTTTTTATTTTATGGCAAAAATCATTAGGATATTAAGTAAAGATCATGTTCTATGAAGATATTTTGTAAAGTTCCTATCGTAAATATATCAAAACCTAATTTTTGTTTAGTAATATGCATTGCCAAGAACTTCATTTGGACAACTTTAAAGGCGATTTATATTTTGATTTGTTTCACCCCCAGATTCCAGATTTTCAGATCCTAACAAACCATACATCAATGGAAAGCTAATTTATTCAGCTTTAAGACCCTTATGAGTGGTTTTGTGGTCCAGGGTAATAATAATTCCTAATCTTTTTTTGGACATTTTATGAAAGACTGTTTTGGATGATTAACGACTGAAACGATTTTGGATATATATTCAGCCAAAAGAGCAAAAAGTTGACAACTTCGCATTTATAGATAAATTAAATTGAACATTTGATGTTGTACATTGACAGTTAATTTTCTTTTATTATTATGAAATAAAGTATATTTCTAGAAAGTTACATATTTACATTTATATAACATCAATTCGAAAGAACTGAAGACAGTGTGTCGCGCATGCGCAGTGACAGTCTCGTGCATTGTGGGAGCGGATTGAGAAACATGGCGGCGCGCATCATTGCCCGGTGTGTCCGATCACTGAACCACCGTCCTGTATATTTTAACCGTATCAATACTGCCGCGACATTAACAGCAGCTCCGCTCACCCATGGCCGAACATTTTCACAGCTGACTAATGGACACAAGTCTCCGCTGGCGCAGGTGTGTGTTAGTGATTGACTCGTGACATCCAATGACCTACCCGTGTCTTTAGTAAGAATGACTTCAACATTATGGACAAACATTATATCAATATACAGCTACAGAATACTTTTTAACCAACTGACCTGCATGTACAGTTCAGGATAATGTTTCTAAATTAACTTAAGTGTTATAATGTTTATGTAGCATAATAGGTCATTAGACTGGTCTGTATGTTTTGGTTTTTAATGGTTTTAGTTTTAGCTCTTTTGCTTCAATCAGTTATGATTTACACAGTTATAATGGTTTATATGTATGTATACATGACAGTATTAATATCTTTAAGGTCGTTTAAATGTGTATTTGTTTTTTGCTGTATATATTTTATATTATATATTAGTATAATTTTTATCTTTCTTTTTTTCATTGATATTCTATGATATTTAAAAAATACATGATTTACCTCATCATAATACTCATGTATCATCAGTTATTATTGTTCTGAACCTTTAATTCATTGTTGTTATTGTTAACTAAAATAATTAAAATAATTTCTGTAATTGAAATATAAATGTACAAATATTAAATGAAAAACTGAAAAAAGTTTAATCAATAAATTAAACCCAAGTAGAAAGCAAATAACTAAATCATTAAATCTTAAACTAAAATTTAAATAAAAAATTGAAATCTAAAAATAAAAGCTAATTCAAATCATTAATAAATATTATAAATAATAACACTGCTTCAGATGTCTGTTGAAATAATCTTTGTAAAATGTATTTTCTAAGAAGTTTTTTTTTTGTAGATCTCTGTCAGTTCATTTCAGGTTTTTCAGTGGAGGCAGTACGGTGACTTGCCCCCATTAACCCTAGACACTATCCATGACCGTGTCCTCTACGTCCTGAAGCTCTACGACAAGATCAACCCTGAGAAGGTAAATACCAAAGACTAAGGGACTTTGTAAATACTTCATAGTTTTGATCAGTTGGACAACATGTTTGGTTGAAATGTTTCAAATTAGCTTAAAATATACCATATTACATGTGTTTGATGATAATTTAAAAGTGTTTTTCTTAATAGCTTCAGGCTGCGTCTCACTTCATGAAGGATTTGGGATTGGACAGTTTAGACCAGGTGGAGATCATCATGGCCATGGAAGATGAATTTGGTATGTAATTGTATTTACAATTTTTTATTTTTTTTTACAAATTTAATATCAAGTGTAATGTTTTTCCCATTATGACCATTGCTGTGTATTTATTTATTCTTTGAATGCATGCATTGTTCTTGTTGGTGTATAAGGATTAAAAGTTAGTTCACCCAAAAATGAAAATTAGCCTCAAAGCATCCTAGGTGTATGTGACTTTCTTCTTTCAGACGAATCCAATCCTGGCCCCTCCAAGCCTTACAATGGGGTAAGCGGGTGCTTTTTGTCAACAGTCCAGAAGACGTGAAATAAACTGCGTGCATCCGTAATAAAACGTGCCTCACACGGCTCCAGGGAGTGAATAAAGTCCTCCTGTAGAGAATCCATGCATTTTTGTAAGATAAATATCCATATTTCAAATGTAATAATCACTTTTTTCTCACTTCCGCTGACTGTGGTACGCGGATGACGTAGGCATCGCGTGATTAGTGACGAACGCAGAGAGAGAGCAAAACAAAACGCTGGTCACAAATTAGAAGCAAAACGAGGATTTGTATATAAAAATGTTGGAGGATTTTGATATAAGCCAAGAGGAGACTGGTTTTCCTTTGCTCCTGCATTTCTCAGAGGCGCGCGATGACAGCCAGCGGAAGTGAGAAAAAAAAGTGTTTATTACGTTTGAAATATGGATATTTATCTTACAAAAATGCATGGATTCGCTACAGGAGACATTTATTCACCCCCTGGAGCCATGTGAGGCACGCACTTTATTTCACGACTTCTGGACCATTGACAAAAGCACCCGCTTACCCCATTGTAAGGCTTGGAGGGGCCAGGACAATTTTTAGTATAACTCCGATTGGATTCGTCCGAAAGAAGAAAGTCATATACACGTAGGATGCTTTGAGGGTGAGTAAAACACAGGCTAATTTTCATTTTTGGGTGAACTGACCCTTTAATAGAAACAGATTCTTATACCTGGAATAAGAATGTGTATCTATCTACCCTGTTGATAAAGTGTTTGCTTTCATGCACAGGTTTTGAAATTCCTGATGCTGATGCAGAGAAGTTGATGACACCACAAGAGATTGTTCAGTACATCGCAGACAAGAAGGATGTTTATGAATGAGTATAAATAATCATTGTGAGTTTAATTACTGTTCACATCACTTCAGTCATTTCGGGTGAACCTTATTATGAACACTTGTTTGTTCTTCTTCATCCAGATAAAGATAATCCTGTCAGATGACAAAAACCATTGAGCTTTTGTCATGAGCTGTTTATGTTTCTGCTGTTCTTCTTCGTTCTTTATTCTTTTTGTATTTAGATCTGTGTTCATCATTTTGTTTTTGGTTGCTTGTGATTTGCAGCTCTGCAGCACTGTCTGCTAGATACATGCACAAGCTCCTCATTCATACAATAAGAGTGTGTGAATAATACTACAAAAAATAAAGACTTTGAATAAGTTTAAAAGACTTTATTTTTGTCTTCAGGTACATTATGAATCTGTGCCAATATGATCAGTCTGTTCAGTCATATAACTGGTCAGGGGTTTGTTTTTTGGACATTCTTTGTTTTCTAATATTTAAACCATGTACTAAGACAAAATCATAGGGTGCTTATAAGAATTATGTTTTAATATGAGGTAGTCTACCATTCAAAAGTTTGGGGTTGGTATGATTTTTATGCATGTATGTAATTATTTATTTATTGGAAACATTATGCTAGGTTGTATTCAATTGATCAAATACAGTAAATATTGTGTAATATTATCATAATTTAATATAACTGTTTTCTATTTTAATATAATTTAAAATGCAATTTATTCCTGTGATGGTAAAGCTAAATTTTCAACACCGTTACTCCAGTCCAGTCAGAGTCACATGATCCTTCAGAAATCATTCTAATAGGCTGATTTGCTGCTGATTTGAAAGAACTGCATTTATTTGAAATAGAAATCTTTTGCATTCATATAAATGTCTTTACTGTCACTTTTGATCAATTTAATATGTCCTCGCTAAATAAAAGTATTAATGCTGCCCCAAACTTTTGAATAGTAGTTTATAAAACAAGAACACAAGTTCAAATGTAATAGTTAGGAGTGGCTGTATTTGGTATGTTATAGCACCACCTACTGGAGATTCTTCCCATGTCTAAAATTTTACTGCAAGACTTTTCCAGAGTTGGAGCCAAGAGAGTTTAAACAGGTTATATTAGGAAACATTTCTTGTCCAGTACTTAATCTTTACCCCCTGATGTTAATGCTAATAAAACTAATACAATCTTCCACTAATAACCTTTAACTTACCCTAAACAACATTAAGCTGACATTTATTGCAGTGTGGCCTTAAAAGAGTGATACTTTCACATGCTTGTTCACATTTGCACATGGATTCCTTTAATGCCATTTCTTAAGTTTGTGTATTTCAGGATTGGCTCCTCAGCATAAAAGGACTGCGTCTGTATTTCCTTCAGCATATTTAAAACATAAAATATTACACATAGTCATATATCAAAATTTAGGATTACAGCAAAACTGTTTGATTTATGATATATAATTCATTCTTAATTTAGACTTTATAAATAAGCAATATGCCATTGTCATAAAATATTGTTTATTCAGAGTTTCAATTTAACCTTCAGTTTAAGGTAAAAGAGGAGAACTTTGGTTTAAGTTAAGTTCAAAAAGGCTTTAATTTTAAAGACACTCCTGTCTTATGGACTTAAACCCATGTTTCCTTTTCAGGTGTAATAAATCCTGCTCCCTCCCTCTGTGTTTATGTGTGTGTTATGTCAGTGGACGTCTGTGAACGTACCTCTCACTGTGAAGATGAGAAGCTAGGGAGGGACGCTCCAGGCATTTCCTCCTTTTTTGTGTTTGTGTCAGGATTTCTGTGCATTAGGGAAAGGTTAAGCAAAGTTTTAAATGCAGTGAGATTTGAATTTAAAATGAAGTAATGAAATGACTTTTAAGCAGTTGTTTAAGTTTTATTTAATGTCAGAATACCTTTTAATATAGTTTTAGTTTTTAATTTGCTTTACAAATGCAGTGTCTCAGCTTGTCTAATCTACCCTCACACAAAAGTATTGTGGTAGTATTCCTTCAATCCCTGCATTCAATCCCCTAAAACTGCTGTCTAAAAAGGCATCTCTTGATTTTGAGACACAGACACTGTGCCAGTGATCTATGAATTTATTGAATCTATGAATCTATTTTCTAGTTTGAATTGAGAGCACAAGCTCGTCAGTGGAGCGCAAACAAACACTCTCTCTGTTTTCTTTCTCACATACACACACAACCTCGATAATTAACCTAATCTTGAAATCTCCTCTGTCCCCTTAACGCTTTACCGCTTCCGTCCCATTTTCCCTCTTAAAAAGATGCCTAATCGTAATCATATGTCTGCACGATGCCTTGTTTTCTACACCCCTTGGGCGAGCTCGCGCGCGCGCTCATAGAAGCACACATGAACGCGCGAGCTTCATAAAGTGAGCTGAGGTCGGTTCAGCAGCGGTTTCTGCGGCGGACTGAGGGATGAACTTGACTCTTCTCTAAAGGTCTTTAAAAACAGAAGGAAAACTTAAATTAATCCTCGTTATATTTTTGACTAGTTTATATAGCTTATTGTCTACATCATATTTCAGAATTGTTAAATATTCTTTATGGAATTAATTGTGGGAACGGATTCCTTCCTGGAATGTTTTGGCTCGCAAAATGCGTCGTTTTGTGTATCTTTTCTTATTTATTTTCGCTCCAGGTAAGACGACTATTTCATTAATAGACGAGGTATTTACATGCTAAACACATTACCTTATGTGTCCATTAGCCATATTTTTAGATGGTTTATAAAAACTGTATTTAATATAGTTTTTAAATAGTTTATGTTATGATTTATCTGTAGCATATCCTTGTAAAAATGTATCATGGTAATCTTAAAATTTACTGTAGTGGGCCCTCATCATAACATATAGGTACTGAATCTTTATGTACCACAGAATTCACACACTTGTCAAAAGTACCATGGTACTTCTAGGCTAATTTTTTTTTTTTTTTTTGGACATGCACATTGATAGTATGCTATTGGAATAAAAGTAGCAAGTGACATCCCTTACAAAAAATACTGTTAAAGTACAAAAGTACTGATACTTTAAAATATAAAATGGCATTAAAAGTTATTACCTAACTTTCAGGTAAAAACATGTAAAGTTTCTTAATTTATCGAAGGTGATGATGATGATGTTTTCTCTGTAGGTAACACACTGTTGAACTTGAATCAAGATTGCGGAGGTAAAATTCTTGGAGAGAGGAGCGGCTCAATTCGGTACTCTTTACACCCAAACAGCCTTTTATTTAACAGAATTACCAGTGACGGCACAGAAAAACTGTTGGATGTTTCCTGCACTTGGATTATTGATGTTTATGAAAATCAGACTGTTTGGATAGAGGTCATTTCTGTTGGGAAAGGCGCTCGTATTGGAATTAAATTTGGGAATGGGAATGCACTGATCTATGAAAGAGAGGAGCGGGCGTTATTCTCTGGCACTGGCAGAACCATCATTGAATGGAGCTTGAGAAGGACTGATGAAACAACATTTGCCACATTAGATCTGAGTAAGTCACTTAAGTACCATGCTAATATCATATTCTTTCAAAAACATCTTTTTTTTACCAACCCCAAATCAGTAGTATATGTGAAAAGTACCCAGTGAGAAGGTTGTTGTATGTTTGTACATTTCCCTTAGTGTTGGATTCTTGTGTCTTGGATAATCTCATAATTCCTGTTTCCATTCATCTTTGCATGTGTGTTTTTCTCAGGATGGAACACGTCAGAGGACAGTCACACTCTTGCTTTGATTCCTTACACCCACTCTGATGCTGACCCTGTGTCTGCCTCTCCAAATGGCTCAAACGATGTAACCTACACCCCTGACATTCCAGTGAGCAGCGATGCAGCCCCCAAAACACATGCTCTCAGGGGTGAGAGTATACAGCAGGGCGGAGGTGTGTCTGACCTGGACGATAAGCGCAGACCTCTCTTTCCGCAGGAAATCACCAACAATGGACAGGAAACGGCTGGAGCCTCGATCTCCGACCTCGCACTCGCTGGCACACATTCTTATTCTGATACACAGACCAGCTCTGCCCTTGACACACACATGAACATGCATACAGTGTTGTCTAATGAACCTTATTTGGCTCAGTCTTCTACTGAAATCCAATCACCATTGGTTTCTGTACAAACTACACACAGACAGGCAACTGACATGGCAAAAACAAGTGCACTTTTAACCACAAATGATGTTGCACACACTGAACTACATAGAAGAAGTTCACAGCACACACGTACACATGCATTTAACAAAATACTGCCCAAAACGACGAAAAGAGATGATCCGAGTTCAATGTTTCCAACTTCCAGCTTTATGACTGCAAGTACACATTATATTCAGCCATTCGACAAAACGTCTAAACACTTTCTTAGTGACAGTTCTTACAAGTCTAAAGCAACCACGGTGACGCTCCCAAATAGGGATGGGTTTACAATATCAGAGAATGTTGGGACGAGTCAGTTTGATTCGAATTTTGGGAGTTCAAACACAATGACAGATGACAACCAACGTATATCATCAGAGATGGACAAGACAGATCACTCTCCAAGGTCAATAAATGCAGATCAAAACATTACTAATCAAACAATTTATGATGATTCAGTACTCACTACTAGTACGCCTGCAACAGTTTCGAAGTTTCCAAATGTTAATCAAACCCATAAATTAGCATTTGGTGATAGCGACATGGCTGAATACTCCAGGTCTCCGAATGAGCCGCCAATAAGTGTTACCACTGAGAATGAGCCAACAACTTCAGGCGAGTTCATGCACTCTTCATATAACACACTTATGACTCCAACTTTGACTTCTTTGGAAGCATCAACCACCCACATCTCACACACCATCCAAAGTCAACATGATACAAGCACCCAAGAAACCAGCTCTGCATCTGCGTCAATCTCTTACCGGACGTCACACAACACTAAAAAAATCAGTGCCTTCACCACCTTCCCAGCTACCATCCTTCCAGACCTGACCCCTTCTGAGAGTCCTAGCACCCCAGAAAGGGACGAGGATCTGTCACCTTCTGAAAATGATTGTCTCGGTCTTGCATGCACTTCGTATTTAGCGTCCACAGTACAAGGCAAACAAGAAAGCCCCATCACCAGCCCTGCAATCTCTTTGTCGAGTCCTAATGTGACTTCTGACCTCATGGTTGAAGACAGCACTCCAGTGAGATTTGAGGACCACACTGATTTAGAAGAACTTGATGTGTCTCCATCACAAGTCCAAAATACCAACACAAAATCAAGTATGCATACTGAATTCCCTATATACACATCTACACCTCAGTATTCACCAACATCTTCTGAAAACACACAGAGCAATGTGGGATTTTCCGATGTAACTGATATCAGTGAGATGAGTAGTGGTCAAACAGTAAGCAGAAGTCATTCGAGTCCTACTCAGACTAGTACGACAAGTTTGAAGACGACTCTTGGCTTATCTCCATTTAACGACATTCATACTAATGGCTTTACCGCCCGCACCATCGCCCCATCGAGTACTTCATCATTGGAAAACACAACTCCATACATCTCTCAGGTCAGTACAACTGTTCAAACAAGCACATCTGTTAATACGACCACTCTACATTGGGAAACTAGTGAGACCTCTGTGGTTCACACACCTTCAATAACTACCCCTCAGATGAATCCACATGCCACATCCACAGAAATGACTTCAGTCCAGGTCCAGACAGACTTTCCAGTGCATAAACCCAGCACTGTCAGACCTCCGCAACATATGACCACAAGCCCTTATCTAATTAAAACAAAAGCACACACAGTATCTACACAAGCAGTGACTCAAACTTCTTGGATCCATTCTACTGCATCCAGCTTTGACAGGAAGTGGCCACATGGACGCCATTATTTTATAGTGAAGGACCAGCCAGCAATCATCAAGGGTGAGTAATGTATCTGTCACGTTTGCTTCTGAGACCCCTATTGTTTCACTTCTCCATGTTTCTTAGTAAACCTGAATCTTGTTTGTTTTCCTGAAAAACATTTGTTCTTCTGTTTTCAGAGAAAACATTTCAAGTACTTTTACAGATTGTCCTGGAAGGAGATTATGCCCCTAGTATGAGGTTGCTTGAGGTGAAACTATTTGAATTACTTTATATACACTACCATTCACATGCTTGTGTGTGATTTTTAATGTTTTGAAAGAAGTCTTCTGTGCTCACCCAGTCTGTGTTTATTTGGTAAAAATACAGTAAAAACAGTAATATTGTGAAATATTATTACAACTGTTTTCTATTTGAATATATTTAAAAATGTAATTTATTCCTGTTATTGTCCTGTTATTGAATTGTCAGCATCATTAATCCAGTCTTCTAATATGCTGATTTGGTGCTCAAGAAAATGCTTAATTTTTTGTGGAAAGCGTGATACATTTTTTCAGGATTCTTTGATGAATTGAAAGTTATGTATGAAATAGAAATATTTTGTAGCATTATAAATGCCTTTACTATCACTTTTTGATCAATTGAATGCATGTGTCCTTGATTTCTTTCCAAAAAAAAAAAAAAGAAAGAAAGAAAGAAAAAAGTTACCAACCCCTAACTTTTGATTTTTTGTGTGTGCACACTCACATCAGCAGATGGTTGATGGTAATATGATTGTCATTGCTCTTCATCCACTCCTGCAGGTGGAGACATTTCTGCAGAGCCTTTCTGGGTTTCAGAATCAACATGTGACCTGGCACAGGTAAAATGTTTTACTGACATATATATTTTCAATTAATCTATTTAGATATATACACTACGATAAATCATTGTGGGGTAGCTGAGAGACTAGACATGGCTTTAATGAATTTCATAATTCAATGTGAAGAAGTTGTAATTGTAAAGGAATTATTATTTTTTTTTAAGATTTTGTGACCCCTAAAGGATCATGATCAACTATGATAGAAATGCCAATGCAAAATCAAAACATGAATATTCTTTTAAAACAGACTACATCATAATAATATTGTTTTATAAAATGGATTATGATGTTATTAAACATAAATTATTTTTTTTATAAATTCAGCAGTTAAAATATAACACATTTTAGAGTGTTTCAGGTACATAATTTAAGTCACAGTGGTTCAGCAGAGCAAAAGATTATGAAAACCTGCATCTAAAATATCTAAATGGTGGATGACTTGTGTTAAATAAGTAGATTTGATGGATTCTGTGATGGATGTTTTCATCAGTGGCCCAGTTCTGCAAACACTAGTTCAGTTCCAAACAGTGGAAGCACTCTCCTGGCTGGGAAGGGTGGAGTCTCTGTTACAAGAGGCGGGGTTAAACCCACTGCCAAAGAGAGGAATACTTGTGGGTGGAGTCAGAGTGAAGAATATTACTGTGGGAGGTGAGTGTTGGAAGATAAGATCTTAACAAGTTACATCTTTTTTAGACATCTTTCGCTTTTATTTCTCTCTCAACCAATCAGACCACCTATCATACCTTAATATGTTTTTTTCTTTCTTGGTTTCATTCCAAGGTTTGCAGACAGATGTTTGTGAATGGTTGTTTGAATGTCCATCTGGGTTCCAGTGTGTTTCTTCAAAGGGCAATGCCACCTGCACATCTGTGTGTCACTCTGAATACTGCAAACATCAGGGCATCTGTGTCCATCGCCTCGGGCAACAGCCTGTCTGCCAGTAAGTTCCATGAAAAGTTACATGCAGTGTAGTTTTGCATTGTCAGATTTTTTATTTGCAGCATAAAATCTGATCTTAATTGCAATTTATTCTGGTCAAGACCTGTGCATTTATATGTGCACACTGATTAACCCTGTAAAGCCTGACATATTAAATAATATTCAGAAAAATATATGTATATTTTCTGAATGGAACAGTTTATTAAACCTTTAGAGGAAATCTAAAAAAAAAAAAAAATGTAAAAAAGCTTGTGTGTTTTTGAGACATCAGGCTTTTATGGCTTATATAGTATAAAATATTATGGAGTTCACACATGATTCTATTCAGAAGAACAAACTCATTAAAAATGTGCAGTTTGGTTCAGTTACTGAAATTCTAATGGCCGAAAAAAAAATTAGATGAAATTCTGATAGCTTGTAATGTCAATCAGCAAGATCTTCATAATAGTATAGCAGACTACATGAAACATGAAATGCATGTAAATACATGAAATGCATATAAATATCATTTGTCACTCTCTATCTCTCAGTACATTGATGATTGAGAGATGGACAAATAAATGTTCCTCAAAAGCCTGTTGCATCATATTTGAAACATACATTGTAACATGATTTTTCAACAAGATGATGTTTAATCAAGTAAACCTAATTAGCATGAAATATTACTAACAATATAAAGAGTATTTTTGTTTTACTTTATAAGAATCAGTAAAGATTTCACAGTAAAAGGACACATATACCACGATTTGAAGATGGTTTTACAATTATACCCAAAGGCCTTTTACTTGCTAAAAAGGTATAAATCAGATGAGAGAAAGCATGTAGTATACTGTGTACAACAGGGAGGTTTCCATCATTTTGATACTCAAAAATTTGCATATCAAATATGATACAGCAGGCTTTATCGTGTTAAAATCCTGCTGACCAAACTCTTTTTCTGAAGGTGTCCTGTTGGGGAGGATTACTGGTTTATGGGCCAGCGCTGTGACCTCCACATGACCCGGCCGCGTTTGGTGGGCGTGTGCTTTGGAGTGCTGGTCACTGTCGCAGCAGTCATGGCTCTTCTGTCTTATCTCATAGTGCGCCGTTTTAAATCCATGCTCATGCAAGCCAAAGTGGAACAAACACGCAGCAGGTATCACATGTTCAATCATTTTAGACACACACACACTCAGCTCTAGTAGTGTGGTTTTGTTATTGGAAATAGTTTGCAGGAAATCATTGGCCAGTTAAAACAAACCATGGGTTGTGATAGCGCCACACCGCAGGGGTCGAATGTGTGTATAATATTCCTTTGTCTTGTGTGTGTATGGAAACAGCTATCGCAGATTTAATCACTTTGATGAGCTTTCGGCTCGTTTTTGGGGAAGGTCCTGGCCGGGCTCTGAGGACTCGTTGGATAACCCTGCCTTCACCCGCTCTGATGAATTACTTCACCTGAGAGCACTTGACCGTACCTGCTGTTACCATGATGACACTCTTTCTGTGGTATCCACATACCACGGTAGCGGAACACACCTCAACACCATATATCCTCACGGGTACCGTAAGATTTGCATATTATTGAATAAATCATGGTTTACCATAAATATTATGGTACATGAATTTCAGTAGCATGGTGCACTACTGTTCAAGTTAGGTGTGGGTAAGGTTTTTTAAAAAAAATATTTTTGAAAAAAGTCTCTTATGCTCACAATGGTTGTATTTGTTTGATTAAAAATACAGTAAAAACTGTAATATTGTGAAATATTATTGCAATTTAAAATAACAGTTTTCTATCTCAATAGATTTTAAAATATAATTTATTCTTGTGATGCAAAGCTGAATTGTCAGCATCATTACTTCAGACTTCAGTGTCACATGATCCTTCAGAAATCACTCTAACAATAGTTGTGGTGCTCAATTTTTTTTCAACAGTTTTTTTCTTTTCTTCAGGATTCTTTGCTGAATAGAAAGTTCAAAAGAACAACAATTATTTGAAATAGAAATATTGTAACACTGAAAGCTTACCCCAAATGTGTATAAAGCACCATAGTATTACCATAAGATGAGTTAAGTTGTTCACATGATTTTTCCATGTATGTTTGGGCTTACAGTTCTCAGTACGGTTGGGATCTCAGCAACTGTAGCTTGGCGGATGGTGTGGTGGATTCTGGGAAGGCTAGTGACCTGTCAGTCTGTAGCTGGCCGATTGAGCCCATTCAATGGACACCATTCCCTTTGCTGCAGCAGCTCAACAGGAATACCACCACGGTAAGACTCGTACGCTAAAGATATATCTATATTGTTGTAATGGAATGACACATAACTGTTCTTCATATCCAGGTTAAAGCGTCCCGTCCCCGCTCTTACTGTGAAGGCATGGAACTTGTAGATTTAGAGAAGAGCTGGACAGCTTAATGGAGAGTCTCAGAAAACCCAACAAGCTCTGGTCAAGTGAGAGAATATTTAATCTGTTTCAGGAACACCATTGTTGTGCCAAACCGAATAAAATTTATTTTACCTGAAAAAAGACCTGTTTGGGATCTGCTTCCAGTGTACTCTACAAAATGTACACTACTGTTCCAACGTTAGTGGTCAAGATTTTTAGGTAATTAATACTTTTATTCAGCAATGACACATTAAATTGATTAAAAGTAACAGTAAAGACATTTATATTGTTATAAAATATTTCTATGTCAAATAAATGTTGTTCTTTTAAACTTTAGTCAACAAAGAATTTGAAAAAAATGTATCACGGTTTTCACAAAAATCGTAAGCAGCACAAACCGTTTATAACATTAATAATAAGAAGTGAGAAAACAATAGAAAATTCTGTACTTATTCTGAAAATAGAACATACTGTTTTTCATATTCTCCTGCTCTGCTTTCCAAAGATGTGACAACAAACCTGGTGTTAGCAAACCTATAATTGAGTTAGCAAGGCACCATTTTCTGATTGCCTAACATGCAAATGTAAAGGTTCAAGGTTCAGTCATAGTCATGCATGACCCAGACACTAATGCCACCAATCACCATCCTATTCTGTCCTCATTGAGTCTAAAATCAATCCACTTAACCCCGTTGCTCCAGGCAATCTCTCCTCTCAATTGCATTGTCAGTTAATTTGTATAAAAACTGTATGTTAAATTACCCAATCCAAAAGAACACAAAATGTACACTAAAAGCCGAATGCACTAAACAATGTTTTAACACTTGCTGAAGCTTTTGTGTGCATATGTGTCCACTGGAATGAGAATGATGTATTATATTTTCAGAGAAGATCTAGTAGAGTAGTAGAGTGGACTGATTTTATCAGTCATAATATGGATCTAGAAATGATGAATGAGCCAGTGGACCCTTTTTTATATTTCTGGGGGGTTCTCAGAAATCGCCATATTTGGGTAAGCTTCTATAGTAGTGAATGGGAACTACAGCAAATGTTTTTTGCATTCCCATTTGCTCCAGTAGCAAAATCAAAATAGTGCTTCTATGACTTTACAAAAGAGGGGAAACATATTGAGTGATTGATTACGGTGACATTTTTTAAATGAAAATATAAAATGCTTTTGTAGATTTACTTTGTCAATAACAGCATCAGTGAAAAGGGTCCAGTGTGTTTTGAGATAGGCTAACAGTTGCCCTTTGCTGCTCATGTGGCCATTAAGAGTATTGCATCCGGAAAAGGTCCAAGGACAAGGCAGCGAGTTCGCTTCTGCAGAGAGACAGCAGAGGGCACAATTAACAGCACCATGTTTTTTTTTTTTTTTCAGAGTCAGTCCACTTCATTTAGTACATAAAGCTAAAAGCAAATAATATGCACATATTCGGTGAAGGAATTAGCTAATCTTCACTCGGACCGTTCATATAGCAGCATAGGTCAAACCATTTTTTTTTTTTACACCGGAGTCGTTCTTCTTGATGCCGTGCTACTTTTAGACATATAAGAGGGCTCTTTTACAGAGTTTTGCACGGATGAATTGTCATTCCCAGAATTTTGCGAATGCACTGGGCTTTTACTGAGATTGACTGAGTTTAGTTTATAGCTCTGCGACAGCGCGAGTCCATTTTCAGGTTTGACTGAATTTTGTCCATGTGCATTTGTAAACGCAAACCCTTTCTCGGTGCTCAATGAGTTTTGTATGTGCGAAAGCTCTCTTTCTGATTTCAACGAGTTCTGTGTGGTGAACACATGAGGATTTGCAAAGTTGTTATTAGCAATGACAGAGTTATGAAAATGTGCAAAGCCACGGCCGGCGCTGAGGGTGTTGTGCGCGAGCGCGTGAGCAGCTGTTGGTGGAAGTCCGCGTCCCAGCGCGTAAAGCCCGAGGTCGTTCCCGTGACGGGCCGGAGAGGGTTCGCGAGATCGGGAGTCTGAGGAGCGGTTTTGAGCCTGCCTCCAGCGGTAGCGGGAACGGTAGCTGGACGAGCGCCGATGTTGTAGGGAATGCGTGCTGGTTTGGAGCGTGCGATGCGAACGCGCTCTCAGCACACGGTGCGTATCGATGAACAGGTGCACAGTCAGGACGCCAACAATCTCCGCTATGATGAAGGAAAGAGCGCCGCAGTAGAAGCTCCAGCCGTACCAGTGACTGCGCTTCGACTCGCTCTGGTTAGGGTCGCCAGCGTTGGATGAGATGTACACGATAATGCCAATAATGTTGCTGAGGCCTAAAAACAACAACAACAACAAAAGATACTGTCAAACTTCCTTCTTTTGTTCCAGTCCACTTATGTGTGTGTTTCTATCCTAACCATTGGGGGCAATTGGCAAAGAAATGTCTTTAGAAATTAGTTAAATGTCCCTCATGCGGGATGTCCTCGAAATAACTGGTGATCTTATGAAAATAATCTTATGTAAATTATGTTTGCAATGCATTTTTCCCACAAAAAAGACCATATTTTTTGCCGCCAGTACTAATTTTCCAGAATCAGGAAGTTGCTAAAGACACCCTTGGCACTGATTCTGTAGTAGTTGTTTATGAAACGTTGCAATGTATGGAAGCCACATAATTATGAGTCATAATAATGAGATAAAAAGTAGGTAATGTTGTAAATGTGAATTCATAATTATGAGATGAAAAGGACAAATTATGGGAATCTAGTCATATGACATAAAGGTCAAAATCATGACAAAAAGTTTGTATTTTGACAAAAAAAGTCTTAATTATGAAGTAAACGGGCAAAATTTTGTCATAAGTTTGACTTTTTAAGTCATAATTTTGGCTGTCTATATTAAGACTTTGTCATAACTGAATTTTATCAACATTGTCATAATATCTAATACTTTTTCTTACAATTTCCTCTATGTCATAATTAAACTTTTATCTCATATGTTTGACTCTTTATGTCCTAAATTCACTTTTGTCATAATTATGATTTACCAAAGCATAATTGTTTTTCTTATGTGGCAGAAATTGGCTTCCATATTACTGTAAGAATACCACATAAATTTTCTTACAGTGCCACCAATGATCAAACAAATCTATTCAGCATTACAAAGGGCTGCTATTTGTGTGCTTCCCCCTGTGATTGCTGTTTACAGATACATTCATAATTGATACATTTGAAAACATCTATGGTACATATAACCAGGTAAAAGTCTATATATGAGCATAGGGACATACCAGCTGAGACAAAAAAGATGCCTGCGCTCAGGATGACATTGTGTCGGCTCTTGTAGAACTCACTGGCGGCTACACACACTCCACCAATGAACAGCAGTCCCACACTCAGAATAGGGAAAAGACTAGAGGCGCGCACAGCACCTGTCACACAAACACACACACACACACACACACACACATACACAAATTATTACTAATCTCTTAAGTGTTTTTTTATTTAATCTATATATATATATATATATATATATATATATATATATATATATATATATATATATAGTTTTTGTTATTATTATTATTATTATTATTATTTATTTATTTATTTATTTTTAGCTCTTTTACAGGGTTCCTACATATTTTCCATTTCAAAATTCCATAATTTTCAAACCCCTCTAAATTTTTCAGTCCATTTTTTACATAAATGCTTCATACAGAATTATTTTCAATATTGTCATTTCTAAATATTATTACTTTATCTTCTTTGCCATTGGTTTTCCTGAAGTAATAAAATGTGCTACATGGTGAGAGGAATCTGCATGTATTCACCTGATGCATCAGTATGATTAACAAAACCGAACACAATAACACAAATATTTTTATTCACACCTGGAATCAAATTCAGTGCTTTTCCACACTTTTCCAAAATGTTTAGGAAGGAACCTTGTTTTAATAGTGATTAAATTGGAAACTACAGAGTTTGCAAATGCTATTTTTATAGTAGGTTTTTATTGCAAAACCTACTCTCTAAAAAAATCTTTTACCTATAACTGAATGTAACATTTGTAGATACTCACGCAGTAGATATTCTGCAGCGTCTTGTTCATAATCTGCATCCTCTGGAAAATGATCAATGTTCTTACAAACCCCTTTAAATAGGCCTGTAAAAAACACCAGATACTTTCACAATCACACATGCCTCAGTTAAAGGCCAATGCCATTTTCCACATGATTGGACTAATGCTATCAAGTCATTAACAATATCAATATCCTCCAAACTAATTAGACATTCTCAAAACACACAGACTCTATTTCTCTTTTATCCAGGCAACACATTTTCTCTTTTGCTCAGAGTCATTCCACATATCAGATATCATGAGCCAAAGTAACTATTAATAGGGATTTAATGCAAAATATAGAAGCTAAAGTGTCAATTTAAACTGGCCTTCCGTGGCTTTCTTTTTTAATGCAAAATTGTCACTACATGTGCATGTTTGTGAGTGTGATGTAGATGCCACATACATCTACATGCATCTGCATTTTTAATCGCTGGATTTCTAGCTCTGATTTTAGAGAACATCAGTTTTAGAGAAAGTGTATGGTCTGTGCCAACCATCTTTCATAACTGTCTACTCGTACCCTAAATATCTCTTGCATTCACACGCGTAAAGTGAACGCTGCCACTTTGATGCCCTTTTAACAGAGTGAACGCTTCATTACACTTTCCATTAAAAGAATTGACGTTGAACTGATATAGGTCAGAGAGTGTGTGACGGATGGGTCGAAACTAGAGGAATGCGTATTGTGAGAGAAAGTAAAAATAATTAAATCAATAGTCAGATAAATAAATCAACACACAGGAAACAGGAAAGGGGTTTGATTCGGCTCCAATTTTTAAACATTTATAGTCATCTGAGTCACAAGTTTTAGAAAAACGTGATGTGTGGTAAAATGACAAATTACAGTAGGGTTACTGTAAGATAGTACTATTATAGTGAATGTGTACTATGAGTAATTCAAGGTACTTCAAAGACTAGCATGGTACATGTAAAAAAAAGCAGTAAAACTACTGTAAAATGAAAAAATAGCAAGGTTACTTTTACATTTAAAAAAAACAAACTTTTTTGTAGACTGTAAAAATGGTAACTTGAAATTGTTATATTAAATAGACATTTTTTACCTGATTTAACCCTTAAACAATAGTTGGTATAAATGAATGTAATGTTATGCTATTTTGACTCGAATAAAATTAACCTAGTTAATTTATTCATTTTATCATTTATAATTTTTTGGTGTAAGAGTATAAATATTTCAATTATTCAGTAACATTAAATCTCAACCGATAACTGTTAAGGTTTCGTTCATTAAATGAATATCAATTTGCCACAGTTTTATTGCAACAATAACTTAAAGGCTACCACAGTTATATTGCGACTTCAATCATAAAATAAAAGGCATTTTCTCACAGTTTTGAAGGAACAAAATGTAGCCTACCTTCCATGCAGCACTGTCTCCAGAGCCCCGAGTGCGTAAGTACCTCTTCGTTCTTTCGGTTGGTGTCATTGTCATTCACGCTTTTGGTCCTGCAGACTCCGCGCGAGTACAGCCAGTAGTCGGTGCCCACCGCGATGGTCATCAGGCTGAAGGCCGCGAAAGCCCCCGCCGTGGTGAGGAGCATCTGCACTCCACGGTTACACACCTTCATCCTGCACCCGGCTCTCTGGCATCAGTGTACACTTAGCACGGCTTATCCATATTCACGCGTGTTGATGAAGTCTCACATGTCTGCGACCGTGAGACAGTGAAGTTTTCGAGAAGTTTTGGCACGCGCTCCTCACGCTGTGCGCTTTTGCGCGTAAAGTGAGAGAGATCATTGGGGTTTATCTCCTTCATTAAGGTAAATCCTCATTTTAACGCTCCAAACTTACCTTATACATTCAAAATCAACTCCAAGAAAGACTTTTCCCCAAAAGACATTACGGTGGTGTTCTCGATATTCCCTCGGATAAAACCAGTATGGCCATGACTGATCTGTGCGCGTTCCCATATGGATCATACTGAGGTGGGTTTTGGTTGAGCCTCTAGATCGTGGATGTAAAGCACCGCCTCTCACTTTGCGCTCGATAAACTTATGCAATAAAGGATCAGTACATTTGAAAGAAGAACATGCACAAATTTAACCAACACATTTATTTAACTGTCATTTGCATTTGATTTACAAACCGTAAAAATTAGGTGGGACTAATATTAGCACATATTGACAGAAAACTTGTACGTTTGTTAACACTTAACATTTCTGAAATACACATATTGAAGTTTTTTTTTTTATTAAGTCTTATAAATACTCAGTATGGGTTACAGATGACATAAATTACCCTATCTAAAATGTAATAAGTAGTTTAACTATTTCAATTACTGTATTAAAGTAATGTAACTGATTACATTTGATTCCTTGTTAATCATTTTCAAACATGTAAACGAGGCAGGGTTAACCTTATAGGCTCCTCAACACTGATTACTGTCACTTGCGAAATCAATTAAGATTATAATAATTTAATGTTTAAAGCACAGCCACCACAAAATCAGACTTACTTTGAGATCATTCTGAGGTTAAATACAGATTTAAAACCATAACAAGAAATAGTTTAGTAGCTATGATACTGATTTTGAAATCAAATATTTGCATAGTTATGACAGGAAACATGGCATCTAACAATGGCTTGGAAAAGAACAGTTAATCTTAAAAAATAAAGCATATACATAAACCCAAATAGAAAATAAAACAGTTATAAAATAAGCATGTGTCCTATTCTGTGTCCTAAACTCCTGGTGTCTCATATTTTAGAGCAGAAATCAGCTAAATGTGGGTGTGTGTGAAAAAATTCAGATGTAACTACACTGTAAAAAGTGATAAGTTGACTTAAATTAATCATTTTAAGGCAACGGGTTTCCTCATTTTTTTTAAGTAAATGATAATTTAAAAAAAATATTTAAGTGAATTGTCAAGTTCACTTAACTTTTTATTATTATTATTATTTACTTAATAATTTTAAGGCAACGGATTTCCTCAATTTTTTCAAGTTAAGTCAACTTATCACTTTTTACAGTGTACCATTGTAATCATTAACATTTTCATAAGTATCTAATTTAATTACACATTTTTCTCAGTAACTGATTACAGTTACATTTATTTTGTAGTTAAATTACGTAATTTAGTTAACTAGTTACTTCCCAACACTGGTTACCCACTATTGTAGTTTTAATGTGCGTGTACAATGTAACACGAACACTAATGTAAAGTCTCACTGTATTCTATGTTTCATAATCAGTCGCTGCTTTATATACTTTTAATCTCAATCCCAATTACTTACTATATATATAACATAATATATAACAGAGAAATCCACAGATAGTAGGCTATTTAGTTTCTTACAGATTTAATTGCTTAGTGTTTTTAATGCAACTATTAATTCTATTTTTAAGCATTTTGACCCAATTTTTCAGCATCAAATGTATACACTTATTTCAATTAGTTTAATTTAAAATATAATCCGTTCACATAGGCTCACTAAAATCAGAATAGGAAATTACAAAAAAATATATACTTTCAATATTATGTGTATTGGGAGATGTGCCCCCCGTTGTGGTCCAGCATGTGGCAAAGTTAACAATTTTAAATAGAAAAACATCTTGAAATTTCTCACTTTCTTGTGAATAGGCCAACAATATTCAACCCTATGGACTCTTAACCTCATAACAAAAATTACAAACACACAGATTGGCATTTGAAAACTTCAGCTTTAATAATCCACATAGCATAAATAAATAACATGCAAAATATCTCTGCAATCACCAGCGATAGCCCTCCCCATAGCCAACCACTGCTGCTGTCTGGATGTTATGTTGATGTGTCGTTGTTGACATGCATCTGTCTTGCATAGTATAAAACTTGTTTTGGGGGGACTGATTCTTGTACAGGAAGCCCTTTAAAGCCTTCATCATTAAAACATGATAGAAAAACTAAATTAATAACGCCTACTAAACAGGGCCAGGGTTTACAACATTACAATGTGCATGTTTGTTCGAGGTGTGACAATTACCTTGATCGCGTAAAGGCCACATCATTCATTTACAGTTACGCACATGCTGAACAGATTTAATTTAGGACAGTAACGCTAGTAAGGCCGTCAGCTACACGCTATTTTATCTGTACGTTTTTATGTTTTATTTATTTATTTATAAATGTCCAGTTTAAGCAACTGTATGTAGTTCTGTGTATCTTTTTTTTTTTTTTAAGTTAAGTGAGTGAAATTCACTGTCGTAATTACATGTGCATTTGTTACTGCCGTAAAGCAATCCACCTTTTTCGCAGAAGTTCGTACCCGTTCAGCAAACTTAGGCTACATCTTCCCAAAACACACGATTGAGCAGAAAAAGGAAAAAGAAACAGAAGCCATTTGCATTATTAAAAGTCAGTGAACCATCAGAATGATTTTGAAACTGTAGTTCAAGATTATTAAAAACATACAGTTGCTTTAAAATAACAGCTTTTCAATCTTTCTTTCCAGCTTTCACATCTTTGTAGTTCAGGCTATACAGGTGTTCACAGATATTTAACCCTCCATATACATAAATATTATACAATATCTTTATACATTATCCCCACTTTTCCAGTTATCACCTCAGGAAAAGCAGATTATACTTATATTATCACTATTATTACATGATCACACAATGTGTTTTCATTTGGAAGACTAGAATACTTGTATTTCTATTTCATATATCTAATTACAAAATAAAACAAACAAATAGAAATGTTCACACACCATAACCCTTATAAGGATCTATGCTACAACAGATCCAACCATTACTGACACACTTAGTTAATAAGTTAACACCGAGTAAAAGAGCAAGGGCTCTACCAGGCATGCATAGGGTACACTAAAACTCCTTGTGGAGTCTGTTTAACACAGACACATTGCACATAACGAGCTCCCCAAATACTGCAGATTCCCACACAAAAATATATGGCACATTAGGGTTTCAGTCAAGACTGGTACAGTAGCTAATGTTGTAGTTTTTCAGCTCATACAGTATGAATCACATTCTCTGCAGCCAGTGATATGCATGGAACAACCCCTGATGCCAATTCAGTGAACAGCACTAATGCACTTGATCAAGGATTGCAACCGCATGCACTTGTCAACTGTTCAAAACAAATCGAAACTCAATGCTTTAAACACAGTAAAGGTTGAAAGTGCATTGTAACATTTTCCAGTCAGTATTTGTAATTCTCATCGTATTGCACATCAGAAGTCTGCATTGTCATATGATGGCACTTTTCTGTGCCCTTAAAGATACGTCTCTCCTAATTCATTATCCTTTTTTTTCTTCATATTTGATGCTACAGTCACTGCTTTTTGCATTTTATTCTCTTTGTGTCATGCTTGCAGAAGATTTCCTTCTCAAATAGTTTTTAACCCTAAAATGGGCATTATGCCAACTTTTCTTTAAAAATCCAATTCCACCACGTAAGGGAAAATCATGCTTTGGTAAATAATTATGACGTGAAGTCAAGTCAAAATTGACATACTAAGTCATTAAGATATAAAAAGTTGAAATTGAGACATAAGTCAAACTTATGAGAAAAGTCATAATTAAATAAAAAGTCAAAATTCTGACATAAAATGACAAAAAGTCATAACTTTTGAAAGGATTAAAAAATGAAAGTTGAAATTATGACTTAAGATTACCCTCTTTATCTTATAAATATGATTTAATATGTCATAATAACAAGAGCACAACTGAAAAATCTCAAAAAGCTAAATCAATATGATGCTCTAGCAGTTAAGCTCATTAATTGATTTTAATATCAGATTTCAACTGATCAGCAATAACGAAAGCAAACAATCAACATATTTCTGGCACCACAAATGTCAACCGTTTTCATGTAAAATGTTGATTTTTAAAGCTTTATCCATGTGCTTTTGTGTTGCATGTAAATTATAAATCAACCCTGTTATCTTTTGTTTTTCCCTCAAGTCATCATGACACAAATAATGAGTTTTAAGGGTATCTCATGAACAGAAGCCATTCTGCTGGAAGCAAACTAAAGGCCATATTTTGCTGCAATGCAAGCTTGTGCTGAGAATCTCAGGCCAAGCTGACAGATATCAACCATTTAAACAAACATCTAGCAAGAAGTGCTTGAGGATATTTGCTTAATGATGCACGGGAACTTGACTTTGAATTGATACCAAAATGCGTTACTAATTTAGACCAGATTGTAAGGTTGCGTAAGGCCTAATTAGCTCTGGAAAGGGCCATTAGTGCTGCATGTTGTCAGGCTAATTCATTTGGAAACGAGGGGCTGCAGGAAAACGCTGACTGAATCTATGGAGAGAATGTGTAAAAGAAAGAGGTAGGATAATTCTCATGGAGATGAAAAGACAAGACATTCTCATGGAGACTATGAATACACTCTTTTATAACCGTTCTCTCTCTCCTCTGGCGAGAGTTTCTGAGGCCTTGGTTGAGACTGAGTATAATCCTGGTTTGGTTCTGTATGAACCTGCTGGGTTTGTGCCTTTTAGGTGAAGAGAGAGGACAATCGAGATGGCACAGGGACTAAAAATAATGCTTTCTGGGTAATAAGACCGTCAGCTGGAGTTTGATGTTAAACCTGAATGACAAACTCAGGGTTGGTGTAGGAGAAGCCTTGGAATTCATTTTGGTCCAGATTCATAATGAAGAGTTTATCTGTTGGTGTCAGCTCAACCGCCATCTTGGTGAACTCCTTGTCAAAATTACCCGTGTCCCGTCGATTTTTCTGAAAGAAAAACAGAGAAAGAGAGTGATGAGCGTGACCACGAATGTGCATGTTTCGCATACGTCACTAATGGTCTAGGTTATGACTAGTAACTGTCCTGAACTCAAGGTGTTAAAGGTCAAGCATATTACCCGTTTACGCATTTTTTAAATAAAGTGTTTTTTTTTTGTTTTTTTTACAATACAGTAAGGCTCTACATGTTTACATTAGTAAATTACATACAGTACACTACTGTTCAAAATTTGAGGTTTGTAAGAAATATAAAAAAATTGTTGATCAAAACAGTAATATTGTGAAACATTATTACAATTAAAAACAACTTTTTTCTATTTAAGTATATTTTAAAATGACAGCATCATTACTCCAGTCTTTAGTCACATGACATTGTGCTGCTTAATATTTTTCAGGATTCTGATGAACGAAAAATTCAAAAGAGCATTATAAATGTCTTTACTATCGCTTTCGATCAATATGCAATATGCATCCTTGCTGAATAAAAGTATTCATTTCTTTTAAAAAATCTTACCGACCCAAAAGTTTTGAACGATAGTGTACATTTTAACATTCATTTGTATAAATTAACATTAGTTAATTACTATATAAAAGATCAATGAATATTTATAAATGGACAATTCACAAATGTTGAAATTTTTTTTTTGTACATTATTACACTTATTGTTAAGTGTTACGACTTATCTAAAAAAAAAAAAAGGGATTGTTTTTTTTTTTTTGGGGGGGGGGGGGGGGGGGGTAAATCAACAACTTTTCCATATCTTTAGCAAAGGTTTTTGTTGACGTTGCATTATGCATCACTTCAATAAGACCATTATTCTTATAGCAAAGCAATTAAAAGTCAACACAAAATTGCATTTGCAACCTATTTTACTTTCATAGTTTCTGTGATTCTGTGAATTTGTCCCATGAAAACTGCTAAGTTAACATGATCCAATACACTTTGGAAAAATATGCCAAATCACCCGAAACGCGTATTAAGAAAGCAAATAGGATTCATTTTGATTTTATGTTGACCTTAAATCAGACATCTGTGATTATAATCACATATCAACTGTAAAGACAAGACAAAAAACATCACAGAGGATCATCAGATAATACAAGTCAGAAACAGCAAAAAAGACCAAGAGGAAACTGATGAAGAGGAACCCACAGCTTGAAGTTACATCAGAATCAGAAACTCGAAGACAAAAGAGAGTCAGTCTGGAGGAGGCCGAATTAAACCACAAATAACATGAAGGGACAGTACACAGGAGAGCAGACTAGACCATAAGACCAGAATGAGATGAACGTTTGGACATTAAAGTCCAGCCACCAACTGGAGACAAACAGCTCAAAGTTCTGCTAAACACATAAACCAGGAACAGAGAGACACCAAATGCCCTTTCATTCAAGACAAGAGGACAATCAAGACAAAGTCCTACCTTCTAGAGGCCCAAAGCAGCTCAAGAATAAGGGCCTTGGAGAGAAGTACTTCTTGAGAGTCTGGTCCCTGTACCTATACTCAATAACTGCGCCATCATGTCCTCATGAGACCCAGAAGTCCAAACGCACAATTTCACACTCACGCAAAACACTCCTTTTGTTCTCGCATGGATCTGCTGTTTGCGGATGGTTATTTTGCAAGTATGCCATTGGTTACATTACAATAATAATAATTAAACGTGTGTGTGAATTCAGAAAAGTTTGTTGATATCTCATTTTTAAGACTAGTCAAATAGCGTACTTGCATTGTGGACACTGCTTTATACTCAAAAGTTTGGAATCAGCAAGATTATTTACTTTTATTCACTAAAGATGCATTAAATTGATCAAAAGTGACAAGAAAGACAAAACAATTTATAATATTACAAAATATTTCAAATAAATCTATTCATCAAAGATTCCTGAAAAAATGCATCACGGTTTACACAAAAAAAAACAAAAACAAATCAGCGGCAAAACTTGTTTCTTGAGCAACAAATCTGCATATTAGAATGATTTCGGTGACACTCAAGATGTTACCGTTTTTACTGTATTTTTGATCAAATAAATGCAGCTTTGGTGAGTATAAAAGACTTCTTTAAAAACATTTTCTTACTGACCACCATATATTGTTTATATATATATATATATATATATATATATGCTGTTATTTACTGTATGTTAACATGAATTTTGCATTTTATAGCTTGGAATTTTTTTTTTTTTAGACTGCAGAAATCTATTTACCAGAAAAATTTAATATTGTCATCTAAAAATGATAGTGCATTTTTAACTATATTTAACATATCCTAAAATATCAGTATTCAGAAACTACATCTTGGTACTGGTTGTGTACGCAAAAATAAACACAGAGAAAGAAAATATACAGACATACAAAAATCATTAATATATTCCAAATACATATTCATATATTTTCCTCTATAGAAACAGTCGGTCCACAGTTTCACAGTAATTTGATCCAAACACTGCCAGGCACAGATAACAAGTCAAAAAGTCATACATCACAGATTTGGCAGAATAATGACATAAAAGATATGTTCTTGTAAGTAATTACAACATCATCATCACCATCATGTCTGGAATTAAGTTGTTGTAGTCACATCACTATCATTTCCAGTTGGTTTAAGGATGTGGTTATGAGTATCCAAGCAGCACTGGTTGGAAAACTACACGGTGCATGACCAGTTCCTAAACTTTAATCTCTGACTTGGCACAGTTTCACACGTACAACATCCAAACGAAAAAAGCACTAAAATGGGGTGACCCAGTAAACATCCTGATCAATAAGCAGTAAATGGTTCATCTGAGGCGCATGGCTTGCATGCGCGGGTGCGTGCACATGTGGGGAGAAAGATGGCAGCTATATTTAATATTCTAAAGATATGCTTCATCAGAGACAATGAGTGAATCAAACAAAACCTCTAGGGCAGGTCTAGGTCACATTTCACCCCAAAATGAAAAATAATAATAATAAGAAAAATTGATAAATAAAATGAAGTATATATATTTTTTAAAATCATTACAGTCTTTTTGCATTGTCTGCATTGTTTTTTGTCTGATTCTTAAATTGTTATTATAGTAATTAATATATATTAGCGCTGTCAAATGATTAATAACGATTAATTTCATCCAAAAAAGTTGTGTACATAAAATGTGTCTGTGTACGTGTGTATGTATATATGTGTGTGTGTATATATATATATATATATATATATATATATATATATATATATATATATAGACACACACACACACACACACATATAGACACACACACACACATACATACATACATACACACATACATAAGCATGTATATATTTCAGAAAAATACGTTATGTTTATATATATATATATATATATATATATATATAAATAACAAATTATATGAATATAAATACATGTGCATATTTTCAAAATGTATACTGTATGTGTGTATATTTATACATACATAAATATTATTTTGAATGCGATTGATTGTTTGACAGCACTAATATATGAAATCTAGGGGTAAAATGTGTCCAGGACCCTGAGTTTTTTTTAAACCCGTAAAACTACAGTCCATGATATACAAGCATCAAATAGTCAAAATCTCGCAAGGCTGCCACACATTCACTCTTTATAGGTTCTTTACAAAGTTAGTCAATCTCTTTCCTTGATCCTTTTAAATCAAACAAACAATAATAAGCAGGAAGGAACAATATGAATAGAAATTACCTCCATTCCTCCATCAATCTGGTTGAACTCTCTCATTGGTTCATTCAGACTATGTAATTTCAAGATCTGTAATCTCATTGGTCCCTATTTTGAGTTTGGCTAAAACTGGCTACTTGGATTTCACAGATGCAAAATTTGGATTAATATACGAGAAGCCCTGAAATTCTTCTTGGTCCAGGTTTTGAATCACTTCCTGGTCAGGAGGGGTCAGGACGGGAGGATGGCGGGTGAAAAAACGATCAAAGTTCTCTGCGTCTCGACCGCACTGTGGAGAAGACGAGAGAAGAGAGATGTGGGATGGGAAAAATGATGGTACGGCGTGAGCAAGCAAACAAGGAATTCATGACAAATGGAAGCTTCAAATGTGGGAAAATAACTGAAAAAAAGACGTGTGATATTAGTAACAGCACTTCTATAGTAAGAATCTTAATTGAGTGAATGTGTAATGATAGAAAATGATGAGCACAGACCTACATTGCATAACTAAAATATATGCACATACTGTCAGTCAAACACCTTCCTGCTCTCGTTTGAGTTCATGCACATCATTTTCTGTAGAAACATATTTCTGATGCTGCTAATTCTTGTGCTGCTAGAAGTCAGCACTTTTTTAGTTTTCAAGTGATGAATGTGCAGCATTCAGAAAAATGTGATCCGTGGAATTGGACAATTCCAAGTGTTCAAAAAGAAGTGGGAGGGTGAAGAGCAGGGATTGTGAGAAAATAAAAAGGGATCTGTTTCCAAATCACTTACCTTTAAATGGGTAAATTGACTTAATTCAATATTTGAATGTTTTTCTTTTAACTCACCTCACACATCTTTAATGCAGAATTATGTGGGGGCGGGACTTACTAAAACTGGCCAATCAGCCCACAGTCAAATGCATTATCAGAAATATATGCTTAGACTTTAGAGCAAAGGACAAAATGACAACCTAACCTTAACCTGAATCAGGCAGCACTGTCACAGGGAGATCTATGCACACATAGACTTATCATGAATAAATCAATCAATTAAATCAAACCTTAGGAATGATCCACTTTTAAGAATGATACGAAAAGTGGGAGACACATTAAAAATCTCATCAGCCTCTCTTCACATACACAACTTGATTTCAAATGCCTAGTTGCCATGGATACACTCATTCAAGATACCATTTGAAAGCTTAAAAACAAATAACTAGCATTATATTCAGTTTAATAATTAAACCTAAACTTTGTTGCACATCATGTGTCACTGAAGACTGGAGTAATGATGCTGAAAATTCAGCTTTGCCATAACATTAATTAATTACACTTTAAAACATAATAAAATAGAAAACAGTTATTTTAAATTGTTTTTTTTTTTTACCGTTTATACTATATTTTGATTAAACAAGTATAGTCCTGGTAATCATAAAAGACTACTTATATATATATATATTTTTTTTTATATTAAAGATGACTTTTCTTCTGTTGGTCAGCAGTATAGTGCACATGCTGTGCCAGGCGCAGCTTGGGTCATGAATATGAATTAATTTAAGTAATGCAGATGTTGGCAGATAAGCAGTGCATTACCATTAATCACTTGAACATTGTTCAGCCAAAGCAGCTGGTTGGCTTTGAAACAGCATATGTATTATTTTATCATTGAAAATTGTGCTCTATGTCTTTAAAATGAATACAATAATATATTTTAGTGTGATTTAAAATGTCTGAATACATTTTTGGGTCACTGTAAATCCACGTCCTGAGTCAACCCGCAAAATCCACATAGTAAAATGTTTAAATTCTTAAAATGCTCCGTTATAGTTTTCTGCAGGATTTCAGTCTAAATATGAAAGCAAACCTTCACTGGCTCATATATGTGTGTTTTCATAATCTTTGTGGTTTAACAGCAGAGCATGAAGTGACGCTTTACTTCCTGCACTGAGCATTTTGGAACCACAGCATCTTGGCCACATACACCAAATCTTCTCTAAAAAATTAGACACATGAATAATGAAGATATTCTCCATCACGTGTACTAGGAACAAGAAAAATGTAAAAAGGATGCTATTTTATTGCCATGTGCTTCAATACACCCACCTGATAAAACACACACGCGGTCTGGTATATGTGGTTTACGGGGACTTTCCATAGGCGTAATAGTTTTTATACTGTACAAACTGTATGTGCTATTGCTCTACACCAACCCTACACCTAAACCTACCCCTTACAGGAAACTACTGGCAACACACACACACAAAATTCACAGCTGCATTATTACTTACTGCTTTGGGTTTGAAGGGAGGCTGAACTTCCTTATTTTGCAGTTTTTCCCAGTCCATGTAGCGGAAGAAAGCGTGTTCCTTAATGTCTCGCTCTCCCTCCGGTCCACAGCCCAGACGCTTTCCTGGATGCTTGGTCATCAGCTGCCAACACGTAACAGTGTCTGTTAGTGTATGCAAGAATGTATACAGATAAGAATGTATAATGTGTGTGTTTGTGTGTGTCGCCTACCCCCTTGCATATGGCCACTGCTTCTTTGGACATGGATTTGGGGTAAGACACATGATGCTCCATGATGGACTGGAAAAGCTCATCTTCATCCTCACCATCAAAAGGGGGCTAAAGAAGAGGAAGCACAATGGCATCACTGCATCTATCACAATTACATACTTACTTCTGACAATGGCTCTGAATTTAGAGCCAGAATGATAAGTTGGCATTAGTTTACCTGTCCTGCCAGCATTTCATAGAGGAGAACTCCATAAGCCCACCAGTCGACAGACTTGCCATACGGCTGATATGCAATGATCTGTAACACAGGAGAGCATATATATATGCCTTGTGCGCACTAACATAGACTCAGTGTAATTCACATAACACACTCATACTGTATATCAACACACACCTCTGGGGCGATGTAATCTGGAGTGCCACAGAAGGTTTTGGTTGTGGCCCCATCAAACATGTTCTCTTTGCACATGCCAAAATCTGCTATTTTAATATGGCCTTCAGCGTCCAACATCACATTATCCAGCTTCAGATCTCTACATAAAACCAAGAAAATAAACATTAGTAAATATTTGCTCTGACAACAACTTGAGTATGTTTCTTTACTAAATAATGCAATGCATCACTAAATGAGAGATTAAATTTCATTATTTTGGTATTTTAAAATATGACAAATTAACTGGAGGGACAATTTACATAAGTAGAATATTGACAAATATTTGTATTATTATTAATGCATAATGCTTTGTGTATCATTATAAGAGATTATTAAATACTGTAATTGTTGCATTTCATTTTTATGCTTAGATTCACAAACAAACATTTCACCTGTAAATAATGCCCTTTGAATGAAGAAAGAACAAGCCGATGGCAATCTCTGCAGCATAGAACCTGATGGTAAAAAAAAAAAAAAAAAAAAATTACTGATCTGACTCATGAACAAATCTAAATAACACAAAAAAACATCGATAACCATAATTGATGACTATGAAGTTTACTTTTATAAAATGGGAAAAATAAAGTAATGTTTTAAAACACTTTGTAAGCTTTTGTAATGTTTCTGAAAGATTTTGTGAAATAAAAAATAACTGTTTTCTATTTTAATATATCTATAATAAAAAAAAATTAATTTATTCCTATGATGGCAAAGCTGAATTTCCAGTAGCCATTATTCCAGTCTTAAAATAATAATCTAGAATACTATTTTGTGCAATAAATAATTAAATGTATAATTTTAACAAATTTTAAAAAATGATTTCAATAATTTTGCCATCATTTAACTGTTTTGTGTTTGTTTTTATTAGTGAATACATACACAGCATGGGGTTCCTTAAATTTTCCCACTTGTTGTATTTGATACATCAAATCTCCACCGTTGATATACTCCATCACAAAGTAAAGACGGTCCTACAAACAACAACAACAACACAATGGATCATAGGTTTATAATGTGTTCTTCATGTGTATGTGAATCAGCTCAGTACAGAGAGAGCGTGATGTGTACCATGGTCTGAAAGCATGAGTGGAGATGGGTGAGGAAGGGTGGTTTGCCAGAGAGAGCGAGAACTCTCTTCTCCACCATAGTGCATTCCACATCATCATCCTGAATGACCACATCCTTCTTCAAGATCTTCACTGCGTACAGCTCATCTGAGCCTTTACGCTCGGACAGCATCACCTGCAGAAAGAGAAAAGGAGAACATGATTATTGTGATACTGATATAGTGAATTAAATAATTGTATAAATATTTACTATTTAAATTGAAAAACAAATATGTGACCCCGGACCACAAAACCATTCTTAAGTTGCATGAGTATATTTGTAGCAATAGCCAAAAAATACATTGTATGGGTCAAAATTATCCATTTTTATTTTATGCCAAAAATCATTAGGACATTAAGTAAAGATCATGTTGCATGAAGATACTTTGTAAATTTCTTACCGTAAATATATCAAAACTTAATTTTTGATCAGTAATATGCATTGCTAAGAACTTCATTTGGACAACTTTAAAGGTGATTTTCTCAATATTCAGATTTTTTTGCACCCTCAGATTCCAGATTTTCAAATAGTTGTATCTCAGCCAAATATTGTCCGATCCTAACAAACCATACATCAATGGAAAGCTTATTTATTCGGCTTTCAGATGATTTTTCAATTTTCAATTTTGGAAAATTGACACTTAAGACTGGGTTGTGGTCCATGGTCACATATACTAATTTATTGATTTGATGATATTAAAATTACATTATATAAAGCCTACAAATGGCATTATGTTCTGCATCTAATTGATAAATAAATAATCTTTTTCAATTATTTACTGATAAATGCGAGTAATTAATGAGAGATTTTTTTTTTTTTTTTAAATTTCTGACTATTCAGCCAGTCTTTAAAAATAACTTTTAGAGGACTATTAAAGGTTTTTATGAATATGAACCATTTTTAATGTCTCATATGTTCATCATAGTTGCCTTTATTTGATCAAAAATACTGTAAAACAGTAGTATTGTGAAATATTATTACGATCTAAAATAACTTTTTGCTATTTTAAACTAATTTATTCCTATGATGGTAAAGCTGAATTTTCAGCATCATTACTCCAGTTTTCAGTGTCACATGATCCTTCAGAAATCAATCTAATATGCTGATTTGCTGCTCAAGAAAGATTTCTTAATATTATCAGTATTGAAAACAGTTTTGCTGTTTAATATTCTATTTATACATTTTATACAAAAAAAATATTTTTAATGAAAGTTTGAAATAATTTAAAACCAAAATCTTTTGTAACCTAATTTCCTTTAAAAAATAAAAAAGTAAAAAAAAAAATAAAAAAACAACAACTGACTTTTGAACTGCATTTAATCTCAAAAAGTAACATGTTAGCTTTGGCAGACCTGACACTAACACAAATGTGTGTCCTACCTTGCCAAAGCTGCCTTTGCCCAGCACCATGATGAAGTTGAAGTCTGAGAGCTTCATGCGGTCTTGGTTGCCATTGGCATCGTATTTGGAGATGTCATTCTTTGAAGAGCCATCTGTATTCTTAATGCCAGGGCCAATCTTGGCTCTCTGGAGAGTTTAAAAATGTCAATACAAATCAGAATATTGTCAGAAAGGGAAGAAAGATACAAGTAAAAAAAAAAAAAAAAGTGTGAATACAAATTTAAAGGGACATGGATTTCACCTCAAATTTCTGCCGCAGTTCTTCATTACCCTCCTCTCCGTCTGGTGGAACTGGAACATTGAAATACTCTCCTTCCTCTTGGCCCAGCAACTTAAACCTACAATCCAAACAGATGAAGAGGATCGCCTCAATCCTCGAGCGCGGAGGTCTCATGTGTAGGAGGTATCTGGTATCTGGTAGTGCTTACCATCCGTCGACACCTTGTTTCTGCAGCTCAGAGATGCCAAAAGACATCGACCCCATGAAGTCATTTCTGCTGGTCAGATCCCAATCCCACACCTCCACTGACAAACGCCTGTCTTTATCTGTATCTCTGAGGTTACTATAGTAACATGAAGATGGAAACAGACGTCGCACACGTCAAACAAACATCCACATCCATTCCACACAAATGAATGCACTTGATTTATTTGCCACTCACAAGCTGAAGTGTTCATCCCAGGTAGGATTGAGGGAGCACTTGATGGTTTTGGTCTTCTGCTTGCTCTCGCTTTTTGGGTCTGGAATTAATTTAAGCTTGACGTATGGATCTGACAGGCCATTTGGATCCATTGGCACCAAGTTACGAGCTTCCTTGACTACAATTTAAAATGCAGAAAAATACGGATGAAGTATTATATGAACTTTAACTGTAGTATCTTCATGTGCAATTTGTATTTCAAAGTATTATTTACATAATATTCAAATATTTATTAATATATTGATTTATTTTCAGTTTTATTCATTATGTTGTGTGTGTCTGTCATTTTTAATAGTTTTTGTTGTTTGAAATATTTCTATGTAACGCAGTACTATTCTATTTATATTTCTATTTACTTAAACTAATAAACAAATAAAAAAAGATTTTAATAAAGCAATAAGCCCCAAGAAGCAGTGGTTTACAGTGAATTTATAACAGCTAAGGGGCATTGTTTGGCACGACGCGAAGCGCAGTTATAAATTCTGTTATAATTTCACTGTAATCCACGGCTTCACGGGGCTTATTGCTTTTATATAATGGTTATTCCATATATGTAGTAAGGTTTCACAAAATAAAACAGAGCAAATAAAGTGTAACGATATAAATAAAAACAGTATTCTTCCACCGAACAATGTAGTTCCTCAGAAAAGGTTGCAGTTGCAAGAAAGTGGTTGCCAAGCAACACGCAAAAGTAAACAAAGGTGTATGTTTGTAAAGTAATTTACAAGAATACATGAGCTTCGAATGCGGCTCAACCAATCGGAACTATCTGTTTGATAAAAATAGAACTAACATTACTAAAACTGAAATTTAAAGAAATTCTAGCTAAACAGAAATATTTAAAACAACAAAAACTAATAAAAAGCACATAAAATTACTACAACTGTCAAATACCTGAAATAAAGTTTAAGTTTTCATATTTTATTTCATTTGATTTCAATTATTTCCTGTTTTTTGGTGTTTGTGCATTGCTAGGTGGATGCTAAGGGTTGTTTCTATGTGCGGTTGTTAGGCTGTTGTGGGGGTTACTATATATTTAACAACGTCATCAACAGATTCATTCCAAATAATCTAAGTTTTCTATAAATGAACAGCGAAGTGGATGAAGCTTCTATCTATATACACAGGCCTCTAAATGTAGCTGTAGAGAGCTGATGCATGGGCGAGCTGGTGCGTGTGTGTTTGTGTGTGTGTGTGTGTGTGTGTGTGTGTGTGTGTGTGTGTGTGTGAGTGTGTGAAAATGGGATGTGGGGCAATCGTTGGCGGATTGATCTCATCTTTCCAGAGGATGCAGTTTCTGCCCAAGGCAAAAAGAGCTGAGAAAAACACAGACTCGTTTAGAACACTTTGTTGCCGAGCTGTGTGCATGTGTGTGTTTTTTTAAAACCGAGTGATAGAAGCATTTTCATGAAGACAAATTTCAGTTTTTTAATCAAATTTACCACACAAAGACCTAGAAATCTTCTTTAGCTAAGCCTAAAACATGCAAACATCACTATTATTGCAACATTCCCATTCAATACTCTTGTACTGGTTTGCATGCTTAGCTGAAATTCTCAGCTAGAAAAGCAGTTTGCTTTCTGCCCTGCTGATAGATTACTTATCCCACAACAGCACTAACATGCACAACGAACACTGACGATATTTGCTTATAACATTAGATATTCAAAACTAGCGCAGCTGTGGGTTCTCTAGTTTCTGAACAAAGCCTTTCCTCACTAATCCAGTCAAGAAAATTATTATCAGAGCATTTGTTTGAAAAAGCTACTGACCAATTATTAAAGTGATTATAAAGTATTTTTAGAAGTGCATGTCTTTAAAATCAATAAAACCTTTATCTATCCATGTCGGGACTAAATATCCACACACTGATAGCGTAGCTACATAGTAGTTTCAGGGGTTGTAAAATGTTTTGTCAATTAACCAATCCTGTTATTTAATGTAGTATCATCTAAATGAACTTTGAAAAATTGAATCAAAACAAATTATTTAATATTAATACCTAATTCTATTGTTTAAATCACTCCTCAAAATAAAACAGAATTAAAGCACTCCAACTCTGCTGGAAACAAACCTCAGCTTAAACTAGTCTAAGATGCTTTGCAGATCTAAATTGGTTTTAGCTGGTCTTCAGAGATGAACAAGTTTGCATTCAGCTAGATTAGATTACACCAGCTGGTTTCTTAGCCTGACGTTCTGAAAACAGTAAAAACCAGCTCAAACGTTCCTCTAAAACCAGCTCAAAATTTGAAGTCTGTATGCCGTTTTTGTGTTTTTGAAAAAGTCAACAAAGCTGCATTTATTTGATCAAAAATACAATAAAAATGTTTAAAGTGCCTGTCCTATTTTAATATATTTGATGATATGGCTAAACTGACCTTTCAGCAGCCACTACTCTCCATTAGTGTCACACGATCCTTCGGAAATCATTCTAATATACTGATTTGATGATCTTCATATTAAGTTGAAAAGCATGTGACTGATAATTTTCTTCTGAATTTTTTCTGATCAGTAGAAAGCTCAAAAGAACAACATTTATTTGAAATTGAAATCTTTTGCAACATTATGAATATCTTTACAGTCATGATTTACTGTACTATTTTGTGGGTGGTTATAACATGTGCCATATGGTTACAAGGGTATTACTGGAGGTTGTTCTAAACCACTAAATTGGCTTAATTTAAGAATTAATTTAAGAGGCAGTGAAATATCCCCATTGTAATACATATAAAAAATGTGTGTGTTTGTGTGTGTGTGTGTGTGGTGGTGGGGACTCACCGGTCACGGTGAGAACATTATTTGTGATACTAGCACTGAGCTGCAGGCGTCCTCTCCTCTCGGTGTGGTCTGTTCCACACAGGCTGGGAACATTCTCCACGCATCGCTTATGAATATTCATCATACAAGCTGCAGAAAACCACACATAATTAGATTGACAGCATTACTCATGCAGCGTTTCTTTCTCACTCACTACTTACTAAGATATGCCCACACAATCACCACAGACACCAGGACACACACACACACACACACACACACACCCACAGACACACAAAGATCACACCCACACAAGTTGACATACAGAACACTAAATAGACAGCTGTATTTACACATGTACTGCACATTAAATGATTTAAACAACTGAACGATTCAAAAACAATTCATGTTTATATATGCCCAATCTATACATGTTTACAGCTGTGCTATTTTTCATTATATAGAATATTTATATAAGCTTTCACATTTATTGTCTTTTAATTAGTTAAAAATAAAAATATATCTATGTAAACAGATTTATGGTCTCATACAGAACATAAACATTTTGCATTTCATGTAGATCAAACAGCGTATTATGTAATGCATGATCATAACCAGCAGAGGTCACTGTATGAGGGCTTTCGCTGTTCAGTGTGTGTGCACGCAGGTTTAGACTTACTGTCACATTTCATCCCCTGGTGTATGAGCCCGTACAGTAGAGAACCACAGTGGTCACAGAATGTGGGGCTGGAGTATGTGTGTACCTTGAACTTATGCTTACTTCGAGGGTCCTATGACACAAAAACACCGTTTCTTATCAAAATAAGAAACTACTTAAACAGAAGAGTGAAATTACTAAACCTTAGGTTACAACAATAATGCAGAATCAAACACAGATACTGTCACAATGCAAGGTATAGCGGAAATATATAGTACATAAGTTTAAATTTATATTTATGTGTGTGTGTGTGTGTGTGTGTGTGTGTGTGTGTATATAAAGCTGTATTTTTTTTTCCTTCTCTCAAATCTTTATATGAATTGAGAAGTTCATGATGTGAATTAATTTATGTCTCAGCCCTTACTCCCACCTGAACATGTAAAACATCTGAAATAACAGCTATATCTACCTAAAATCACTGTTGCTTAAAATAATTATTACATACTGTGAAGGTGACAGTTATAAATTCATTGCATCACAGCAAGTACATTTGAAACAGAAGTAACACCTACACCAACACAATATCACTGAGACACTATAATGGTTATTATTAATATTTTGAATATTAATATAAATTGACAGCTTTTATATTGATATTTTCTATTTTTATTAGAATTTTACTTTTAGTAATTTTGTCGTCATTTTTAGTAGTTTTTTAAAAAAATAATATCAGGTTAGACTAAATTAAAAAGAAATTTTGCATTGGCAGCTAGCTGAAATAAAATACGTTTTTAAATATTTTATTTCAGTTAACGTTTATTTAGGAAGTTCAGCAAAACTTGAGCGACTGAGGAACAGTAACCAAGGAGGGCGGAGCTTGCAAAAGGTCAGCTGCACCCACATAACTGAAAACAAAAATAAAATAAATAAAAATAAAAAACCTCTGCAACTGATAGCAAGATATTCGAGAGGGAATTTAACAAACAATGAAGTGAATTCTGCAGCATTATATAACTGTCATGATAAATTCCTACAGCTAGGGGGCACCAATATAGAGACCAAAAGAAATAATGTACTGCAAAGATTATTAAAAAAAAAATTAAATGCAGCTATGTGAAGCAGCATAATTTTGACTGTTGCTTTTCCTTTGTTTAAATAATTCCAGCAAGTGCAAATTCAACAAAAGCAAGTTAGAGGTCTAATTATTCAGCCCCTTCTGTGTTCTTCAAGCTTCCGTAAAGGAGTCAACAGTGAAAGGGTCAAGGATCAAAGCTTTCCTACAAATCAGCACCACACAACGGAGATGCAACAAATCTCACTTGTGAAGTACAGTATCATTCACGGAAAACAAACATAATTGGCTGCAACGCAGAAACAAAGCACAACACAGGAAGTGCGCGTGTGCGCCTGCATTTACACATATAGGGAGGAAGCGTGGTTATAAATAGAGATTAGAGAAGAGAAAACTGATGCTTCTGACTGTTTGCATGTGAATATATAATGCAAGCAAACACATGAGGAACATGATCAGTGTTAAGCTTCATTAAACAGTACATAATCAGTTACCACTGAATAAATATTTAAACTGCTCACCAAGCAGTGTGTCTACTTAAGTGTGTGAGTGTGTGTGTGTGTGTACTGCTTAGTCACAGGAAGAAGTTTCTTCAACTGAAAAGGAAGCGTATTTCACTATCTGAAAAGATGGCGCAAGAGAAGCCAGAAGGGGGGTGGATGAGGGAGTTTTCTAGTGCATGTGTTCACAGACTTTACTTACATCTGATGCGGGGCCCTTGTCGGCCCCGGGGCAGGAGAAAGTAACAAACTCATGGCAGCGCTTGTGGACCACAAAACCGCACACTGGGAGGGAGGGAGGAGAGAGAGAGAGAGAGAGAGAGAGAGAGAGAGAGAGAGAGAGAGAGAGAGACACTTCATTAGAACATTTTTGAACATTTCCATCATTGTGCACAATATTTTAAAGAAAGACAGCACAAGCACATTTTTAAGCTAAGTTTGTTAGGCTTTTATGGTAAAACTATAGAGTAGACATTGTTCAGAATGAAGACAAATATTGATGTCACAGCTTCATAGTTAGTAAATGTGATGCACACTACACTGTTGTTTACTTGTTTCTCCATTATTGCTGAGTAACCGGTGGCATTTGTTTGCAGATGCCATGTGGTTAGATATCAGTGACTCCAAATACTTTTTGGAGTCACTGTTTATGATATTTTTATGATTTTATTATGATATTGAAAAGTTTGAGATGACATTTGTGCATCTAGCTATTCACATCAATCAGTGTTGTTTCAATATTTTTATATAATATTTCTTAATGTTTTGAAATAACCTTCATTTTTATTTTTTCAGTTTTCACTTAAATTTTTATGTATTTTAAATTTTAATTTTTTTTATATAGGTTCATAATTTTTGTAAATTTTTTATATTTCTATTTAGCTTTTTTCAGTTTTAATTTTAATACATCAACTTAGTTATTTTATTTCAGTCTAATTTCTAAGTTTAAACTTATATATTTATATAAACATGCATGTAAATATTACATTTTAATATTTATATATATATATATATATATATAAATATTACATTTTAATATTTATTTATTTATATATATATATATATATATATATATATATATATATATATATATATATATATATATATATATATATATATATATATATATATATATATATATATATATATATATATATATATATATATATATATATATATATATATATATATATATACATACATACACACACACACTATAATTATATTCTATTGTTAACTTTCTAACTTTGAACAACACTGACATGAATCTAAGTAGTTTAAGATGTTGCTTAAAATAAAAGTTTTAAAAGTTTACTACGTTGTAATTTTTCTAAAGTTTTCATTCTTTCTAGGGTTTGTTTTAAATATTTCTATTAAGTTTTTAATTTTTGTTCTTTTTAAGTTCTAATATTTATATATAAAAATGTTTATATACTTTTTTTTTAAATTTAAAATCTATTCCTATTAACTGTAAAAGTAAACAATAACAATGACATGAATCTCAGTAGTTTGAGAAGTATGTCACATTTGTTTATTTCTTCACAACACCCTGTAATGTTCTAGGCCTTATTTGCATACAAGCAAAATGTAAAACTAATCAATCTAATCAACAAATAAAAGTCATCATATGTCATTAAACTTCGTTGTAACTTCATTCATAATGTAATTAGGCTTCAGCTGCATTGTGAACTTGAGCCAAGCATTTTGTCTTCCGGCTTATGTTTGCATAATTGCCCAATTTGCCTGTTACTTGATCATAAACCTCACAACCTAAGGTTATAACAGAATGCGTCTCTGAAAATCTAATCCTCTCTAGACGTTATTATAAACCACCAAAACCCCAAATTATCTGGTCAATCCAAACAGGTTATTGGTAGGGGTCAAAAAAGGGTGACATTCACACCTTAATCTCTGTATACAATGTTAAACTATCATTAGGTCAAACTATGAATACATAAGCTAAAAGAGTCCATATTTCTAAATAACCATGGAGTTCATGTAGGCCTAAATGAACTTTTCACACATTTTCTGTAGAACATTTTTAAACGTTAAACAAATCAGAAAACACAATCAGAATAATGCACAAAATGATAAATGTATACATTGACTTCACTGTAAATCACTTCAAAATGTGTCAAATGAATCTAAATGTATAGGCATCAATAAAGAATTTCTATTTATGATATAAACATTGTTATTAAGTTAATACTTTAACAGATAATGCTCTAGTTCAAAAATATAGCATGGGATGGGATAAAAAGAAAAAAAAAATATGATTGAGGCTTTTTTTTTTTTTTTTTTAAATAATCTGCTCTTTTTATAATCGGTCTAACAGTGTGGCAAGTAAAGCCTATAATCATAAACCGCTAATGATCATTTGCCAGCTAAGCCCTGATCAGCACTGAACACTCCAAAAATCCAGGGGCCTGTACCATGAAGCCGGATTAGCTGGCTAGCCAGGTAAGTTTCAGTTTATTTTGCACCAACCCTGGGTTATAGGTACCATGAAAGTGGTTTGGCTTTTAGCAGTGTTCATCGCCATAGTAACCTACGCTCCACAGCTAACCTGCTCCGGGTTCTGGTTTAGAGATCTCAAACCTAAATTTGACCAATCAGCTTCAAGCAAAGTGACACATCTCTGACGCAATAAAGCCACTCCTCCAGTTTCTCTTACTCCAAATTAAAGGACACTACATAGTAAAACATTTTTAAAGATAAAATCATCAGATTTTTAGAGATGGTTATTTTTAAAATTATTTTTTATATAATTACTATACCCTAAATCCATTACACAAGCCAGCTTAGTTTAATAGTAATTATTAAGCTTTTATTTAAATTCAATGTAAACATATAGATAATATGCAATATAAATAAGTTTTAAAATTAATAGCTTAAACATGACTAACAAGTGTTTTTATACCTATAAATATTATCAACTCTATAAACTAACTTTACAACTTTTACTTGCACTTATAAGTAAGATGTTTTCTTACTCTCTCACAAGAAGTGAATCATAGTTTTAAGGCATGTGATTGGCTGCTCGTTACTGATGTCACACTTTCATGTGCATGCGCTCCATTAACGCAGGATCAAGCCTGAGTTGACAGAGAAAGTTGATGATCATGGTACCAACAAAGCCGGATTGGACTGGTTTGGTTTTGTCAACTCAAAACTAATCCTGTAACCCTGAGTTTGTTCAGCCACCATCGTAGTACAGGCCCCTGGTCTTAACAAGTATATTTGTCTTATTTGTAGAATTAAAATTAGGGACGCACCGATACTGAGCTCATGTACTCGTACTCGTTAAAATGCCCCGATACCAAACGTCGATAAGCGATAAGTGCCATATTCAGACAAAGAAACACAGACAACAGAAAAACAGACATCAGAATGGAGTTATTAGAGATTAAGGACGTCTACAAAGTATATGCATGCAATGAATATAACGTTAAACGTTCGGTATTAACGCCTGTATAGCTGATGTGCGCAAGCTGATAAGCAAAGCACGCTGAGTGGATTGAGTGCGCGAAGGCTCAGATGCGCGAGCTTGAATATCCCTTTCTCACAGACATCACTGGAAAGTTTGTACTTTGGTCGGATATGTCAAAAACAAGTAAGTAAAACAATGCACAAATTACTTAACAGTAGGGAGAGAGAGAGAGAGAGAGAGCACTTCTGTCGTGTGATCTTTATTAATGTTCACATAGCACGCATCATTTGAATTAAAACTAAATTGTAAAAATAACAACTTATAGGGGTATTCATTGACTATAAACAATTAATTTTCAACCTTTAGCATACATGACTTGTGCATACATGAAAGTGAAACTAGGGTGCGAAATGCGCTAGGGTGTACTGTAATTGTCCCTCTCATTCTGCACCAGTACAAATATATGCACGCTGCTAATGTTTTGCTTGCTTCATGAGTGATTCTGCATTATAGGAGTTGCTTTGAAAATCTAAATCGCAGCATGTTTCACATTAAAAAAATTAATAAATAAATTGCGACTTCTATTTCTGAAAATATCACAGTTAGAAGATTTTTAACGAGTGGTTCCCTGCATTATTACAGCAAAACGCATGATTACAGAACTAAGCCGCTGCAATGGAGCAGCACTAATGCTATTAAAGATGATGTACCATAGAGCAAAAAATAAAAAATAAAAATAAAATGAACAGTGAAAGTAACAAAAACTTGTAAAATACATCTTAATTGGCATAATAGTGTGAAAATAACCGAAGGATATACAGTCAAACCAAAAATTATTCAGGGACCAGATATAATTTTTGATATTTTTTTGATATACACACTATAGTTCATTTATGTAAGTGAGGATAGCCAAAGAAAGTAAACTGTGACATATTATATCCAAAAATTCTTCATACAGTGGACTACCAGTAAAATTGATACAAATGTGGGACCAAAAATTATTCAGACCGAGTCTGGGGGAAAAAAAATGAAATTCAGGTTTGCATGAACCTGGTTGACAGCACGCCCAGGAGACTGCAGGCTGTCATTAAGGCTAAGGGTTGCCCGACAGAGTATTAGTTGTGTAAATATTGTCATACTAACAGCTGTCTGAATACTTTTCGGTTGATTGTACTCCACTACATACCTTTCTATCAGTTATCTGACATTATCAAGCTAAATTTGTTCTGACACAGTTTAACTCCGAGTTCTTGTCATATTTTATTACAATTTTCTAAACTATAGCGAATAAACTGTGATAATGTGAGAAATGTTGAAGGTGTCTGAATAAATTTTGGTTTGACTGCATCTATTTGATAAATTAAGTTAACCAACTAACATTTTTTGGTTTCTGTACCCAATATTTAAAAAAAAAAAAAAAACGTACAAATACAATGAAAATATCAGTATCGGTACTCAGTATCGACAAGTACCATAATTTCGGTATCGGTATCGGGCGAGTACTGGAAAAAGTGGTATCAGTGCATCCCTAGTTAAAATATCTAAAAATCCTTGAATCATGATCATTTTACTTGAAGCAACACAGCATAAAATATTTAGCATATCTTTAAAACAAGTCTATTTTGTCTTATTGCACTGACAGTTTTTCCCCATGTATTTTACACATAAACAAGTTAAAGTGAACAAATCTGACAGCGCAGTAAATCAAAATACACTTGTCAACAAGTCTAAAAATCATTTGCAGAGTCACTTCAAGCAAATGTGTCTTGTTTTCCTCCCATGACAAAAAAATATTGAAGTATGCAGCAAGTACAGCTTACAAGGGGTAGTTTTGGAGGTAAAAGGAGTCCAGCTTGCAGACAATATTCTTATTTTTTGCAGGTGTCACAGATCAGATTATTTAAATAACTACGATGGTTGACTACTTACCCGTCAAGAACATGCCCAGTCATAATTCACAATTTTTTTTTTCATATATATATATATATATATACACATATACATACATACATATATACATACACACACACACACGTGACAGCATAACACACACACACACATAATATATATATAGAAGCCTATCTAGTAACACTTTATAATAAGGATCCATTTTTTACCATTAGTTAACATGAACAATATAAAATACTTCACGAATTAATTATTCTTAGTTCATTTTAACATTAAAATCAAAAGAATCTGTCTATATTTAATAGACCAGCTGATAAGAATGAACAATAAACAGTTGTATTTTTAATTATTAACTACGAATACAACTGTGTGTACAATTTTAGTACTGACAAATAAAACTGACCTGGCAGCCATAAAGAAAGAAATAATCAGATAAGCTCTCTCTCTCTCTCTCTCACACACACACACACACACTTTTGTTTCTGTGAATTGTGGGGACTTTCCATAGACTTCTATTACTTTTATACTGACCAAACGATATTTTCTATCCCCTAACCCTTACAGAAAACCTGTTTGCATTGTTACACTTTCAGATAAACATCATTTACTGTTTTTAATCATTTTTTTCTCCTCGTGGGGACCGAAGGCTGGTCCCCACAATGTCAAAAATTTCAGGTTTTACTTAGGGGTGTGCGATATATCTCGTAATTATTGTTTTAAAGATGTGCGATTTGACATTATCCAGTATTTTGCAAAAACCATTCAAAACCTCTACAGTGCGCACGCATTATGTGAAGTCTAGACTAGTGTGCGTGCACATTTAGGCCCTTTCCCAAATGGAACACTTCATGTGCACTTGCGGTCTTACAGTGGTCGCCATGTGCGCATGTCTGTTAAGTCCATGAGACCGTAGGGTGTCCCATTCCTCATTTTAGCGTTCAGAAGGGCCGAGCCCGCACAGGGGCAAGCTCCGCGGCAAACTTCTACCTGACAGTCAAAGCGGCATTACGTCACAAAAGTGCGGATTCCGAGGAAGACCGCGAGGGTTTAGGGTGCCATTTGGGACACAGCGTTAGAGTGTGTTCTTTCACTGCTTGATTCAGTCTATTAAAATACATTTAGAATGATCACAAATTCAAGACATGGGGGCAGAAAATGTGTATTTTTAACCACTTCATATAGTTAATCAATTTCACACAAAGAGTGCTGTTTTTTCTCCAAAAAAATACCATGATTACAAATGTGATATTGATTTTTTAGTTAATTGAGGCTTACATTTTAGACACCATATTGCCTGTTTTTGTGCCATTTCATCAACAAAAATAATTCCAAACAGCCACAGCACTGTTTTGCGTCTCTGAGCAACTTGACACCGTTTCATTCCTGAATGAATCAACCGTTTAATATAGGATTCGGTTCAATCGCACAGACTCATTTATTAACAGTGATTTAAAGTACCTTTTTATTACTTAAATAATTTAAAATATCAGTATTTAACGTTTTATGTTTAATATATCAAAACATTATTAATACATTTGTAACTGCACGTTAAAGCATTCATGTCCTGCATTAAACTAAACAGTGTGTAAATTCATCTAAATGCCACTTCAGATGCAGCTTGTTTCCTCTGCATTGCTAAGATGAATTATGTTGATACTGACTTCATTTGCATGGTAACAGCCTAAAGGTCTTATTATTCTAATCTACTGATTAAATTTAAGAATTTTATTCAAAAGATAAATGCAAGGTAAAAAAAAAAAAAAAAAAAAAAAAAAAAAAAAAAGGTAAAAACGCCCATAAAAAGGTAAAAATCTATTTAAACTTATTGGAAAAGATACATTTTATCAGTGTGAACCGACCACAACACGGAATATGAAGAACATCAAAAAATTTAGGGAGTCAGCTTTCCATGGCAGTCCTTTAGATACCAGCACAATAACACACATAGCAAAATATTGTCTAATCATTATCAATAAAATATCGCGATATTATTTCTTGTCAATAGCGCACACCCCTAGTTTTACTATCCTTGTGGGGACATTTGGTTCCCTCAATGTAGCATAAACAAGTACACACACACACACACAAAACATCACAGGCCTTCAGACTTTAATCACTGGGAACTAGCATTCATTATTAACCAGGCTATTAAATATGTATTGTTTGACAAATTATTTATGAGGTTGATAACCCAATGGCAACTGTTGCAATCTGTGATTTAGCTACAAACCTGTTTCACAAAAATGCTATTTCTGTCTATTTTGCACACACATGCAGTGTACATTTGAGCCTTCTGAACACCTGGCTGAACTGGACAGGCCAGGTAAACATACATACAGGGGTAGAGGTGAGGGAAGGAACCACAGTCTGGTATGCACTGACATTCCAGCCACAGGAACGCATGCGTAGTTACGTAAAGGAGGTGGCAGGGACGTTTGAGTCACAGCGGCCAGACTGAAGCTAAAGGATCTCCCCTTCACATGTAAATAGTCTATTCTACTTGACACACCCTTTCCCTTTTCTAGAGAAGCATTCCAGGACATTCCCTCTTTAATCTGTCGGTTGTTGCCTAGCAACAAGACCTAAGGGTTAAAGAGTGTGGAACTGTTCTCTCCGCTAAATGTCAAGTTTATAGTCTGCCTCAGTTTAACTCTTGACAATTATACACATGTAGAGGAGAGTGGGGTAAGATGTGTGACTCCCTTAATCTAGCAAACTGTATACAATTTTTGCCATGTGATTATATACACTGCCGATCTTTTTATTGTTTTTGAAATAAGTATGCTCACCAAGGCTAGATTTATTTGATCAAAAACACAGTAAAAACAGTAATATTTTAAAATATTATTAATAGCATCTCTTTTTCATTACATTTTAATGTGTAATTTATTCCTGCAATGAAATTTCCATCCTAATATGCTGATTTGCTGCTCAACTAATATTTCTTATGATCATCAAGGTTGAAAACAGTTGTGCTGCTTAGTATTTTTGTGGAAACCATGAAAACTGTGATTTTTTTTTCAGAATTAAGTGATGAATAGAAAGTTCAGAAGAACAGCATTTATTTGAAATAATCTTCTGTAATATTCTAAATGTCTTTACTGTCAATTTAACGGATTACTACTATGGAATAAAAAATTAATTTCTCTCAAAAAAAAAAAAAAAAAAATCTTACTGACCCCCAAATTTTGAACTATAGTTCTTGTGGAAAGGGCCTTTAAAAAAGCATTTTCTACAAAGCAGGTAAAATGAAGCAAATTTCACAAAAGACATCTAAGGTGGCACTCAGGAAAAAAAAGAAAGTCCACCATTCAAGTACCGATTCATCTTTATGTATTTATGTACTAACTTTAAGTATTCCCAATGATTCAACCAGCCTGTGGCCATCACAGCTTCTCCCTAACCTACTTTTTATAGAAATCTTGAGTTATAAACATCTTGAAATATAATTCGGCATATTAACTTAATCTCAAACTTTTTCTTGACCAGAGGAAACTTCAGTGGCACAGCTTTGCATTTGTGTACTGTTATGATAAGACTCACTTTCCAACCATGACGTCTTTGACATGTTTTCTTTGGAAGCTGAGCAAGTTTGAACCTGCACAGTATCCAGAAGTTCAACCTTTGGTGCATCTCAAACACTAAAATAATGGCACAGCAGTGACAGAAAAGCTGCTTTTTCATAGGCAGACTAATTAATTAGATGTGCGATTACCACCTAGAACATCATGAACACTACTACACCCTTGCCAGATAAACCTGAATTGCTCCTGAGCTTCCTGGACAATATGGACCATGTGCTTAAATACAACACACCAAAGAGAAATGAAGAAAATGAGAGTTTGCAAATGTAACCACCACGATGCTAAGGTGTTACAATTGCAAGGACATTGCTATGTGGTTGCTAGAGGGTTCTGTCTGGTTGCTAGGATGTTCTAGGATTGTTCTCAGATTTGGCTCAGATCCCTCCTTCAGTGTAAGTTCAAAGTAAGTTTAACTGGCACGAATGGAAAATTGAGTTTCGGTTTACAGAGAATGCTCCCAGAAGTTTATGAACACAGGTGCTTCCAGCAACAAGTTCATTCATAATGTCTTTAATAATGTCCTCAAAACTTTAGCATGAAAACCTTATTATTCATATCATTCATCATTTGTGGATTTTTTTTTCTTGAAACATCTTAGTTGGATGTTTGTTTAAAGTTTTTTTAAAGTTGAAAGTTTTAGAATATTCAGACAACATCCAAAAGTAACATTTGCACAATGTTTGCAATATGATAAAGGATTTTTAAAAACTGGAAAGATAAAACATTTTGAACATTCAGAGAAATGTTTTTTTATAACTTAATGGGAACATTAGCAAAACATTCTTAGACATTTTACATTAGGTGGGTTGCAAGTCTACTGTCATAGCAGGAAAATACAACTTTATATGCAAGTAAGAGAATGCAATTAACCATAAGATTATGTATTGTTAGGATAAGAAATAAGTAGTCATTGTTTAAAAGGGAAGAGAAAAGCTTCCCTTATCTTTTCTTGACGTCAAAGGCTACGCATCCAATTGAATTAAACTCTAATGTATGTTGGTGCAAAATCACCTGTCGTTTGGTATAGCAAGCCAAATCAGTTAGATCTGAACATGATCAGGCTACGTGACATGCTCTCAGTTTTGAAAACTATGCACGGTAATAAAATACGACCCAGACTATACATACAAACACAGCTGCACAATTATTCAATAAAAAAGCGATTGCAGTGACACAGGAGTGCTGAAGAGTATCACCTGACACCAGAAGCTTTAATTCTGAAAAGGATTATTTTGGATTTGTGACAAAACAAAACAAAACAAAAAAATCAGCAAGGAGTGGATGCAGAGTAAATAAGATTTATTGCAATGTAGACAGCTTCATTGATTATAATGGGAGGATTTGCAGGAGTCCATAACTCTGCTTGTGAAGCTCAAACGGTTGCTTGAAACAGTGTAAAACTTGCAGTGACAGCTTCAGTGATTAAAATGGGATCGGAGTGTTCCAGTATCCTTTTCTGCATATGGCATATTCAATATTTACATAACGGGTTTGTTTATGATGCTGCGAGCGTGAAAAAGCAAGTTTATCATTTAGGCACTATTGGGTATCAAATCCAACATCATACAAAAATAAACAGAACTGTGCTTAAAATCAGCTTTGAAATTTATTGGTAAGGTTTTGTTCAAATGCTTAGTGATGCTTGTCCTAGCAGTCACTACTAATAAAAGGAATTACAGTTAACACAAACCACATACAAATGGCAAAACTAGGCCTTTACACACATTCATTATGGAATCTTTTAAATCCCACAGCTATGCATCTTAATTAGAGTCAAGGTCCTTATTAATTATATCTTTGCGTTCAATTATTGCCCTCCAGTCATTACAGATGTGTGATTACAGAAGGTTCATGCAGTCAGTGATGACAGGGTTCTGTAGCAAAGGCCTGCTATCAGTTTGTCTGTCCCTTTAAAACTCTCCAAGCAACCTCAGAGTCCATGCAGCCACTATCATAACATTTCCAAACACTGCATCCAGTGTTCCATTAGTGTAGAAGTCATGCACATTACTGTAAACTAAATGTTACTGTTTACTTCAGTCATTGTCTGTTGAGTGGCAATTTGTTTTCTGATCTGACAAGCTTCATTAGACAAATGAGTGAACTGAAGGAGGAACCTAAGCCATAAGTAGAGACTAGGACATTATAGAGACTTCATGGGATGGGCTCTTTAGACTTGAGCTAGTAAGCAACCACGTTTATATATTTAAAAAAAAAACACTCCTTAGCAACCACATAGCAGCACCCTGGCAACCACTCACTGTTGTGAATTTTGCACTGGAAAACACTAATACCAGTATTACATCTTAGATGCAAACTAATGTTTAACTTAAAAAAGAAAAAGATTTCAACACAATTAATGACAATTAAAGTAAAGATAATTTACAGAATAAACTGAAGGGAACAATATGTTCTCTAAACTGTCTAGGAAGGAAGCAATGAGTTGTATCAGATTTCAAAGTTTGAAAATACAGCTTCCAACTATGATGATCATTATAATCTCCATTTTCTTTTAACTCATTTTATAAAATACTTAAGGCAACCACTAGAATATGGAAATATCCTGTACGGTCTATAGCAAAATGACATAAACAGTCATGTTTATAGTGAAACTGATCAAAATACAGTTTTTGATTAAAATAAAAACAAATACCTAACAGTGGGCTCTGCAAAATCAACTTCATTAAAATGGAAAACCAGTTTTCATAGCTCACTGACCGATATTTGTTCTTGTTTTAAGCATAAACTCACTAACTTATGTTCAAGACTTCATTTTACATTTGCATTTACTCAAGTAAATGCATTTTAATTTAAGGACCACATTTAGATATTTGTAACAGAAAACAAAAATAACAAATAAATCTTCCTTAGTAATTTAATGCCATGACATAATGAATTTAGGACTTGCTGTTTTGATTAAAAACCTTTTTAAGGTCTTAAATTGTGGAAAGTTAAGACTTTTTAAAGACCACATATTTTAAGACATTTCTTGGTTTTTAGCTCATGGATCTTTTTGGACAGTTTTTTTACTCCACTACTTTCAGTGTAGTAAACTTACATATAAATGATAAGAATCAATGTAAATGAAAACGATGACAGCAACTGTTACTTTTTCAAACATCACATTTTGGCACGGTTCCATCTTGTTCAGGCCTGTGTAATTTAACACGAACCTACCTGCTTGGGTTTATAGATTTACATGCAACGCACAAGCACAACAAGTACACCTTTTGCAGTGGTAGAAAGACCAATAATGTTAATGAATGAATTAGTGATGTGATGGCATCATAAAAAGATATTATATTTGGCTGTAGCTTTAACATTGGCATTAATACAAGCATTTTGTACAATTTCAAACATGGATTTACTGAACAGTAGCATTCACTTTGACCTCTTGTTTGCATTTTCACCATCTCTATGCACCACCTCTCTCTTCACCTCATTCTCAGTCTGCAAGTATTTGCCAGTAAAATTAAATGGTAAAAATAGCTGTTGTGCTGGTATCAGACACATCTCTTTGTTACCTGAAGCAGGTCAGGGACACACACCTCCTCTCATACCTTCTATTTTTCACTTCTATCAATTAGAAACACTTATAAGCAAAATAAAGAGAGAGTATGAGAGGTGAAACTTAAATTAGTCTTGTAGATTTTGATGTAAATGTGCCTATTAATATTTGCATTATGGATTTAAAGAACCCATGAAATCTGTAGATGAACATTTCTTCTGTCCTTTGTTGTAATGAACTATGCCCATGACTAGATGTGATTGATATTGATTATTTTGCTAATACAGAAATGTAATTTTGGCAAAAGCATTCTGCACATGTGCAACATGAACAAGATGGAGGCCTGATCTATGTTTTGATTAATCAGTCTTTATTTCTTTTACGCTTACATTTGTATGTGTGTGTGTCAAGTAAATGATCAACATTAACTGCTAACATATCGCTGCATCAGCAACAGACCCGTCTGGCCCTCGCAGAGTACTATAAATATCAGAGCGAATATGTCTTTCTGCTGCAGGGTAAACATTAAAACTGCCAAAATGAATGCAGTTTTTGTATGACTATGCATTACAGCAATGATTTAAAAATGGTATGATGCCAACATACTGTACCAAATGGCATTAGATGATAAAACAGAGCAAAGATTTAACGTTGGCAGGCTTTCATATACATTAGATGATGCCAGAAGGATGAACTATCAGAAAACAAATTCAATATTAGAGATTGCAAAGATAAAGAGCCATGAAAGAGAGATGTCGCACTAAGTGTGATAAAATATGGTAATCAATTCCATAAATTTAGAATTTGTTGGAGCCCATGTGGAGGCAGGAAACATGGGAACGAGGCGTTATTTCCACAGACAAGCCAAGCAGTCCATTTGTGCAGAACTCATTGTGCTAAAACACGCAGATGACAGTTTCAGTGTATTAGTTGTACTGCAATGCTTAGCATAGCAGTCACTACTTAAATATCAAAGATCATTCACATATTGTTGAGCCAAATGTTTTGGAAACACTACATACATTACACTTATTTAAAACTTGGTGCAATTTAATATTTTAACTGAAAGATTTGCTGAAAATACACCTTTCTATTAAAAAAGATGGAGAAAATCCACACCAGTATTTCCTTTTTTGACATGTGGGGAATCTTGATTTGATAATTACCTTAAAATTAATTGCCTAGTCTTTTCACCTGTGGTAGGCAAAGCAGCTCATTGCTCCATAGCATCTGAAGTAAGTTTGAGTCATCTGAATGCATTTTTTTTTTTTTAGTTGACTTCAGTGGAAAACATTGTAAATCTGTGACGACTAGCCCTGGTTGCTCCTATCATGTATTTGCTGTCTTCGTAAAGTAGCACTGCAACGTAGTAATTGTGGATGATGTGTTTTTAGCAGCCCATTAATGATCTGAGTAGGAGGTGATGTGTTAAGGATAATGCTGCCAAATGCCAGTATAATGGCAGTTTGGGCTTTGACATTCATGGCAACAGTGCCTGAATATTGTATTTCATATCTGAATGTTCACTTTGTAGTTCACATGGGGAAGTTGTCACCAAGGGCTATACTCAGTGATGCCAAGTTAAAAGGCAAAAGTTCAATTCAATTACAAATGCTTTTCTCTACCAGCGCTTTTGTATGGAATGGAATAATGGTGCAAATGCGGTTGAAACGTTTAGGTATGTGTCTATACCAGGGGTGTCAAACTCAGTTCCTGGAGGGCCGCAACCCTGCTCCAACACCCATGCCATGTAGCTTTCAAATAAGCCCGAAGGATGGGACTTGATTAGCTGGATCAGGTGTTTAATTAGGGTTGCATCTAAACTCTGCAGGGCTCTGGCCCTCCAGGAACTGAGTTTGACACCCCTGGCCTATACAGAAACAAACTACCCAAGGAAATATACATTGGCGAATAAGCTGTGACAAACAGATCTTATGAGAAAACGTAACTATTTTCACATTAATTTGTATGATGTGATCCATATATGGAGGAAAAAGTAAGCATAAGAGTCAGTGAGGCGTAAGCAGATCATAAAAAAATAAACTGTAGAGATTTATGTGATTTAACCACGTAAAATAGTTACAAACTGCTGTGCTTGTTGGCTGTGACAACTAACAAGAACTGTCATTCTTAATTTCTTCAACTTGCCACTAGAAAACCGAAAAGCTTCTCTGTAGCCTTCTTCTTCCTCAAACACGAGCAAATGAAATGAAAGAACAATGTAACCATGTTCGCAACACCGCTTGCGTTCAAAAGGCAAGCAGCTGTCATGTAACAGAAAATAAACAGTTGCAGTCATTGAAAATGCACAGACTCAAATTTCTCTAGGGGGCCAAAGAGCCTTACCTTGACACTGGAAGCCTTGCTTGCCGAAACCCCTGCAAAAGAGACGAGACTGTGTGAGAGATTACGGCACAGAAACCAAATCTGGATGCATTCCTCTGCGCTCAGCAGCAAGACGCGCAGGCGCGCCATATTCCGCAAAATAGCCAAATCCATCTCTATGATGATGATGATGATGATGGCTTAATCACAGCGCGAAGGATTTCTCGTGAGACACAGTTAACATTTATCCTTACTACAGGAAGATAAGAGCCTAAATAAATGTGCTGTAATTGCATAAACACGCAAGCGCTCTGAAATCTAAACATCTCGTATAGAGGTGCAGCATTGCGCTGGACTCGTTGCGCGAAGCGCTTGTCTTTTCCGTCTGCGCTCGGCGTCTTTGTTCAGTGTTGACAGCACTGCGGATGTCTGAGAGCGTTCAAACGCTTTGGTGTTTTTCCTGTCACGAGCATCAAGTGAGTCACCTGTGCCCTTCGCGGCCGTTTGCATGCAACAACACCTTTGCGTCCTCCAGCATACTCACCAGATGAAGTCGGTGCAGTGGCTGCAGAAGGTCGGTTGCTTGAAGAAGCGCGCGATGAACTTGTGGTTCTTCACTTCGTGCACGTTCTTCTGCCTCAGCGCGCCCTGCCTGGCGAAGCCTCGTGCGCCCCCCGCGCCCTCCGCAGCCGCTGGGTCGGCCATGATGGGGACGGAATGGATGTAGTGGGTAGAAATCTCCTCGACTTGTAGCCTGCGCTGTTGTACTGGGTCTTGCTCGGCTTGCGCTTTGCTTCCCGGTTGGTCGGCACGCGCGCGCGCAAACGCCTGCCTCTCCCCCAGCTGACTGTTGGTCGCGAGCAGCGGTGCTTCAGTCAGTGAGACTGTAACCACGCCTCCTTCGTGCAGCCGTTTTGAATGACTATTGCGGTTGAGAAAAACATTCTGGTAGCACAGCCAGATTGAAAAACCCGTCCAAAAAGAATTTCTGTGGAAACTGTAATTAGAAGGCTGACTGAACGAGCGCCAGAAGCACATCACTTGTTGATTTGGCGCATTGCAAATATTTACCATGGTAGCTTTCCGCCAAGACGCTTAAAATAATATTATTAAATTCAGCATTAAATAGCCTAATCCTATTATAAATTTGATAGAGTGTAATGCGGATATTTTGACGGTAAAATGCTACATCGATGCTTTTTTTTTATTATTAGTAAAAACTATGAATCGCCTCATTTATTGCGAAAAGGGTAGAATTCCCTGTAGTAACCATGACATGGGTTTGTATTTTTCTTATCCATTATTAAACTCGTGTTTTAGGTTACTTTACTTTTTTATTTCTGTATTTTTATTTTTTTTTGCTCGTGTTTTGTTGTTACCCTCAGTGTGTGGACATTTAATTATTATTCAGTGTATTATTGAAACAATTGTACTATTTTAATATTTTTGTAATATTTTAATATTACACTGTATTTTTGTATTTTGTTTTAGGCATTTCTGTTTAAAAAGTAGAGCATGACACTACTAACAATAAAGTCATGGGTTTGATAACCAGATAATGCAGGAACTGGTAAAGTATCTTGAATAAAGTATCTTGGGTTTGGATGAAAGCTTCTGTGATGCTTTTTAAGTTTATTGCTTTTCTCAAAACTGTGTAAATAAATGTCAGCGACAAGAAGTTGTGACTTGTAACATTATAACATAAAACATTAGGATGAATGGACGTGGATGGATGGATAGTTGACAAAAATAGTTGCTCTATATCACCCTCCATTTTTACCTAAATTTATGTGACAAATTTTCATTTGAAATGTTAAATATATAGAAAACATTTTAATTCAAAACTGCAATTAAAACTGGGAAAATATATAGAACTAAGACATAAAACATGAGGCAACGACTGTAAAAACCTAACTGACATTGTGTGAGTGCATGTACTTTTGCAAAAATGTCGTGTCAGGTTATAGACTGTCCCATTTTGTGCAATCTTTGTGGGTTGAGTAGAAATACATGTGAAAGTAGTTTTACAACCCTCCCAGTCTGGTCAGCCATGACAGTTTTTATTTTTTTAGTATGTAGATGCAAAAACTTGTGTGAATGATTTCTATTTACCTACAGAGCCTGCTGAGTTAGGTGACATCTGTTCTGTAATTTATTAAAATTCCTTAAAATTATCTGAAACAAAAGTATATATGTATTAAACCAGGCATGAAATCCAGTTTTGTTTGTTTACATAAAATATTTTTTGTCCCAATATATATTTTCGCTGTTCTTTACACATTAATGCTGGTCTAAATTACCCTTCCAATTCATTAAACCAGTTTAGATATACACACTTCAGTGTGTATATATTAGATGCCTCAAAAACCTTTTCCCTCGTGATAGACTGGAGGACAGTCTTTAAACCTCTTGCAGGAACTTAAGGATTCCGTCATGCACAAAGGTTCTGCAGCCATGATGAAACCTCAAGAAACCTTATAAGTTATTTAGAGGCCAGTCTTTTTTGAAAAGGCTCTCAAAATGGACCCGACTGTGTGTGACAATTCTGAAAAGCCCCAAAAGCCATCTCAATCATCTCTTTTTTTTTAAAACTGTCATATTGGTGACAAACTGTTTCAGAAAAATTTTGGCATTCAAACCTGTAATTTTCTATTAAAAAATAACAGTAGCTCATAGCTTTGTGTGCCTGTGTATTCAAATCACCACATAATATGTGCAGAAGGGGTGGTAACTTGTTTAGTTTCTATGGAAGAGTATTTTCATTCCTGAGAACATTTGTTCTTCGTTTGGCTTTTAAACTGATGACTTGTTTTTTTTAACCTTGTACTTTCACTTGCACTTTAAAAAGGTTTGTTTTTGAAAGAATAGCAATTCTTTTAAGCTCTTTTTTTTTTCCAGAAAATGTCTCGGTTCTTTATCCAGCAGCATTTGATGCAAACATTGTGGTTGAAGCCTAGTGGTCTATGATCTGAACTGATTCAAACCCCAGTAGTGGTGACCCATGAATAAGGGTTCACATTGTGCCCTTGAGAAAGACACTTAACCCCAGGCACCACCAAGGGGACTGTCCTTGCAATTACTGTTCAAGAGCAAAGCAAAAAAAAAAAAAAAGACAAATAAAGAACAATTGGGAGGTCTGAATGTTCCTCATTCAGTGGCAAATTCCCCTTTTAATTTGCATTAATTCTGCCATTTAGCAGACGCTTTGCCACAACCTAAGATATTAAAATGATTAACTGACCCACATCCTGAAACTGACCCACAGAGAGATATTTAATATCTGCAGATGACCGACTGTCTACTGAATATTCTCATGTCATTTTCTGTGTATATATTATATATTCTTCGGTCTGTCTTGATGCATCTGACGATCAGATGCTGACCAAGGGCTCATAAAAGAGATTTGAGTTCACTAACAAACACAAAAGATGACTTGTCCTCACATCATCCGACCTGACGGATGTGATCATTGTTAATTGTTATCTGACTCTGAGATGCACTGATTTTGATGGCTGTCTGTAGGAGCCAAGAAATAAAATGCTCAAGCAGTATGTAGCTTGTGATGAACCCACTGGTGCGTCACCGGCGAGGTTATTTATAAGGACTCAGTCTGTGATTACGTTGTTAAAACGTGCAATATTCAGTCAAAGTTTACAGTTTATTCTTTGACAATATGCATGACCCTCACCAATCAGCACTGTACTAAAAACCTTTTCTTTGAATCACTTGCATTGGCAACAAAAGCATTTGATGCAGTCATCCACCATCTGCTGTCCCACACTGGTACAAAATACTACACTGTCAGTTCATTGCACAAAATTACATGCTTGGTTTAGGTTTCATTATGAGAGAAAGAATGTTATATTGTGAGAATATTAGAGGAATAACAGGTGGAAGAAAAACCCCCCAAACAATTCTGATGTGGCCTTCATTACCTCACCACTACTTTCACTGATCAGTTATGAGCTCACATACATAGCCTACTGTAAGTAAAATTCATCTTCAATTAAAAATATAAAAACATACAACAGGTGGCGCCAAAGTCATAAAACTCTAGGCCTATTTAAAAGTTGTCAGTATCATGTGATTTCTGGAAAAAGAGATCTAAAAACAGATCGTTTACAGTAGCATCAAGACTATCAAAATAAACCTGAAGTCTCCTTTAAAAAGTGAGAAGTCTGCAGTATGTACAGACAGCATGCTAAAAACGAAAGAATAAGTCTAAAATAATAGGAAATGAACAAAAGAATGTAAAATTGTTCGTGATTTTATAACAGTTCATTATTGCTATTGTCACATACATTAGCATTGGATTCAATATAATGGTATTTGCTTATAGGTGACAGCAAAAGGACTGAACTCATTGTGAAATCATTATACTGGCGATAAACAGTCAGTCATTACAGTAGTTAATAACGTTATAACTTCCCATTGTCACATCTTGCATTATACAAACACATTCTACTGATAACACATGGCCTGGAAAGTTAATATCTGTTGTGCAAATATTGTACCTCAAACCATATGCATTCATAGTGCTGTTAGTGCTCTGAACACGTCATGTGAAGTAGTCTATCAAGTAACAATGTATATTAAGTAAAAGCAGGCACATCTGCATAGGTATTATCCAAGAAGCCCCTTAAAGCTTCAGCTGACAGGCATTGCATTTTGACAGTTTGTAAATATTACATTTAAGGTTACCCTCTTATCCACATGGATTTGACGTTTTAAACTTTGCACATGCTAAAATACAATATACAGCAGTGTTATTTTTGTTTTATTTATATACTATTATAGCATTTATTAATATTTTCAGAATGTTCAGTTCGGCTTTAACGATAACGCTGTATATGCAGAAAGCCTACAAATAAATGTAATGCATCATAGAGACATTGGGTTTTGCTACTTGGCCAGTTTTGATTAGTCTGTATTTGTCACACAACCTGGCAAGCCTTTAACATTCATCTCTCTGTAGAGCAGCTCTCAGATTGCTCCAGAACTCGCTTCTCTTTTCCTCCTCCTCAGGCCACTCCAGATACGTCCTGGAGTTCATAATCTTCCTCAGCTTGCAGAAACGCTTGGGAATGGTCTCCTTCTTGATTGGTTCTAGAAGTACCAGGACAGCGCAGTCATTGTGCTCATCGACTATGCGGAAATGGGAGAAGTCCAGCTCGTAACGGCACCATTCGCTGGTAACAAAGTGCTCAGACAGAACAAAGAGAGTCCGATGGCTCTTCTCAATCGAGTCGATGATGTTGTCCACGATCCAGCGCCCCGGCTGGAAGTCCCGTTTGTGCAAACACAGGGCAAACGGAGGATGAGCACTCTCTAGTTCTGGAACAAGGATCTCCTCGACCCACTCAGCGTCATGTTGACTGTAAGATACAAAAGCATCATAGCGGAGCTCTTCAGTCAGTCGACCAACTGCAGGTTTTCTTTTGGCTTGTATCCATGCTTTAGTCATCTGCAGATACCATATAACATGAAGCTTATGGCAGGTGATAACAATAAGTCCAAGCGCTATGATAATCACAGAACAAAGCACTAAGACAGCAGGGACCATATAACATTCGAAAACTGACAATCTGACGCTGTCAATATCATCACCTCTGAGAGTGAATGGAGTGTCGCACACATAATTGCGACGACTATCCCTTAGTGTGATGGAAAGGCCAGAATCCTGTTTAAAGAAAGATACAAACTCGCAGGAGCACACAAAATTGTTATCACCCGCTTCCAAATATTGTAGGTTTTTGAATCTCTCCAAATCACTCCTGTTAAACATGCGCAAGGCATTCCTTTGGATAAGCAGCGTCTGCAGCCTTGGAAATAATTCCCCCTGTGGGAGTTTAATAAATCGGTTGCCAGTCAGTATAAGCGTAACAAGTTGGGGAAATCTTTGGTGGAACACTATCAGATCGTTTTCACTGAGATCCAGGACCGTCAAGCTAGAAGGCAGGCATGGGGTCATCTTGCGTAGCTTTGTGCTGGAAAGGTTCAGAAACCTGAGAGTCGCTGGCCAGCTACAATTTTCTGGCATAGAAATAAAACTATTATGGCTTAAGTCTAAATATGTGAGGTTCTTAAGATTAGTCACCAACTGAGACATCAGCCCAAGGGATTTTAAAACGTTCTGGCTCACGTTAAGAGTGATCAGTTTTTGATATGCGCCAAAACTTGTGGATAACGTCGGCACAATTGTCAGGTCTGAAAGGAGGTTCTGACTAAGGTCCAAATATTCAATTTTTTTCAACAGGAAAGTAGTTATCGGAGGAATAACAAACACTGTGCTGTTGATCACAGACACCTTGTGGAGATTCACCAGCAGAAATCCCAACTGCGTCATGCTACTGAACTCAAAGAACCCTTGGATGTCGAGATTATGTATGTAAGCAGTATGTAAGTTTTCATAATGTGTGTATGAAGCTTTCTGCCACCACCCTTGACCAATCAAATGTACATCTTCCAGACCAATGTAAGACAAAGAAGAACCATCCATAACCATCAAAAAAGAGGTCAATGCTTCATCAGTTGTGGTGCAATTTTGGAAACTCAAGCTTTTAGTCCCACCTTCTCTCGCCTCTTTAAAGGATTCTGTTGAAGTGTTCGTTCTGAGTTCAACATCTCTGATAGTCAGCAGGGTTTTAGGGTGGGAGACATCTTGAAGAATCTTAGAGACTAATTCTGGATCATTCTCAAATAGACTCTGAAGGCTCAAAGAGACTAAACCGATGGGACTGGCTGCTTTTAAGCTCCCGTTCTCATATGACCTCAGGTTACTGCCAATGAATGTCATCTCATCCAGATGAGTGAGCCCATCTAAGCCATTCTTGTACATCTCTCTCAGTGAAGGACTACCGAATCGCAGTGTCCTTAGGTTAAGGAGAGACTGGAAAATGGGAGCAGGCCCCAAGGTGGTGTATGGGTTTCCAACAAGGTTCAGTTGCTGAAGAGAATTTAGCTCATGGAACCAAGACGAAGACATATTTTTTAGGTTGTTTAAGGACAGATCAAGAACTTCCAGCTTATGTTGAGATTTGAAAGCCTCCTTGTGTATAAACTTGAGCTTGTTCTTATGCAAGTTTAGGGTTTTCAGCTCACCATATGGGCTGAGATCGTTCATGTCAATTGACTCTATTTGATTACATGACAGATCAAGGCCAAGAGCATTCGCTGGAACTTTTGGGACCTGTTGGAGATGATTTGATGAACAGTTGCAAAAATATTGCTGATCACAACTACATGTCCTGGAATAGTCAAAGCCTTGGGCCAAAATTAATATTAAAAGTATTACGGACTCCTTTGCTTCCAAGGGTCTCATCCTGTAAAAAAAAGAGGTTTTAAAAAAATAAAATAAATCATTTTATTCAGTAAAGATGCATAAAATTGATTAAAAGTCATAGTACACACTCTAAAAACAAGCCGTAAAAATAGGGCACAATGTACTGTATTAGTATGAAGGAATTTACTGTATTGATTTTTACAGGTGTTTCACCTGTATTTACTTTTGCTCTGCATGGCATGTATATTTATAGAGTTAACCAAAATGCCCAAAAATGAATGGGTAATGTCCTGGCAGAATTACAAAAAAAAAACTTTACAAATAAATGCTGTTCTTTTCAACTTTCTATTTAGCAAATAATCCTTAACAAATGTATCATGGCTTCCACAAAAAAATATTAAGCATCACAATTGTTTTCAACATTGACATTAATAAAAATCATTTCTTGAGCAACAAATCAGCATAATGGAATCATTTCTGAAATAGATGACATTGGAGACTGGAGTATTGGCTGCTGAAAATTCAGCTGTGCGTCACAGTAACACATTTAGCATACACAAAAGGAGAAATACACAAAACAGAAGTCCTCAATTTCTGATCCAAAATGGTCAGTCAATCAATTTCGTTCTGTGACTATACCTCAATATTACACCACATTTTGTACGTACAATCGCAAGCTTACGATTGCAAACACAAAGTACTACCAGTCTAGCATATTTCAAGACAGAAGAAGTCAAATTTGATTACCTGTCTGTCATTAATATGTCTGGTCCTCTTTTCTACGCAAACTGCAGTTTGGCCGTAGTCATAAAAGGAGAAAACAAACAGAAATCAAACATGCAAACAGAGTGTGAGTCACAGGAGGTAGTGAAACTCAATAGCCTGATTGAAACTTACGAAATCATTTCTCTTTTATCAGGAACATAGATTTTAGGGAACCACCTATAGAGACCAGTCTCAGAGCATGTGCACATACATGTGCTTCATATATAGCTGTAGCTGGGTAATAAGTATTCAGACTCAAAAAGACTTACACAGCTTTTATGCAAATAGTTTTTTGTAAAACTATTTCAGATACCTGTTTATTTTCACTTCACTAAACACTGCATAATAATTAAGGATTCGAAAAGAAGAAGTAGCCTTTTTTAAGCAAGGCTTGAATTTGACTATCTCTTCGTCAATCTTGTGGTTATTGCAGGGCACACCCAGTGCTTTTCATCCAGCTTTTTAGGCACTGCAAATATTTTAAAAAGAGTAATAAAAGAAAGAGAAGAGCCCTGTGATGAAATATGGCATCCTCCTGTTGAAAATGTTAGAGATGAATTTTGTATAGTCATATTTATGGTTTTATGTTGATTACTTGCTTTTATGCGTTATAGATCAAATATCTTGATAACGTGTTTTTCTGGCATGATATTAAATTTCAAAAGCCTTCTCTTTTTGACCTTAGCAGTTGCTCTGATGAAAGCCGATCTAAAATTGCTAGAGGACTCCTCCCTTGTGTCACCAGTAAAGTGACAGGGGAAAAGAGGCATAAACCTATATCAGACATAAACAAATTTCTCAATTCACTTGGGACATATAGAGTTAATCTGCTATTTCATTTCCGGTTGATTTGAACTGTTGACAGCACAACAGTATTTCTGTGTTTGAATTTCAGATACAAATAGATAAAAATTTATACAAGTCATGTTTAGTGTAAACATGCAGACTGAGTCAAAAAGAGAAGTGCATGCAGCATTACTAACTTAAGTTCCTATAAGCATCAAAACAGAAGAAAGCAGTAAGTATTTTGGCATAAAGTATTACTTCTAAACATGTTTTACACTAATGGTTCAGAAAGGAAACCTTGCAAGTATAGTTTATACTCAAAAGAAGACATTTTCTGTGTGTATCATATAATGATATTCTGGTCTAGAAATGTCTTGGGTCATTTCTTTAAAGTAAGTCAATGGGATTTGATCTGCTACCAGGCAAAAACTGAAAGTCTGATCTCATATAAAATAATAGCATACCTCTCCTCAACAAGAAATATGACTTTTTATGTCTTGTGTTCAAAACCCCAATCCTACTTGACCAATAATCATTTTTTAAATGTATTTAAACCTCTTAGAGCACCACTAATTATGTAAACATGCAATATCTGAATGGTAATGGCCATTAACCATAATGATCATCTACCACAACACATCTTGCAGGCTACATCGCTAAAGGATAATCTGGATCTGGAAAAGAGTAGGCTAGGCTCATTGAGATAAAAAAAAAAAAATACATTCATTGTGTACTTGAGGAAGAACAGAGGAAACTGCCTTAACATTTATGCCATTAATTAGTTTACCCATTTAAGTCCACCGGCAAAGTTGCTGCAGTTTATAATAGTCATTTTCCTTTTGTAAGTATTTTTCTAGATGCTATCCATGTTTTATGTATCATGGAAGCAAAGAACCAAATAAAGGATTTCAAGACCAAAAAAGGAATTCATTTCCTTCCCATCACATGAGGCTGTCAACTCCCTACTTAAAGGAAGCATGGAGAAGGCAAACCCTCCGGTTGTGGCTAAGGGATACGGCTCTGACCGGAAACGAATAATGAAATGTAATTTTCTACCTATTAGATTGTGTTTTATTAACGTCCAAAACCCAACCCTAAACATACCCCTTACATTAATGAAAAAAATCATAGGCCTAATTATTGTTGTACAGTGTGATAAAAATTACACTGTATTGATGTGCGCATGCCCAGTAGCGCCATACATATCCCTTCTAGCCTTAACCAAACCCTCCCAAAAATTTTCATGTTACTAAAAGTATTTTTTGTTGACATATACAGTATCTCACAGAAGTGAGTGCACCCTTCACATTTTTGTAAATATTTTATTATATCTTTTCATGTGACAACACTGAAGAAATGACACTTTGCTACAATGTAAAGTAGTGAGTGTACAGCTTGTATAACAGCGTAAATTTGGTGTCCCCTCAAAATAACTCAACACACAGGCATTAATGTCTAAACAGCTGGCCACAAAAGTGAGTACACCCCTAAGTGAAAATGTCCAAATTGGGCCCAAAGTGTCAATATTTTGTGTGGCCACCATTATTTTCCAGCACTGCCTTAACCCTCTTGGGCATGGAGTTCACCAGAGCTTTTTAGGGTTACAGAGGGTTTAGGTCTGGAGACATGCTTGGCCAGTCCATCACCTTTACCCTCAGCTTCTTTAGCAAGGCAGTGGTCGTCTTGGAGGTGTGTTTGGGGTTGTTATCATGTTGGAATAGAAGGGAGGGGATCATGCTCTGCTTCAGTATGTCACAGTACATGTTGGCATTCATGGTTTCCTCAATGAACTGTAGCTCCCCAGTGCTGCCAGCACTCATGCAGCCCCAGACCATGACACTCCCACCACCATGCTTGACTGTAGGCACACTTGTCTTTGTGCTCCTGACCTGGTTGCTGCCACACATGCATGTTATCCAATCAGCGTGTCCTGGTCCAGAGGTAGTCGAGGACACATTGTGATCGGATCTCAGTGTAATGTAAACGTAATCCAGCCATCGTGTCTGCATTCGCAGGTCGACATCACGCAAACCGCTGTCCCTCTCTCGCGAACTATAAGAAAAAATACAGAGAACACCTGTGTGGAGTGCTAGTGAGACTCCTACACTTATCTTTGATTTGTAATGTGTCTCGCGACTGAAAATGCTTTTCAAAAGAAAACCCACCACTTCAGGATGACTTTGCACCGGGGCCATTCTCTGCAGGCTTATTTAAATATTGCGCCGTGTTCTGATTGATGATCCGAGCGCGGTAAAGTTAGCTTTAGGTTTGATATTCGCCAGCTATTTACCTCTCAGTAAAAAAATGAAGTCAAATAATTAATACAAAATGGTTTACAAAGCCATAATAAATGACTTGTGGGCAAACTAACTGAAAATATTTAGCCAATATGTTGCCTTAGACAATACCTCCCCTAATGCATGTACAGTACACAAATATTTTTATTAAAAAAAATACAGTAATTCATCAAAATTGGGTTTTTCATGTTCCAAAGGTTGTAGTACATTTGTAGTTACAAGACTGAGTTACAGGTGAAATTTTGCCAATATGTTCCTTACTATACATACAGTACATAATTATTCACCAATTACAGTCATTTTCTTTCTAAGAATAATTATGTATTGAATGTACAGTAAGAGAGATATTGGAAAAATTTCATGTGTAGTAAGTCAGTCTTGTATCTAGGAATGTACTACAACCTTTGGACTATGAAAAAAAAGGTAAATTTCTATAATTTTGTCAAAATATTTGTGTACTGTACATACAGTAAAGCAGTTATTGTTAAAAATTTCACCAATATTAAGTTAGTATTGTAACTAGGAATGTACTATGACCTTTGGAACATTAATAAAAACACTTCTGGTGAATTACAGTATTTTTTCATGAAAATATTTGTGTACTGTACAGTAAGGGAGATATAGGCAAAATGTCAACTGTAGTAAGTCAGTCTGGCCACTAGGAATGTAAGGAAACTAGGAAAACCCTTTTGGTGAATTTTAGTACTTTTTTCTAAGATGAATTATGCACTGTATGTACAGTAAGAGATATATTGGCAAAATCCCACCTGTAGTAAGTCAGTCTTATAACTACAAACGTACTACAGCCCTTGGAACATGAAAAATGCTTTTGGTGAATTACAATAATTGTTTTCTAAGAATAATTATGTACTGTATGTACAGTAAGGGAGATATCGGCAAAATCTCACCTGTAGTAAGTCAGTCTAGACACTAGGAATATACTACAATCTTGAACAGTACAACTGTACTGCATATATGAAGGAAGGAATTGGCAAAATCCCACCTATAGTAAATCACTATGAGTAATTCAAGCTTTACAGTTTGGCAATGTTTTATCTTAAATGTTAAAATTCACTTTAGTTAAAATACATTGGACGTTTTAAACCCAGTCGGTGCAATTGTCAGATGGTCCCTTACGCATCAAGCGCTATAGCACGTCAAAGCTTTCTCCGGTTTAAATTTGCTGCTACTGCTACATACAGTACACTTAGGCGGTTTTTAAATAATATTTTCATGTCGACATAAAGTTGTTGCATAATGTTAAAACTAATCGTGGTAGTGGTATCTTTGTAGGACTGTCGAACAGTGGCACGCGAAAGCGAATGTCCGGCGAATATCGAACCTAAAACTAACTTTACCGCGCTCGGTGATCCCATGTTAAAGGGGTCATATAATGCCATTTTTGTACAAGCTAATATGATTCTTTAGGGTCTAAATTGAAAGTTTGTAATATACTTTAATTAAAAATTCTCATTAGTATTGTAAGAAAACACTCATTTTACCTGCTCAAAAACAGCTCTGTTTTCAGCACACCGTTTTAGTGCGTGTGTTTTTAAATGCTAGTGAGCTTTGCTCGCCCCGCCCCTCTGTTCTGTGGGGCGTTTTTGACACAACACACGTGGAGTGTTGCCTTGACAACAGTTGAGGGTATATTTTGAAGAATGGCAGTAAATATGTGATCAGATAACATAACTTATTCTGGCATAATATTGAAAAACATCAATTAGAGTATTTATAGTCTTGGATCATATGCATTTGCAGGATGTAAACAGTATTTTGCAGGTATTGTGTTACCATTAATTTTCATGCAGTTATAACTTTTTTATTTATTTAAATTTTTTACATTACTTCTTAACAGACACCGTTATAAACCATCTACAAAAGTAAGCTTAGTGTAGTGTTATCATGTTAACTTTAATACCTGCGTACACAGTTTGTAATAACACAATAACCATAACGTTTTGTTCATTATAAACGTGGGATTATTAATTATATTGAGAACGTCGTAAATAGAAAACATGCATGTACCCTGAATGTAAACATTAGCCACATACATCGTGAAGCGTGCTAGCGATTTGCAAAGATTAATATAAAGATTAATATAAAGGATAATTAAACGTTACACTCACTTCTTCTGGAGGTTCAGCAGGAACACGAATAGTTGGTACCGATCCTTTTTTCAGGAGCAGCTTCTTAGCAAAACCAGCTTTATACTGACCTTCATTTATAAAGCAGTCTGGTGAAAAATGATTCGCGCAAACATGAAAACATTGACGTTGCTCGTGGGGAATATTCCCTTCAAAAGCAAAACTCAGCCACTGTGTCTTTAGCGGTTCGGACTTAGGAACATCAAAATGACTGCTGTGTTCATTATTGCACCCGAGAACAGAACACCACAATCGCTTAGACGCCATTCTGCTCATAGACAGCTCCAGCGTATATCAACAATGACGCGCGGACTATGATTGACAGCTCGCTCACGAGCCAAGGGCGGGTCTGTGTTGAAACACTGCTGTCAATCAACCATCGTGGGAGGGGCGTCCGACCGTGTGGCGTCACACGGTCGAACGGCTTGATTTGAGACCGGGTAAAACAAATAAGGAGATTAAAAAAAAAACACTGGATGGATTTTTATCATTTTATGATGCATTTGCAGTACAATCAACTTGTAAAAGTGCATGTACCATTATATGACCCCTTTAATGGGCCGCTGTCCCTGCATGATGGGCCGGTGGTCTGTCGATTTGTACTACCCTGTCAGATTTTGCTACCTCCCATTAAAACAGTAGGTAGTACAATGCGACAACGAAAAATGCTACCTGTAAAATGATGGTTTATTAACGTATGCCCGGTTTATTAATGCCAGATGCCAGATTATAATTAAAATTATGAAATCACCTACTACAGTCAGTCAGACATTGAATATTATGGCCCTAAAAATTTTAAAATGTTCTTTCGGGTAGGCTATACCTTTTTTTTGGTCATATAGATATACTTTTTTCTTCATTCTACATATTTTTATTTATTTATTTTCATTTAACTTTTTGATAGCCTACACAATGCCCTGTTGGGGCAACTTAATGGCCGCACTTTGTTCTGCACTATTGTTGTTGCACTGTAAAAAAAAAAAAAAGTTGAGGGAACTTAAAAATCTGCTGAAGCTGGTAAAAATGTTTTTTTTTTTTGAGTTTGCTCAACTTGTTTTTGTGGGAGATTCTGAAATTTTTGTTGTATAAACTTAAAACGACAAGTTGAGAAAACTCAAAAATCTGCTGAAGTTTGTTGCCTTAAAATTTTAAGTTGGCTCAACTTTTTTTTTTACAGTGTGGTTGTGTTTTCATATTCAAGAGATTATAAGCTAGATGCAGCTTTTTTTGGGTCCAGATCAAATGTTCTTCGACTTTTATACATAATAAAATTGTTTATGAATAAGGATTGATCTGTTGAAAGTTATTTTTACAGTTATGACAAATGTTCTCCTCCTATTCAAATGTGACATTGAAGGTATATACCACATATTTGCTCACCACCGCACATTCAAATACGATTTTCGAGAAAAAAAAAAAAAAAAACCCCGGGGAAAATAAATGCAGAACATGTCACATGACTAGGCTATATGAAATCCTTCAGAAAAATGTGCACACAGATGGGTTAACTGTTACACAAATCACAGTAAAGGTTAACAGATAGGATAGGCCGTAACCATGTCTTGAACATTGGGGGGGACCAATTTTGTATATATATATATATATATATATATATATATATATATATATATATATATAGGTATATGTCTATATATATAAAATGGGGGGGGGGTTACGATAGAGGCAATTTACATTAAGTGAAAATAGCATTATTTTTTAGTGATATGCTATTTACACAGTGCAAAATAGCTTTAGATTCTATTTATTCTATGTTAAAATAGCAGGATATTCTGCTATTTACTTATTGCAAATAGTGGAAATTATCTGCACCTCAGCATTGTAATACATTATAAAACAATATGCAATAACTTATTGAGTGTAATTTTTAAATTTTATTTCAAATTCTTAAATGGTTTGGGACAAAAGCCCTCCCTACACCTACCCTAACCCTACCTGATACTTTATTTACAACTTTTTGAATATTTCCTTCAATTTTATTAAAAAATAAATGCATTTCTGATGTGATTTGAAATGGGAGAAAAAAGTTCGCCAAAAGGCAGACTCGAACCCCGGTCGTGTCAAAAGGAGTGTGACACGCTTCACCATCTGCGCCACTGTATCAGACGAATAAACGCACACAGAAACCTGTCAACACTACCCTGCGACTTTTATTGTAATAAAATAGTTTCCATACTGAATGGCTGCATTATATTTCTCAGCAACGACGTGTTTTTGAAGTAGGACTAAATTCACAGTTTCATCGTTTGTAGGGACAGACAAACAGATGCAGATAATTAACACATGCACATTTCTCCCTCTCTCTCTCTCTCTCTCTTAAAATGGGCATATTTGAGAAAAAAGTCGAGAAGTTTGCTTCACTGAATATAACTGTCGGCCATTTAACATTTCTATCATAAAACAGTTGACTAAACATTAAACGATTTGCAGCTTCCATCTTACCTCGCTCTTTCAATGTTTTCAATCTTCGAGACGCGCTCAGCGTCTGTGAACACTAAACCCCGCCTACTTTGATTTGATTGGCCAGTTCAATTATTTTGACTTTATTGAGGAGCGCTGTTAGCCCGCTGAGGCAGAGCAGATTGCAAATGTTACTTTTAAAGCTTTTTTGTCATCTTAACAAGAGCGCTGCGTAATGGAGGACAGCAGATCAGTACAACAATTTCAAATATTGGGGGTACATTTGGCAATTTCTAATTATTGGGGGGGGGGGGGGGGGGGGACTTGTCCCCCTCAGTGTCTATGGTGGTTACGGCCCTGGGCTACCCATAAGTTGTCTCATTGCCTCTATAACTTCCGCTCACTGACTGACCTCAGTTACCACTTACATAAATACGCTTAACCAAAAATTCAAACACGGGCTCTTTAACTAGTTTGCGTAACCACATCAAAGTCCCGCCTCCAGGCCTGCAGGCATTGGCTCAACGTCTCAGTTAGGGAGTTTTAATTGGATGCTGAGCTGACATTTAAAAATTCCGGAACTAATACCGCAGCTGTAAACAACCGCAGCGTGTCCTTTGGAGAAACGGTATTTTTTAGTGATTCATTAAGTGTTGAGTGTGTATATATATATATATATATATATTTCAAGACGCATATGCTAATGTTTCCGTTGTGCTTTGTTTTGATTTGCAGCAGCTCATGGTTTAAAACAGAGATTGTTTTGTTTGTACAGACATGCCGACCTCCCCTGTGAAGACTCGGATTCCGCTGACAAGTTTTGGTCATCTTATTAGCGAAGTCAAGGTAGACAAATACCTTATAAATCACAAAATCTCATAATAAGGAAATAAAAACATTTTGAAATACAAAAATGCCAAAGTAATGTATATAAATAAAATATAAAAATAGTTATAGCTTTTGAAGTCCTTGCCATTTGGGCATACAATGTAATTGTATGCTAGGTTTATTCAGTACCATGGTATGATATTACCACCTAAAACTATTATTTTATTTCATTTTAAAGACGTGGTTTCATTCATAATTCCTTGTTATTTTATAAAAATGTATTTTTTATGACAGAGACAGCTCTTTGGGATTGATGCACCAACCCCAACGGAACTGACAGGATGGAGGAAACATTTTAACAGCTACACATTACAAGGACGCAGAAATGTAAGATCATTAAGGATCTGTCAGATTGTTGCATGATCAAAGACAACAGTAGCCTAACATCCTCGCTCACCTCACTTGTATCTAAATGTGTCATTATTCCTCCCACTTATTCCCTTTTCCAGTTTGTTCTCGCCACATATGGTGTTCTTGCACTCACAGCTGCCGTCTACATGATGAGACGCAGCAGGAAAGAGGAACATGAAACAGCATCTGCCTCCTCATAAACTACAAATGGAATGTTAAGGGGGTTAAGAATACAATAAATTATTTATGATCACTACATGAGTGGACCATGGTTAATTAAGTTTGTGTTTCCACATGTCACTGGCCAGATGTTGCCTTTTTCTGTCATGCACACAGATTGTCATTTAAAAAAAAGAAAGAAAAAAAGTCACAATAAAATGGGAGTAGCGACAGATCAGTTCTTCCATATGCTGATATACATCCAAGTGTAATGCATCCAACATTTCACTTATAAGTGAATGTAGATGAAGGGACAATGAAGTCCTGCTTACTTCACCAAGAGAAAAGTCTGTCGCTTGTGAACAATACATCCATGTCTGGATGTATTGTTCACAATAAGGAATATTAATAAAGTGAATTTTAAGACTATAATGTTTTATAATCACATTGTTGTTTTAAATCTTTTTGGTGATTTGCCAGTAGAGTGCAGTGTAAGCTTATCGTCAAATTCGTTTCTTGGAAGCCGTTTGCTGTATCTGTTCTAAAGGCAAATTGTGTGGTTATGTTAACAGCTGTTAGTTTTAGGTTACTGAAACTAGTAGGTCGAATAGGGATGTTTTCCTGTAAAATGAAATGTTCAGAAATGATTTCAGAAATAGCAGTGCTGTTGTAATATGTTTTTTTTTTTCTGCTTTTTGTTTCAGGATGATCATGTCAGTTAATTGTGATCAGGTGTCATTCTGAAAGTGAATCTTCGTTTAAGTGTAATTGTTGTGAAGTCTACAATATTCCATTATTATGCTAACCAACACATGACTCAAGTAGCCTACTACCCATTTTCTTTAATACAGTCTGTTTCTGCCATAAGTTTGTTTTCCTCTTTTAGGCATTATACTGTACAGTTATGTCAACTATATCTCTCTGACTGTCACTATTTTTTCAAATATTTTCACGTGAATGTGATACGATCTATACCTGGGTCAACTAAAGTGAAAATGAAATGAAAAAGCACCTGTGCACCTATGATGGGATGTGGTAAATCTTTTTTTTCCCTATAAAGATAGAGCATAGCCTACTCGGCTGTAGTAAATTCTCTGTGGGTGAATGTGCAAGCAGTTGATGTCAGTTACATAAGAGCTCTGGTCTCTTTGAATTTTGGGGCTCATCTCACCATCTTAAAAGTCCTTTCAATCCCTCTTCATCTTTGGATTCATCTGCAGTACAGTGCAAGGTATTTTTAATTTCTTCCTGAAATATGCAAATAAAACATGCAAATTATAGCTAAGTTAGATTAAAATAGGATTTATCCTTAATTGATTGATTACTAATTATGGCTCAAACAAACATATTTGTTAAAGATATAAACTGGGAATTGATTTAGGAGTGTTTTCTAAGATGTAAAAAAAAAAAGACCTGAGCTTAATGTAGGATGAATTATTCCAGGTTTAAGTTCTGCTTTGCCACTCAGAGATGAAGTTTATGAGATATTTTTAGAGATCATCTGATTACTACAAGAGTCAGAAGCAATCTACAGAAAGAACAGTTAATCGTACAACATCCGCTTACAGTTGAAACCATGTATCCAGTTACCAGTGAATGCTGCTGTTTATACAGATACAAGTTGTCTGGTGCATTAAAACGGACTGAAAACTTTTAATTATTTTTTTCCCCTATAAGTAAAAATTATATAGTGTTTGTTAATGGGTGCATCAGGGCCATAACCATCATAGACTTCAAGGTGGATATAGTGGTCCTAATATTCAAAAGAATAATGATCAATATAGGATTTTTGAATGGCCGATTCATATAGGCTTTTACATTTAGCTTAATATTTATGTATTTTTTTGCAGTGGTCTGAAAGATAATAATAATCATTTTACTATAAAATGCTATGAACTATTGACCTGTATTTGTAGGCTACTAGAAGATGACGTAAATTTACATTAGTAGGCTATCATTTCAATAATTTTCCAAATATACTGAAAATACCATTTTATTTCGTAGATGTGTTGCTCATATGTTTGTTTAGGGTTACAGTCTTAAACAATAAAATTAAACTAGGATAAGATCTGGTACTTTAACCTCTTAACCTATCGTAAGACGAGCTGAGTTGAAGATCACGTGATTTAAAGTAAAAGATGCCCCGAAATGAAAGTGAAACAGAAGTGCATTCAAAACAGCAGGCTAAATAATAACCTAAAATACACACCGGTGAACACAAACCGCGGTAGCTTTGTTATAACAAGCTTTTCAGTGTTCATTATTTGCTGAATCACCAAGATTTCACCACCATTTTGAAAGTATTAGATAGAGAGGTAGAGAGAGCTGCCAAAATCCAGCCCCATTCCTAAACCTAGTATTTCACTTTGCAGATTTCGCAGCGGGTAGTGTAAATAAAATACATTAAATGGCATAACGCGTGGATAAACTGAGACGTGCATCCTTCTTCCAGACTCTGGTAGTTCTTGGAAGAGTGCTTCCAGTTATTAGTACGCTAGAGGGGAGACCGCCTTGCTTATTTTTAAGCTTTCGCTTTCGCTCTTTAGTAATAACCAGCCTATGAGAGAAGAATGATGTGTTACAACTAAAAATGCAGCATCGCAGGAAATCTTGACACAGTTCTGGAGAAGTTTGGCTTAGACAACATCAAACTGCATTTGCGGTAAGTGGGCTAGAGGTTTTTCATCTGAGACCGGACTGGAGGTGTTTCCTTCACCTTTGATTTCACCGTGACGTTATCCGTGGATTAAACACCGCTTTATGGAAACTTTTCGGTACACATGAAGCTTAATGGTTATTCCTAAAAGTGTAGGTGACATACATTAAAAATCGTTAAATAGTTTAACTTGAAGCACACCGTTTTAATATCATGTGACACCTTGGAGTGCTTTCGAGAATAGCCTATGTTCTGGTATTTCAGAGAAGGCAGGGGGCTTCGCTCTTCATGCGGGCTACTAACCGTTAAACGCTTATTTCCATAAACACCGTATAACATCATAATTTTCAAAGAATTAAATAGACAACCAAAAACACCACATTACTTATTTATGATGGGTTTTATGTTTCAAATGTATGTTTAAAATATAAAATGCATTCATATAAATTATTTAAATATTTTTTCTTTTTAATATTTTTGTAATGTTTTTGATATGGATCTTGATTTTTAGAGTAGCCCATATTAGCTACGCGTGATGGAAATCGTTTTCCTTTGTCACCGAACCGTAACAAAGTTTTCGAGTAGACAAAAGAGAGAAACTTTCTAAACTTCTTCTAAATGTCACCGTTGCATTAATATTGATTTCAAACGTTTTTCTTACAAATTTTTGTATCGTTTTTGATTAAAAAATGTGGTGTAACCAAGAGCCATCAAGTAAAAGTACACATAAAATAGCATACTTTAACTTTGATACAGTACACACAGTTCTCAATGTATATAATCATTCTTTTTAATCATCAGATTTTCAAACATGATTTTTCAAACGAATAGACTCTTCAGGATGCCATAGAAGAACCTTTTTTTGTCTAAATGGTTCCATAAAGAACCTTTAACATCTGAAGAACCTTTCTGTTTCACAAAAGGTTCTTTGTGGTGAAAGAAGGTTCTTCAGATTATATAAAGGTAAGAAAGAGATGGTTCTTTAAAAGAACCTTTGACTGAATGGTTCTATGGCATCGCTGTGAAGAACCTTTTAAGCACCTTTACTTTTAATAGTGTATGTTCTTAGGGTTGCTCCATTTGACCTGAACAAAATGTGCCTTTTCATAAAAGTTCAAAAAGTGATTTGACACTAAGATGCAAGGGTCTACAGGGGTCTTCTCTGTGTTTTCTTATCAAATGGCAACAACTGTAGGCTATGTTAATTACACCACACTGACTTCATAGAGCATCATCTGCATATAAAGGGTAGGCTTTCTCTTTCGTAATGAAGAATTGAATTAAAGCTGAGTGCACTTGAAATCAATGTGATTTCTTGCACAAACTCATGCACTTTCTCGAATGTGTCCGTGCAAGAGCCATTCCCACCTCTTGATGTTAGAACTCTTTGTTTCTTTAAACAGGCGGCACGGAATCATTCATCTATGCTTTAGGACCATGGAGGAATGGTATGAGTGGGCCCTGATTCAGAATGGTCCAGCATAATGACTCTGACCATGCAGTTGCGCAACAGGGGCCATCCAAGCCGCCTGAGTCCCCTAAACCCTGTGCTGTCCTACCAACACACTTTCACCCCTTTCGGGACCAGCGGGAATGTGACCTCATCACCCAGGCTGTGGATTACTTGAACCACAGTGGATTTTACTGGGGTCCCTTGGAAGTAGATGAAGCTCACGCTCGACTGGCCAAACTTCCTCTTGGGATGTTCCTGATCCGGGACAGCATGCAAGCAAATGTTTTCTTCACTCTCAGCTATCGAGCTCCCGAGGGCCCGACTAGTGTGCGAGTGCTCCTGAAGGATGGAGGATTCAGTTTAGCGGGCAGTAAACATTCATTCTCTTGCCTTTTTGGCCTGCTGGGATACTATATTGCGTCCCCAAAAAAGAGTCTGAGTATGCCGTATCGCGGAGAAGCACCGCAGAGTCTGCAAGAACTGGCGAGAAGAGCTGTGGTGCGGAGTTTCGGGAAAGATAGTATTCAACATCTGCCTGTGAGCAAGAAACTTAAAGAATTTCTGTGGTTATACCCTTTTAGTATATGAATGTGTGTAGTTTATATGAAGATGTTACAGATGTCGCAGCTCTTTAACAAAATAGGATTTATTGGAACCATTATCTCAAAGTACATTTCAGATGGTGGGGTCACATTAGAGGAAATTCAGCGAAATTTCCCGTGGCAAAAAATGTCCTTTGTTTGTTGTCAAAAGTGGCGATTCTGCTCACACAGAAGTTACTGTAAAACCAAGCCATTTTCTTTTAGGCAACGCGGCAAATTTGCACAAACAACCTGAACACAAACTTTAAGTTGGTTGTCCAAAATTTCTTTGGAAACGACTGGATTTTGCGTGCTAAATTTCGCTGAGGTAATTGTGACCACTCCTATAGGATTCTGTGCTCTTCATTGACCCGACTAGAACATGTACTGTATTTATGTGTGTAGTGATTGTTTGGACTATTCTACGATATTAACAATGCACTACAAAACATTTTTATTTAATTTTTTTAATGTGCAGGAAGACACCACCACAGGCCTTCAATTGCTTTAAAGCAATCCCGCTGGTACTGGCCCAGTGCACAGTTTGAATTTGTGTAAAATGAGTGGTTTAACAATTTAGTTTCCTTTTCATAGTATTGTCTGTCTTTACATATATGAATGTAACTGACCACAAGGCACTGGTTATGTCGTTATCAGTAGGAATTATTTGAATAATTTTTATGTATTGGTACATATATACAATATGTAGGTTATATAATCTATAGTATGTATTGTATGGCAACACATTCTGCTATGCAGAAATATGCATTTCACCTACTGAGACAAGGGTTTTATTTGTTTAGGATTGCTTTTTATTATTAAAGATAAATTATTTGATGTGATTTATAGTTGATTTTATCGTCATCTCTCTCTGACTATTTCTCTTTCACTTCTTTTGTTCTAACGGGTAAGTTTCTTGTAATGTGGCCCAACCCTAAAAAGAATACTGCCTTTACAGAAACGGCCCCATCTAGGGGAAGACATGAGGATTATATAAAATATGAAATTTTTAAGCAACACATTTTTCTCCCTTTCCATTTTACACTTTTACAGTAAGATTACTTTTTATTGAAATGGCCTGATTTTATATTTGCCAATTACTGCATGTCATCATGTGCTTGTCAAGCCATCTGTACATGTTTAAAATAACTGTGTTCATGTTGTGTATTTGTCTGTATGGTCACAGCAGAAGCAGGACAGAAGCACAGTTTAAAAGCACAAACCACAGCCATACATAGACCACTGAGCCTATAGATATCACATCCTCAGGGACAAAAACAGGAAAACAGAAAAAAACTTGTTATATCTACCAGTTCCTTTGACAATCCCTTTGCAGAATAAACCAGGAAGGCATGTTTTGTTCTTGCATTTCTCACACAAAAAAAAAGACGACGAAAAAAAGAAAGAAAATGGAAAATGATCTCAATACATTCATGGTTTTTCAGGACAGAAACCTGAAACAAAGACAGCCATTGTGATTCTGTCTTAAAAAGCAAAAGTGTTTTGTAAAAAAGGAAGTAGTATCAGAGGGGGGGGGGGGGGGGGGACAAAAATGAATGCAACATTTTATTTTACTAGGAATAACACGCATCAGTGAATCATGCATTGTAAGAAAATGAAAGTGGTGTATTAAGTTTTGATTTCCTGTTGACTTCGAAGGTGTGACATTTTTAATAATATGTGTTATATGCATACTAATATGTGACCCTGGAGCACAAAACCAGTCTTAAGTCGCTGGAGTATATTTGTAGCAACAGCCAAAAATACATTGTATGGGTCAAAATGATCCATTTTTTTTTTAAGCCAAAGATCATGCTCCATGAAGATATTTTGTAAATTTCTTACCGTAAATACATCAAAACTTCATTTTTGATTAGTAATATGCATTGCTTAGAACTTCATTTGGACAACTTTAAAGGCGATTTTCTCAATATTTAGATTTTTTTGCACCCTCAGATTCCAGATTTTCAAATAGATGTATCTCGGCCAAATATTGTCCTATATCCTAACAAACCATACATCAATGGAAAGCTCATTTATTCAGCTTTCATATGATGTATAAATCTCAGTTTCAAAAAAATTGACACTTAAGACTGGTTTTGTGCTCCAGGGTCACATATGTGTTAATCTAAGTCATGTGAGTGTCTCTCAAATACATAAATGTAAATCAAACATGTTCAAACATGTTATAGGTACCTACACTATTGGATTATACATTATATTTTTATTCAGGAGTATGTGAAAGGGAGTTACTTTCATTTCTTCAGTCTTTTAGCAACGAATGATTAAAGATCTTTGATTTATACCTCCCACAGTGTTTACTAAAAGACATAAAGCGGACCAAACTTGTTATATCTCTTTTTGTTATCCACCCCTTAAAGCCTATAATCCCTATGGAAAACAAGAACTGTTGATCTCATTCAGTTAAACTAACACTTGGATCCGGGCTTTAATCCTATCGCTTACTTGGCGTTTAGTGATATTTAGTGATATAGATATATTCTCATTTGAAAATATATAGATATATTCTCACTGAACAGATGTCTCTCACATCTGTTCAGTGAGAATCTTAAAATTGCTACTTTGTCATGTACAGTGGCCACAAGGGGGCATTGCTTCCCTCTATTACACTGTTGATCCATCAAGTTACATTCAGCTGGTGGTAATTCCTTGGATTTTACTATTTTGATGAGAGGTTTTAATACACATATCATTCAAAAATGAAATCGAAGGACTAAATGGGAGCTTAGTTAGTCAAGAAACCTGATTCTGAAAACATAAAATCCCTAGAAAGGAGCAGAATGAACAAGAATAACTCCTATAGCAGCAAAAAGAGGGAAAGTAAGAATATGAGATTTGAGTGAAGTGTGATCAGGAAGAGTTTAAGTGTAATGAGGTTTGTCGTAACAGTTATAGTGTTTAATGTATGTGTGTTCACATGCCTGATCACTGTGGCACATTTACTGTGCATGTGCACAGGCCCCTGATAGCAAATCTGAGATGTGATAAATAAAATGACATAAAACCAAATATTATAATTTCAATATTTACTGGCACAACTGCTGTTGACCAAGCGTGGGCTGTGTGTTTGTCTGTACACGTTATGAAATGTTCACCGTCTTGCACGACTTCTTCAAACAAAATAACTGGTGTGCTCTGTTGTAACAAAAAGAAACAAATGTGGCACTTTGTGAAATAACTCTGCAGGACTGGTTCCACCAGAAACCTGTGATTTCCCAGAAATCATACGACAGTTTTTACATCAAGGAAATCAGTCAGCACCCATGTTTTTATTCACCAACTGAGTGATAACTATTCTGCATTCCTGCACTTAAAATGTAATTTAACCAGGCAGGTTTTCAAAGCCAACAGCAATTACATTAAACTAGAACTGACTGGTTTATTTTTGCGGTCACTAAAGAATTGAATGTGCAACCAAACACTCAGATTTAACTGAAATACTTTGTGGTACATTGTTAGCATTTTCATTTGACAAGCTGGATTGCTTTAGGCTGTGTGTATCTGTTACAGTGATTGCATCTTGTCAATGGTTGGAACGACACCTTGGGGTTTTCCCAGAGCTAAGAATGTTACATCACGTCATTTGCATAAACATCACAAAGTATTTGTCTATAAAAATAAACTTCCAGCTATATGATTACAGACAAGGTGATTAACATATCGGATCAGTTTCACTCTTTGCGTTTTAAACCTGTCAAAGGGTTCAAGCGTATCTTGGGCCCACAGCTTTTCACGCACCTTGCTGAAACACATGCAAATGGTTTCATGGACTCAAAAGTCTGTTTTTCCTAGATGAGAGAGACAGACAGCCTCAATTAATCTTTCTAATTTTAGCTCTGTTTCGATGGCTAATGTTCTGGAAAAACTCTGAAATTTAGAACCAATAAAATGTATCACCTAACACAAAAGGATTGCTTTATGTAGGAGATGAACATTGAGAATGTCTCTTTGTTTGATTTGAACCAGATGAGTCATGTTGAGAACAAATCTGCATTCTTTAAAAAACCAATAAGATGCCCTCTTTTGATAAGGTTACCTGATGCCCTCTGGTGGATAATATTATGGATGTTCTTAATACAATTGTGATTTTTTTCCCCCTTCATGAAATACCTGAAAGCACTCAATACACATTTTTCACTGTTTCAGGAAAAATAAATGAATAAATAAATAAATTCCTCAATACTGAATACAAACAACATATACAGAATTATTGTTTTGCACATTTTAACATGTTTTCCAATAAACATGCAAGTATAAATCTTCAGTCAGCTGCTTTCAGGATAAAATACCCAGGCTTTGACGTTATAGTTGAGAAAATGATTGCACACTCAAAATTTAATCATGTCACACAGTAGTTAATTATTAAAGGAATAGTTTACACTATTTTAATTTGATAAACATTTACTTACCCTTCGGCCACTGAAGATGTAGATGAGTTTGTTTCTTCATCAGAGCAGATTTGGAGACATTTAGCATTATGTTGCTTGCTCATCAGTGGATCCTCTGCAGTGAATGGGTGCCGTCGGAATGAGAGCCAAAACAGCTGACAAAACATCACGGTAATCTATACGACTTCAGTCATGTGTTTCTAATAAACAAATATTTTCCAAAATGTATTTATTAAAATTCCCTGGAATCTGGAATAAAAAGTATGGACATGGTTTAAATATGGCTAGCTGTGAAACAAGCAATATTCAAGTTAAAATGCATGAAATTGAAACAAATTGGATTTATTGATAAGAAATATATAAACCTGGTTAATGTGTATTTAAAATACATACAGTTTATTACTTTTACACAAATCTTATTCTTTCTCGTTTCCTTTATGTATGACCAGCAAATATACACTACATTAAGATTTATATGCAATTAAAATATACAAATATTAAGCCTAAAAATGAGTGTATAGAGTTGTCTTCCTACTTGACTTCCTATGTTCTACTTCCAAATGTTCTCTAGCCAAGTTATTTTTGCTCTTATGATTCCCTGCCTTAGTATCTTTGTGTCATTTTGATTGGTCCATCTGTAAAAATCTTCTTCTGTATTGTCTCGCTCCCATTCTCACTCTCTCTCTCTCTTTGGCATGTCAGTTTTGCAGCCATGGAGTCTATATGAGGATAATGATCTTAGTCATTCTCATGCAAAAAGAGAGAGAGAGAGACATTGTCCAGGTGAAAACAGTGTAAACTGTAATAGTGTAAAGAGATGGCAGCATAAGAAATGTGGGTTTGACACTGTCAGAAAAACACTCTTCTCACTACCCACATCTATTAAAAAACAACTGACACTTTGCTAAGGTATACAAGTATGGAGGATTGTTGATTGAATGTGGCAGCTCCAGAGAAATTTTTATTGACTTTTAAGCAAAACCATAAATTTGAGAGAGAAAATACATCGTCAATCCCACTAACTGTGTGAATGTAACCTTAGACTCAACTAGGTATCCACATCTGCATTAAGTGATTGAGATGCAGCTCAAGACACGTGACTTACTGTAGACTCCAATAACAATTTTGAAGGCCTGCAAGTATTTGCAATACCTGCGACTCAGACTTGAGGTGAGTCATACTTTTACAGACTAAAAATTGAGTTTTTACAGCCCACCAAAACTGTGCAGCAAAATAATCAGCTACAACTTGGCTCATCTTTAAAAAACTAATAAAGAAAGGTACTGTAAACAGAAAAAATTTGTAATTTTTACATAAAAATACTGTACAATGCTACAGTAATGCAAAGTAAAATATTGTCAAATGTATGGTTTTTGCAGGTAAAAACTATGAATTACCAAATAATTTATGTTGAAAACAGTTTAGTTGATTGTCATTTTTATTATCAGAAATGTACATTAAGATGATTTGTGTTAAATTATATGTTATTTACGTAATGTTTATTGCATTATTTTTGTGCCCTGGTGGTACACAGTTGAGTTGTGAAATATACAGGCAATATGACATTCTGTGGTACCTGAAACATTGTTACAGTATTTTTTACTGTGTGTTTCTGGAAACCACAGATGCTGTTTTTTTTTTTTTTTTACCATTAATTTAACAAGATATTGTTAGAGTGTAAAACAGAGCGTTTAAGACCAGAAACATCAAGACAGAACAGGAGACCTCTTGATGTCCAGATCCAAAGCAAAAACTAGACTTATCAACTTAATTAACTTTTTTTTTTTTAACAATAAAAACACTTGTGCAGAAGTCAAAATATTCAGAAAGTGTAACTGAAAAGAATAATAATGTCCATTTTCCCAACACGTTTTGGCACACAGGTTGAAAGGTCGTAGTGTGAGAAGTGTGCTTAATGAACAGAAACACAGAAAATCCTAAACCCATTCCAGCAGTCATTTGCAAAATCTTATGAGAAAGTTGTCACATTATTTTAAAAGTTTCCAAACCCAGAAATTCCAATTAAATTCTGACAGAAATGCTATCTTTTTGAGAACATAAACATGAACCTTAATAATGGATTTCCCTGATGAACACTAAATGAAAACAAAGACTTCTGGGCCCACCAAAGAGGACAGGAGCTGTGGAGGCTTCTTTCCCCTGTGTAATGTTATGAAAACATACTGTGCCAAAAACACTGGAAATAGACTGTGTCTTTTGTCTGAGACCGTAAGCAGTGACCCAAATCCAGATCAAGACATCAAGTAAAAAGACCCGGACTAATGCCATGTTTATGTCATCTGCTGAAGCCTAAGACTAAGACCACAAGGTCAATATCAAAAGTCGATTCCCTGGGAAAACACAAAATGTCCAGTATACCCCTTTTCCCACTATGAGTACTTGACTTTGACTTTACAAGTGAGGGACGGTTATGTTGTGAGGTTATGTTATGTAACGAATTTAATACAATGCCTCTGGTGTACTTTGGTATTATTCAATGCACTTTATATTCCATGGCAGGAGTGTATGTGTAACACAACAAATGTGGACTTTGTTGCAGATATCTGAGCTACAGAAGGCCCAGGACTTTGGGGAAAAACTGTCCCACTCAGAAATCCAAAGTAGGTTATAAAGTAACCAAGAAGCCTGAAGCAGAGCTCTGCTGAGATCCTTTACACAAATATGTTATACATATTCAGTGAAGTACAAACATTTAGGGATGTTTTTATGATTTAAACTTGGACATAAACAGAATTTATTTTTTTTAAATTTTGAAACTTTGGATGTACTGAGACAAAAGATGTTTGGAGCATTCTCATTCTTTACTGTGCGATTTATAATAGTCCTTTACGAATTGTTGCTTGTCAGACTCAGACTGTAACACAATCCCAGCTCTAAGCCATGTCACACTCAGTTGTTATTAATGTCAGACTGTACGACAGTGAAGACTTACGCAAAGAGACTCATCCAGAGTTTTACATCATCAATCCGTGACATGTTCAGTGATGTGAGCTGAATTCAAAAACAATCTCTACTGTTAATTTTGATCAAGGCTTGTGTTGAAAATACAAATGATGAAGGCCGAAATGTCCCCTGCTTTAACTTCAATGGAAGATATTAGAGTGCAGACCAATCTTTGTACAACCCGAATTCCAGAAATGTTGGGACGTTTTTTTTTTTAATTTGAATAAAATGAAAACTAAAAGACTTTCAAATCACATGAGCCAATATTTTATTCACAATAGAACAAATGTTTAAATGGAGAAATTTTACACTTTTATCCACTAAATGATTTGATGCCTGCTACAGGTCTCAAAAAAGTTGGCACGGGGGCAACAAAGGGCTGAAAAACCAAGAAATTTTGAAAAGATTCAGCTGGGAGAACATCTAGCAACTAATTAAGTTATGTGACATCAGGTCTGTAACATGATTAGCTATAAAAGGAATGTCTTAGAGAGGCAGAGTCTCTCAGAAGTTAAGATGGGCAGAGGCTCTCCAATCTGTGAAAGAGTGTGTAATAAGTTTGTGGAATACTTTAAAAACAATGTTCCTCAACATCAAATTGCAAAGGCTTTGCAAATCTCATCATCTACAGTGCATAACATCATCAAAAGATTCAGAGAAACTGGAGAAATCTCTGTGTGTAAGGGACAAGGCCAAAGACCTTTGTTGGATGCTGTGGGCTTCAGGCATCACTCATCAGCATGATTCTGTCATTGACATTACGCCAACATTATCAATACATATTGATAAAGCATATCATTATGCCAACTAAAGCTCTATCATGCAAAAAGGAAGCCATATGTGAACATGGTCCAGAAGCGCCGTTGTTTCCTGTGGACCAAGGCTCATTTAAAATGGACTGTTTCAAAGTGGAAAAGTGTTCTATGGTCAGACGAGTCCAAATGAGTTATTCTTGTTGGAAATCACGGACGCCGTCTCCTCCGGGCTAAAGAGGAGGGAGACCTTCCAGTTATCAGCATTCAGTTCAAAAGCCAGCATCTCTGATGGTATGGGGGTGCATAAGTGCATACAGTACGGGCAGATTGCACTGAATGCTGAAAGGTATATAAAGGTTTTAGAGCAACATATGTTCCCTGCCAGACGACGTGTATTTCAGAAGGACAATGCAAAACCACATACCGCAGCTATTACAACAGCATGGCTTCGTAGTAGAAGGTGCTGAATTGGCCTGCCTGCAGTCCAGATCTTTCACCTATAGAGAACATTTGGCACATCATTAAAAAAAAATACATTAAAGATGACCACAAACTCTTCAGCAGCTGGAAACCTATATCAGGGACCAAAGAATGGGACCAAATTCCAAACACCAAAACTCCAGAAACTCATAACCTCGATGCCCAGACATCTTTAAACTGTTTTGAAAAGAAGAGGAGATGCTACACCATGGTAAACATGCCCCCGTCCCAACTATTTTGAGACCTGTAGCAGGCATCAAATTTGAAATGAGCTCATTTTGTGCATAAAATTGTAAAATTTGTCAGTTTAAACATTTGTTATGTTATCTATGTTCTAGTGGTTTTGTTGTTGCTGCACTAACCGCATCACCAGGTTCTGTTCAGGTTCAGTTTAATGGGTCATGACTTGAGAAGCCACACTGCAGGATCGTGCATCAAAACTTCTGACGCAGGCAAAATTTCATCAGAGGAAAAATTTGGTCCTTAATCTTTGACTGGTGGATATGTCAAACTATTGATGAATGACAACGGATCTTGGCCTAAAATCAGAAGAATTTTTTAGGATTCACAAAATTTAGGAGGCCAAATTGTGGCTAAAATTATACAGTATGCAGCCAGCTTTACACAAATGTCTGATTATTTTTATCTGTTGATTGTTTGATTGAGTCAAATAATTGCTTCAGTTGAATACTTCTCAAAATTAAATAGGATATTGTGAGTGCAACGTGCCATCTGTTGCTAATTTCCTTTCATGTTCCTAACACTGAGTGGTTAAAGGGATGGTTCGTGGTAATAAGTTATAACATGCAAGAAGTGTTCTTGTCATGTACATTTTAACAGACATGCCAATGTTCATGTGTAGACACCATTGAAGTTAAATAGTGGAATAATAGCCTGTGTGTCTGAATATGTGTGGTTCCTGGCTGTTGTCGGATCTGTGGTGTATCCAGGACACCATGTGTGTGTTGCGTCAGAGTATGTGTTAGGCCCACGCGTGCTCCAGATATTGGCTCGGAGTAAAACTGTCAGTACAGAAACTGTGGAGCAAAGCACATGCTCACTACAGTGAGCCATTCAGCTTGATGAAGCTAACCATGCAACCCTAAATTAGCAGATTACACTTAGATGAATACACACACACACACACACACACACACACACACACGCCATCACACAAACCCCCATTAGATCTGAACGCTTCTTAATAAATCATTATCAGACAGGACAGTGCGTCTCCTCCCTCAACTTAATGACCAGCTGACTTTTACAAATGTCCTTCTGCACATCCTCTCTCCTAATGGCTAAAGTGCAGTGACACTGGGGTTGCGGGATTGTAAATCATTCAAGTTAGTGTCACACACTTCAGTGATTTACACCCGTAGAGGGAGTCCGTTTAAGCTTTAACGAACTGACTTTTGTGTTGCATGTCATGAGCTAAAACATGTTGTATTGGCTTCCATTGACCTTGATAACAGTTATTAAAGAACCTGGAACTTGAAGAGTTGATGAAACACAGTAAGCTGGGTTGCCAAACTCTGAACAATGTAAAATGTCATTATATTAAAATAAATACGAATTATGTCATTATATTAAAATTAGTGCTGTCAAACTATTAATGGCGATTAATCGCATTCAAAATAAAAGTTTTTGTTTACATAATATATGTGTGTATACTGTGTATATTAATTATGTATATATAAATACAAACAGACAGATATATTATGTTTATATATTAAATATACTTATATATAAAATATAAGAATATAAATAATATAATGAATATATAAATATAAATGAATACATGCAAATATTTTCAAAATACATACATGCATGTGTTTGTATTTATATACACATAATAAATATACACAGTACACACACACATATATATATAAAATGCAAACAAAAACTTTTATTTTGGATGCGATTAATCATTTGACAGCACTAATTAAAATAAATACAAATGACTGTAAATTTAGTATCTCTCCATAAAAGAGATATTTGTTAATAATATTTGGCCGAGATACAAGTATTTAAAAAACTGGAATCTGAGGGTGCAAAAAAAATAAAAATATTGAGAAAATCGCCTTGTCCTAATGATTTTTGGCATAAAAGAAAAATGGAAAATTTTTACCCATACAATGTATTTTTGGCTATTGCTACAAATATACCTGTCACGGGTCTGTGCGGTGCACACAAAATAGGATTCGAGACGAAGGTTCAAACGGGAATAAGAGATTTAATGGAACTTGAGATGAAGAGGTAAACACACAGGGTAACATCAACAATAACCGACAACTGGAACTCAAAAGGACAGCAACTAATATAGTGGAGATAACGAGTGGCAGACAGGTGAACACAATGACGGTGATTAACTGATAATGAGATAAATGGCAGAAACTAGGTCACACATGGGGAATGAAAACACAAATAAAAGTACAGGGGCGTGACATTTCGCCCCCCTCCCGGAAGGCACGTCCCCGCGCCGTAGAAGGGGAAGGAGAAGGGGAGTGGCGAAAGGCTGGCAGGAAGGCAATACCGGAGGAGGTTCAGGCGGAGGACGGACACCCGGGAGGAGGACGACTACCAGATTCCAGGGCGGGTCAGAAGGAGGGAGGAGCCAGGACAGAGGAAGGAGGGAACCGGAGCAGGAGGAGCCCGGCAGGACCCAGGCCACAGCCGTGAAGACGGCCCAGGGTGGAGCCGACGGAGGGAGGAGCCATGGAGGAGGAATGGCCGCCGACTCCATGGGGCCGACGGACGGCGGCAGAGCAGGTGGATGAGGAGCCCGAGCCGGAGCCGGAGAGCAGATGAGTCCGGGCGAAGCCGAGGATCCGGAGGGCCAAGGTGGAGCCGAGGGCTCCGGCGACCGAGGCGGAGGCGGAGATCCGGAGGCACGCGGTGGAGCCGGAGCGACTGAGGACCAAGGTGGAGCTGGAGGGAGGGAGGAGCCCAACGGAGCCGGTGGGACGGAGCGACGAGGCACAGCCGGAGGAGTGGAGTCCTGAGGCGATGGCGGGATGACGACCGACCAAGGCGGAGCCGGAGGGACGAAGGAGCCCGGTGGAGCTGGTGGGCCGACGGGCGACGGTGGAGATGAGGGAGCTAGGAGCTGAGGTGGAGCCGACGGGTCGGAGGGCCGAGGTGGAGTCCAGGATTCAGAGGCTGGAGGCGAAGACGAGGGATCCCCCAGCCACGATGCCGATGGAGACAGGCAGACCCGCGGCGATCCCACCGCACAGATGGTGGGCTGAGGGTGAGCAGAGGGGCTGCCAGGATGCAGCGGTGGCGGGGCTGAGGTAGCTGGGATGATAGGAGAAGGCAGGAGCGGGTGGGAGGGTGGGCATTTTTGAGCCTCCGGGCTAATCCTTGTGGGGTACTTTCGAGGAGCCGGCACTGGAGGGCGCTTTGCAGGTACAGACTCTGGGCGGCGCTCTTGCAGCGCGGATTCAAGGGGGCGCTCTTGCAGCGCGGATTCAAAGGGGCGCTCTTGCAGCGCGGATTCAAAGGGGCGCTCTTGCAGCGCGGATTCAAAGGGGCGCTCTTGCAGCGCGGATTCAAAGGGGCGCTCTTGCAGCGCGGATTCAAAGGGGCGCTCTTGCAGCGCGGATTCAAAGGGGCGCTCTTGCAGCGCGGATTCAAAGGGGCGCTCTTGCAGCGCGGATTCAAAGGGGCGCTCTTGCAGCGCGGATTCAAAGGGGCGCTCTTGCAGCGCGGATTCAAAGGGGCGCTCTTGCAGCGCGGAGACAGGGAGGTGCCTTCTTGGTGCAGGCACTGGGCGGCGCTCTTGTAGCGCGGATTCTGGTTTGCGCTCTTGCAGCGCGGGTTCTGATGGGCGCTTTTGCAGCGCGGGTTCTAGGGGGCACTCGGGAGGCTCTGAGCTGGACGGGACCAGCAGAGGCGAAGGTGGGCTGGACGGGACCAGCAGAGGCGAAGGTGGGCTGGACGGGACCAGCGGAGGCAAAGGTGGGCTGGACGGGACCAGCGGAGGCAATTCTGGGTAGTTAGAGACTTCAGATGACGGCGTGAGCATGGAAGGCATGTCTGCATGAATTTCCCAATTTGTTGAGTCCTCAGAGTCCTGTAACTGCTCACCCTCAGCGGCGGTGCAGTGGGCGGGGCTTCCTTCAGCACCCTCACGCTCCACTGTAACTTCCACTGTCGCTTGCGATGTAGCCGGCTCTCGCACCTGGTCGGACGGTCCATGTGGCTCTGGCTCCGGGGCAATCTCCAGCTCAGTCGCTCCTCTTTGCGATGGCTCGTAGGTTGCTCTGGGCTCTGGCTCTCCGTCCGCGGTGGGCTCGGGCTGACGCTCTGCGGCTCGGGGTGATGGTGGGCTGGGCTCTGGGTCAGGAGTGGGACTGGTGTCATTCTCCTCATAGTCCACGGTCAGTGGGGATCCACAAGACACCAGCACCCACTCCACAAAGGTGGCAAAATCTCCCCGAGGACCATCCCCGGACAACCGCGCTCTGCACCCGTCGTTTAGGCTCGTCCGGTAGAACGTGCAGAGGCAGTAGTCCGGGTAGTGGGTGTAGTTGGATATTTCCACAAAGAGTCTTGTATGGTCCTCGAGGGAAAGGCTCCTCTGCTCCAGCATGAGGAGAAGGCAGGCAGGGTCATTCATAACAAAACAGAAAATAAAAACTGGTGAAAACGGAAAACAAAACGAGGGGAAACACGCAGCTAGACTTCACTTTTTGTTTTGGTCGGTTATTCTGTCACGGGTCTGTGCGGTGCACACAAAATAGGATTCGAGACGAAGGTTCAAACGGGAATAAGAGATTTAATGGAACTTGAGATGAAGAGGTAAACACACAGGGTAACATCAACAATAACCGACAACTGGAACTCAAAAGGACAGCAACTAATATAGTGGAGATAACGAGTGGCAGACAGGTGAACACAATGACGGTGATTAACTGATAATGAGATAAATGGCAGAAACTAGGTCACACATGGGGAATGAAAACACAAATAAAAGTACAGGGGCGTGACAATACCCCAGCAACTTAAGACTGGTTTTGTGGTCTAGGGTCACATATGATATTATTTAAAATTTTGTATAATTTCCTTAGCACAATCAGAAGAAAAAAATAATTTGGAAAAAAATAATAATTGTTTTCAAACCAGTTTCCAAACAGTCCCTCCTGTCTGCCAGGTATAGACTCGAACTAATAGACCAACGCTGAAAGCACCACAGAGCCACAGTGTTTACACTCATTGGGGAAATCAACCATGAATGGCTTATTTATAGCTGTCTCTGCACATTAAACTGGGATAGAAGAACATATTTTAACATTGAAAAATTTAAACACACCTTTAATGCTGAATTGCGCAAGCTGGGATAGGAGAAAAAGAAAGAAAAGAAAGAAGTATTTAGAAGTTAGAAGTTCTAAATAGCTTGTACCTAACACAGATGAAATTTATAATTTATCAACGTATAATTACCATATAATTATCATCACAAATGAATAAAAATGACATTTTAACATAATTTAAATATACATTTGTGTATAAATTGTGGATACTTCATAATTTAATAAAAGTATATTTAAATTTATATAACTCATATGACTTATTTACATAAAATAATTCATATTAGTCATATAAATGAAATGTTAATATTAATCATACACCACTGATAAAAAGTTTGGGATCAGTAAGATTTTTTTCATGTTTTTGAAAGAAGTCTCTTTTGCTCATCACATTTACTGTATAAACACTAATACTGAGAATTTTTTATTTCTATTTTATATATTTCTATGTTTTATTTATTTGTTTATTTATTTTATAGCATTATTCTAATATGTTGATTTTTAATGCTCAAGAAACATTTCATTATGAACACTGAAAACATCATGTTTAATACTAACATTTTCTTCAGGATTCTTTCATGAATAGAAAGCTGAAAAGAACAACATTTATTTGGATAAAAATCTTGGTCCCACTTTATATTAGGTGGCCTTAACTACTATGTACTTACATTTAAATTAATCATTTGGTACAACACACTTATTGTGTACATACAGGTATTTTTAAAAATATAAGTACAATGTAAAAACATGTATGTAGTTACATCTGTAATTAATATCTGTAATTATATTTATAATTACCCTGTTGACCCATACCTTACACCTTAACCCACCCTTAAACCGACCCATACCACCAAACCTATCCCTAACCTTACCCGTATCCCACCTCAATAGCAGTAAAAGTGTTTTGCAATACAATAAGTACATTGTACTTATTTTTTGATGTAAGTACATAGTAGTTAAGGCCACCTAATATAAAGTGACAGCTGAATTGCTGGTTCCCAGTATCAGGTTAAGTCTCTTGACTAAACACAGGAACAGGCAATTACCTCAAACAGTTCAAATCTGATATACTAATCCAATCTCAAAACTATGTACAGTTTTGTTGAGTTTGCACTATTTGCTAATGCATCCAGGTGTCTATAGTCAGTCCCTGCAGTTCCATCCCCCAGCCACCAGATGTCTCACCCTACTGCATTGCTAAGATTTAATTGAACGCACCTGTGCTTTGTTTACTGTTTGAAAGTGTGTCTAAGTAGCCTGGATCTACAGTCATGGTAAGTCTTGATAGTGTAAACAAGCAGTTGAGTCGCTTCAATTGGATTCTTGTTTGTTGTACTTGAGTTATGCCATATTTGGATTTGTTTGTCTTATGTAACTGATTACTACTGAGTGTGCATGCCTTATTTCTGTGATTACTGCAATAGCCTTTTACCATTCTGCTTATTTTACTCTCTGCAAGAGAATTCTCACTTTGTCACAATCTGATATGTAACAAGGTGGGAACAGTAAACTGAAATAATCATTGACATACACTACTTACAGTAAACACCATAGTAAACACCATAATTCGAGCTTGTAGAGTAGAGTTTTTCTCCATTCTGCATTACAGCACTTACTTTCTAGTAAGTCTGAAAAGCTTAGTCGATTAGCTGGTTAAGGTATGTTTAATTACAGCTGGCGCTAAACTCTGCATTGAAGCGGCCTTCCAGGAACTGGACTGGACACAGCTGTCCTATCAAATAAACAACAGAAATAGTGAGACACGGAATCACTGGTCTTTAAACTGTCTTAAAACGGTCTTTTTGGGTAGCAGTGAAATTACCCCTTGGATTACATTCTTAATCATATAGTGTGATTTCTGTGGTGGAAACAAGAGCATATCATTGTCCAGCTGGCTGTTTATGAGTTTTTGCAATATTGTAACACCTTGCTCATTAGCATTCAGAAGAGCCTTCAAATTCTCTCCCCATTCATCTCATTAATTGGATCATCTGACTGAAATTACCATCATCAAAAAGGAAATTATCCTGTAAGTATGTTGACCAGATGCCACATTTCTTTTTGCCAGAACAGTAGGCCTAACAAAGTAGTTGTTTTATATATGGGACAAATTTCAGACCAATCCAGAAACGTGACAAGGGTCTCAAATATGTTAATGACCTGGAGAAAAAAAAAGGGACACCTGGTTCAGCTATACATATGCTTTCAGTTTGAATTTAGACATTTTCCCCCCTCCACTTATCTGCAATTACAAATATAGCTAAAACTGCAAAGCTCACTATTTTGAATACAAAATGAGAATTCACATTCATTTAATGACCATGTGCTGGATATTGAATACACGAAGCTATGAAAATCTCTGTAGTTTATGTCTTTAATATTTGATGTACAGTATGTGTTTGTGATGGCTTTTGTTATTGACTTAGTAACAGTGTTGACCTGAGATGACCTCTGATTTAGTATGTATTGTTTCTTGTAAGATTGCTTGGCAGCCTCCACATTGCATTGTGATAATACTGCATCCATTATTCAACATCATTTCACACTATGTACTGTATCATTCTGCATTGAGCGTATTAAACAGGAATCAATGTAATAAATTGGACTATTTACTACAAAATTGGACATCCTGCAAAATGACATCGCAAATAAAATGAGACATTAAGCTTTCTCTAGTGAATGAATCACTGCATTCGAGGAAAAATTATGCTGTTTTCTTCGTTATCTATCTATTATTATAAATTAGATGAAGATCGGTTCACATTTTAATTCAAACTAAAGGTTACAGATCATTTTAAAGACATTATAAACACCCCACCACTCTCTTATGTCTCTGCTTATGTACAGAATGTGATTTTCACAGTATGTGTGAAAGCATGCATGTTATATGTGAGGCCATGCATGCACAGCAGGGCTCGTGTGAGCGCATTTGCTTTTGTATGTTGGGTATAAAGAAAGATGCATTAGGGACTAAGATTAGATTTCATATTTTTCATAACTGCATAATTAACATTATAGTAAACACCGTTTTGTTTTGAATCACTTTCTGGGATAGATAGGGTGTTAAAGTGTAAAAGTTTGCTCTCTGACTACTTAATAAAAAAAATAAAATAAAAAAAAGTCATTGCAAAAGATGGCTAGAGATATTATGGTGTGTCTAAAAAGCTAAAACTGTCATGCAAATACTATTGTTAATGTGAAACACTGCTGTTCTGAGTGAATGTATGTTTGTGAGTGTGTGCGCACATTTGTCTCTGTGTGAAGGGGGGGGGGGGGGTGTGAGTGTGTGTTTTATGTAATGTAGCATGGTCTGTTTGGTAACAAAAGTGGTGACACTGAAAATTGGGTTACCATGGAGACAGAATTTTCCCACTTTTTTGTGCTCATGACAGACTCATGCAAACCTCTCTTCCATTTCTTCTTTACTCCTTTATTTCTTAATTCCTTCTTCATTTATATATGAAGTTGTGCATATTTTGTGATGCTGTAGCTGTTGCCTTACTGTATTTTGCACTTGGTTCATTTAGTCTGCGTCGGAATTACAATTTATTGATGTTTGTTAGTGGATGTGAGATGTGGGAAATGAAATGTTTATTGTAAAATCAAAACAGTCCAAGAAAATTGGATCTTCAATAGTCAACATGAGCTTGTGTCAGGTGCCAAAGCATATATTTTGTGTATAGCTCTCTCCTTAAAAAAAATGTGTATAAAATTTATTATCTGTTCTCAGTTGTAAAATTGTTTCATTATGAGCTTTCTGGATAATTACCTGCGACTCCTTTCAAGTCAGTTCTGGGCTTTCATTTAATAAGTAAACAACTCCTAATTTGACCCAGTTTAACTCCGCATTAGGGCTGATTTAATACAAGCAAATAAGTGCTTGTGTCTTTGAGTGATTCACACGCAGTATAAAAGATTTGTTAATGATTGTTTCAGATACTCTGGGGCTTCAATACTGCTTCCATGCCCACACTTAAACACAAACCTGTGTTTTCTAATTAGGTAATGAATTAATGAATAGAATGGGTAGCTAGCACAAATACATTCCAGAAAACATGCATTTATTAGATAATTTTATCTAAAGCAATTTACTTTACATTCAAAATATACATGTTATCAGAATGCTCGACCTTGGCATTCTCTACTGTTTGAAGTTTGGAAGTTTTAGATTCTGCTACTGTAAATGTTCTGAAACATTTGTTAATGTGCTCTGTATATGAGATGATGTATGATTTGAAAAAGAAAAGGAAAATCTTTCCAGCCAAAGCAAATCAGAGTTCCCTTTGAGCCATGAATTTGCATTATTTGCTCAAGCAAGCAGATAATGGGCATAGGTTTCCAAACTTAGATACACAGACATGGATAATCACAATGGACCTGCTGTTACAAATGGTAAAGTTTATCATCTCGAAATTTGCTCACTGGACTGTAAAACGTCCTTTTCCAGCCTATTCTGAAACATGATTGGCCGGCTGAGGGAGACAAAAAATGCTGGGGGTAACAAAAAGCAGCAGTACATTACGATGTATATGAGTTAAGATACGTCAGATCCACTTTATAGTGCTTTGCATGCTTGTATTCAGTTTTATTTCTTCAAAATCAATGTGTGGAAAGTCGGTTGTCAAAGTGGGTGATTTCTAAATATGAATATATTAGTATATAAAGGTTGACCTATAAAGAATGAGTAATTAATGCTTGTGAGGACAAACAGCAAGACAAAAAATGTTCCTGAGGCATAGCTTGCGGATGCATGCCTGTGTGTTTATGCTAAATGGTTAAATGATATATATGTTAAATGGTTTTGTAGTGTTACATCATATTGAAATGTAGTTTCCTGGTAACCATAAAACAGTGGGCTGGCTGGTCTGTGTTGTGAATAGCAGTATAAAGTGCTACAAATGCTTTCAAAAAAAAATGTTAAACTCATCTTAATGTTTGAAATAAGGTTCAACCATCTCTTTTGGAGTAGAAATGCATGATTTTAAATATAGTTTTTTTTTTTTTTTTCAGGGGGCACCAGTGGCAATTCTGACTCACTCAGTACCCTCGGCGAGATCAGACATGACTAGGTCCAGGTGGAATCTGTGGTGGTTTTTATTAAGTATTTTCTGGGTTATTTTGGGGCTGAGAATCTTCAAAATTAATTTCAATACAGTAAACTGATCATAGCTTAGAGTATTGTACTCTTATTGTCAGGTAAAGGAATCAGATGGTGTTGCATTTTATGGATTCTGTGGTAATCTGATGAACTTCCTTTGGAGGAGATTTTGTAAGGTTAGACATGACCAGAAGGCAAATCCTTTTTCTTTTCTTTTTTTTAAAAACCCCAGTAATGGTGCGGCTTAATTTTTTAAAGATACAGATATTTGCATTAAAATCCACTTGGCTCAAAAATCTGAAGGGACACGTGCCTTCTGTACATCTATACTTAAACACGCGGTCATAATCTTAAGTTTAAAAGACTTTAAATAGACTTGTCAAGCAGTTTCCCCTTTGACTGGGTGAATGATCTTAGAGCATAAAATCATTTGATTTAATTGCATGAGTTGAGGATCATAACGGCTCCCGTGGATCTCCTACAGGGAAATTACACAGCTGGGAGCGTCTGACTCATAACGAACCACCAATTTTGGCGCAAACGGAGCAAGCCCAAAATCACCGTTTTCATCGAGACAGACAGGAGTCGGTTCGTTGAACTGTTTTGCTCTTTTTAACACGTGGAGGCGTCAGTGAATGGGACATTTTGCAGGTTTTGCAACACCGAGCGGGAAAATGACTTGTTTACTGAGGCGTCGTGTGATTGAGAATTTTCCACAGTTTTGAGGCGCCCATCGTGCGCAGGGACTGTTAATGGTGCTCATTATCATTTGACTGTATTCATGTATGTGATGGAGAGAGAGAGAGAGAGAGCGCCTCAATCCACCATCTACTCGATTCACGGAGTGCGCGTCTGAGAGCAATGGTCTGTAAAGTTGGATGGAAATATGAACGCGCCTCATAACCAAATGATTTCCTCAAATAGTTAAGACTAGCCTGTTTGCATTGACGGACAGTAAATCCGTATATGAAACGTATGTTTGTGTTTAATTATAGGTGGAAAGGTAAGAGAATTGAGTTGAATTTGGCGCGGAGCGCGTGGGAGGCATTGGCGAGTACAGTCTCAATTCCGCGCTGAGATGTTAAAGAGCGTACACGCGCTCGACAGTTTGCCATGATGTCTCGAGTTCAGTCGATGGTGTCGCAGAGGAATCTCTATCCAAAATACACCTCATCGACGTTTTAACGACTGAATACGGCGCGTTACTGTTGTTTTCTCCAAAAGGATGCGATATTGACGGAATCCCCCTCGGAGACGGCACACGGACCTGTTCCACAAGCTCCACTGCGGAAAGCACTCGAGTCTCAGAAAAAAATAACAGAAATATTAAGGTGAAAAATCCATGTTGTCGTTGTATGTCGTTTTCTTCCTTTTTCTGGTTAATCCCTGTAAGGAATGGACTCGGTAAACACAAGGACACTGGTGGAATTACGCCGTTAAGAGCGCTGAACTTGACGGATTTGTTTATAAAGAAAGATCAAGGTTACACGATGAAGACTACTGAGGACGCGGTTTAATTTCTTGACTGGTGTGTTGGAAATGTATAACGGGGATATTAGGTGAGTTGTTCTCTTTTTACTTTCAATAAAACATCAAAAACGTATTATTTTCCTTACCAAATGTGGGTTGGCTCTCTCACAGCCAACTGGGAGTCGTTGGAGCTTCCCGTTGACGAGATCGTCGGCTTATTTTTGTGACGGAAGAAATTATTTCAACCGCCTTGATGCGCAACACCTGCTGCGCGAGCGAGCGCCCTACATAGAGACAAACCCCGCGCGCGCGTGAGGGGAATACCTCACCGGCCGTTATTTAAACACGCCGGGTCTCTCACACACCTTTTAACCGCTGACTTCACTCTCGAAGCTCACTGATAGGTGTTGTTTGAAACACGGTTGTGTGTGTGTTGTAGTCAGCCTCTGAGGTGACTTGGTTTTGTGCGGGGGAACCGTTACGCTTCCACGCAGATCAGTTTGCCCACTCGCGAAGCCTTTTGGTGTGGCTTTTCTCTCGTAGACTACTGAACACGAGCGATAAGTTATAGAAATACACTAAATAATGAGTTCTGTCATTTCTGTTGACCTGGTATAAGGATTTTGGTTGACTTTTTTTTTTTTTTTTTCCCAGAACATTGAACACTTAAGCTCCTGTCAAGGTGGTTCGCCGAAGGTCTGGGAAAAAAATGCGCCGAGAAACGCGCCTTCTCTGTGAGGAAATCTTCGTGGATCACATTCACAGGACATCGGTCAGTTTCACAGATGGCACATTTCAACCACGGCGAGTCTTCTTCACTGACACCTCGTGACACGCAAGGTAAGATTCGTTTTAAATATTGAACGTTTTGGTAATAGGTGTGAAGCGGCTTGCAGGGAGATCCGACAGGGGGCGCCGTTGTTTCACGGGTTCGGTCTAAACGGGGAATGAGGGACTTGCAGATTTGGGTGCAGTCACGTTGTCCAAGCACATTTTTGATGTTTTCCTCTTGCTTACAGGACCAGGCCTGAAATAGTCTTTCCTGCAATGGAGGATACAATTTTAGAAGCTGAAATATTTGAAAACCGCCCCCTCCCTACCCACACATTCATGTATAGAGCCACTTATACACGTCTTGATAAAATGACCTTAACTGAACGCCCAGATATATACAGCAATGCATTCTTACATTTGCTATATTGGGCCGACTCTTGTGATGCCTTAGGCCAGAAACATAATTCAATCAAATACGTGAACGCAGACATTAGCCTTTGGCTAAGGCGCTGCCCTGTTGAACGTACTTAATGTCCTCTTGTGGTGGTACCAACCCTCAGGATTCAAGGGGGCAATGGAATTACCTTCAGAATTTCTGGTATTAAAATGAAATTTGGTATAATATGTACTGACTTGCATAGCAAGATTTTCTTCAAACTGTTGCTCTTTCAGTAACTTTGACCTGAAAGAGAAAAAGGACTATGTAATACCACAGCTTTCTACACATTTAGTAAACTCTCTGCATTCAAATATTAGGTAGAATATATTTTGGACTTTAAACGGAAGAATATATGAGCATACGTGCTGGTCAGAAAGAGAGATGGATGGGGGAGGAGGACCTAGTGCAGGTGCTTATTTTGAGAGTACTCGTAACTATTGACCCCTCCACCTTTCCACACAGTCAAACTCAGAAATCCACCCACAACCTCCCCATTCGCCTGCGAAGAGAAGTGATCTCAGCGGTGATATTCTGCTAACAGCTAGCCGATCTGCACTTGGCACTTTATGCTGTGGTTTTGAATTATGAAATATGGGCTGTGACAGACCATCAAAACTGTGGTTGGTACTTCCAGGCATATACTCAAACCTCAGTCGTACAAACACTCCTATTGGCAAGATGTTTTTGGCAGCATTGCTTAAATTTTGATGCGTAAAAATCCATGGGTCTGTTTTTGTATGTAAGCGAAACGAACTGTCTTTATTTTGAACCTTGGCTGCTCTTCAGTTGTATCCTGTAAGCTTAGGGTGAAGGTGATGTCTAATGTGACTGAAAACATTACACACCGTTTACTTGTAAAACGTCCAACAAATCTGACAGATGCACATGCAGAACGAGTGATGCACTGCATTTGCAAATGCTAAGTGCTAGTCCGGGGTATACTTAAGGGCATGGTTGCTTTGCTGGGGTAGCTCTGTGAGTATGCCAATTATGGACGTTAGTAAATATACTAAATGAGAAAGTTACAGGGGTAACAGAGCACAACTGCCTGTCTCTGGAATCTCTAATGTGGTCATTGAGGCTTGCACCACTTTTGAACCCTCACAAACTACCAGTGCAACCATCAAGAAAGCAATTAGGCAATTATATGATTGGCACTAATTAGTATGCTTCACAATACAGCTGAATGTTTAAGCTGTCAGAAGCAAAACCCTCTTACTATCTGCTATAAGTGTTTGCCAACAATTGAAAACGCATCAATAAATTATTAGTTTGTCAAGTGTTAAACAAGTCTTTGCTTCATTTATTCAAAAATGACATTGTAGGAGGAATTATATAATGCATCAGGCAGCAACAGTCATCCACTTCTGCTCATGTATGCTATATCAATGTTGTGTTTTATAAAATTACTAATAAAAATCAGTATATTAGCGTCTGTGTGTGTATATGTATGTGTATATATACTGCATCCTATATTGCAAACTTAAAAGACTATATGGAGTATTTATACTTTTAAAAAATGTCACATTGCAGGACTTTTTAAAAATGAAATGCAGATAAAATTCTTAAAAATGTGCTGATGTTGAAAATGTTCATGTCTTTATAATTTTTTCTACTACCCACATGTACAGTAAGTATTTGCAATATATTCCATCTAATATTCCAATGCAGGACTTTTTCTGTTAAGCTGTGCATTCATGAGCTTCTGCATTAAGCTTTGTCCTTTGTTGAGGACTGGTGATATAAAATGGTAGTATTTGTAGTAGCTGATGGCAGCACATTTTTATCTTATCATTCATTGCTGAGCACCCCAAACAAACTTCCCAAAATTCATGCTGTGGAGACTGTAGGGTTTATTACACTTTATTGATTTTTGTGTCATGATGAGTATTGATTTTAAATTACATGCCCTGGCACATACAGTGTATTAAGAGACAAACTGACACGATTTCATGATGCTACTATATATATATATATATATATATATATATATATATGCCCTGCTTCTGTGTTACCAATGACATTTTCAACCAGAGTTAAATAAGAAACAGTATATTTGGCTGTACTAGTTCATACATTTTTGTTATAATTCTCAACATCATTTTGAGTACATTTTCATCTGTGGTTATTGGCTATGGCCCAAGGTAGTCAGTGAATGAAATGGAGGTGCAAATATGACTGATGACTAAACTCCAGGGATGAAGCAGGTGTATCCAGTGACATTTCTGAGAGTGAAAAGTTCAGATTGAATTCGATCAATCTTGCTATCAAAGCATGTTTGATAGCAAAGTATCTCTACCTTGATAAAAGAAGCCAAATGAACAGGAAAAAAATCTATATCTTTTTTTTAACTTAAAGGAATATTGTCAGTCATTCACTCACTGTTTAGTCGTTCCAAATCTGTGTGGTTTTTCTGCTTTGTAACATAAGGAGATATATTTGAAGTATGTTCACACTGCTGTTTTCCTTACAGTGAAAATGAATAGGAATAGGTGCCGATTGAGTTTTGGAGTGAACTATACCTTTAAGCCATAAGTACAGTTTCCTTAATTCCAAAATTGACTTTTACATTCAATCTCTTGAGATTGAACCATCTTTGAACCGCTGACATCAGCGCACTTAAATTTAACCATGTGTAAGCTGTTCTTCACTCATGAAGTTATAATGCACTCCAGCTTACTCCAGTTAGTGCATGGTTTCATCAATTATTACTATAATTTAAGAGACAGCTACACTAGCCATCTGGAATCATTCAGGCATCAAATTCCGCCTAGAATCGTAATAAACTATTGAAGAGACCTATCAATTAGACGGGCTATTTAAATGCAACCACGATGACATATTGTAAGACAGTACATCAGAGTAAATTGCTAATAAGTGAACCACTGTTCCATTCAACTGTTTAGGCTAATTGAAAAGTATTGACTTGAATTACTTGAATTGAAGCACCATATGATCTTAATCTTTAAAAGCTTGTCTTCCGGATTCGCTTCCCAGTCCCCCTCCTCTGAATCATTGCGTGCAAAGTAACAGGCCGAATGTAATTTATGGATGTGCGTTATCTGATTTTGGTTTATTGAGATCTGGTAAGCCTGATTTGTGAGACTTGGCGTGTTTTGCATCTTTTTAAAAACTTCTCCTCTTAACAGGGGCTGAAGCCAGGAATGATGGGAGCTGTAGTCTGCTTGATGGTCTTATGGGCTTTGCTGGGTTGGTCGCAGGCCGCAGAGAAGCCTCCATCCCTGAGTGTAGCTGTGATACTGGGCCAAACTCCCACCGTATCCGAATCAGCCCTGCGTCCGGCTCGTGGGATAGGTGCGCCTCTGGATGTGACTGTTCTCAGCATCCAGGTGAACCAGACGGACCCAGGAAGCATGCTTGCACACCTGTGTGAGCTCATGTCCCGACAGAGACTGCACGGGCTGGTCTATGGAGACGGCACGGATCAGGAGTCCGTGGCACAGATGCTGGACTTTGTTTCCTCTCAGACTTCCATGCCCATACTGGGAATCCATGGCGGCTCTGCCATGACAATGGCTGAAAAGGTAAGCATGCAATACTCCCTTGCTGGCTCTATGTGCTTTATTTGTCCTCGACTTGCATTTACAGCAACCCACCGCAGAATATTTCATCATATCTGGCATCAATCGGATGTTTTCCACCAAGGCCTAAACAGAAAGCTTGATTTCAAATATTCAATGCCATGTTTTGGATTGTCTAGCTGTGTGGCATTAAACGAGACACAATTCAGATACCTGACAGATTTTCTTTATCAGTCATGCCATCTGCATCAGATATAACCTGACGGATTGCCAGTCTTCCTGTCACTGTCCCTCTGTCGGTCTATTTGTTTCTGCAAAGTTGGCAATGAGCTGTGTTTATAGAAAAATTGGTTGCAGTTGTGTGGGTGTGACAGAAACCTGCGGCCGGGGTAGAGATGGAGCTGAGAAAAGTTTTTGATTGCAAATGGACTCATTGATGCTGTCTTTGTTTTAAGTTAAACATTAGTGATTTTTTTTAAATATTCTTAATTCATTATCACATGGATACATTTGACTATTAGGCTATTGCTACACAGTGTTCATCCACATAAACTGTAGAAACTTCTTGTAGACGACCATGTCATCCCATTGCATCATCTGGCTGAGTTCACTTCAAACTACCCTTCCAAATAGTGATTTGATAATTTTAGATGAACGCACAATCCCTTTTAACAGTGATGAAATACAACCACAAAGTAAGTGGATTGTGCTACTTTGTCAAAGCTCATGGTTAGAGACGTTTCTCGCTTAAACCAGACAATGATTTTGATGTTTTAATTCTTATGTAATGTGTGTTTAGTTTTTATGTGATTAGTAGATTCTTTTTAAGTCCTGTTTTAGTTTTTTTTGTTTTATTATCTGCTTATTCTCTCATTGTATGTATGACAAGTTATTTGTGATGGCAAGTGTATATATTGAAAGTTGCTTAGAATTCATAAGGTTCAGATTTTTCATTATCTAATTTCCTTCGAGCGACATCCTCCAACTTCGTATTTGACACATTATAGAGTTTGGAGGGTAATAATTGAAGAGACTCTTCAGGAGGGAAGTGCTGCTTAGGGAGTCAAATGCTGGGGCTGATGTGAATGAAACTCAAACATTAAGAGGCCCCCTGCTTGCTGTCTCCCATAACACTTCTCATCCCTTCTTTAAATCATCTCCCAGAGTTCCTTTTGATACCGAGGCTGATACAGCCTTGGCTGTATTGGCTGTGCAATAACATGTCAAGCACAATGCATTTCCAAGTCTGAAATAAACAGAAGTAGAAAGGCAAAAAGTATCACAATTACTGTCAGATCCTTTCACATTTAATCAGAAGTCAGTGTCTGTAGGAAAAGTGTCTTGCACTCGCCAAGGCAGCATTTATTTGATTAAAATACAGTAAAAACAGTAATATTGTGAAAATACTATTCACAATTTCAGTAACTGTTTTAATACAAGCATGGAAATGTTTTAATACATGTAATTTATTATATATAATTTATTCTTGTGATGGCAAAGCTGAATTTCATTTGTCACGTGTCTCATTTGGTGCTCACAAAACATTTATCGCAGTTGAGAATGTGTAGTATTTTTTTCCAGTATTTATCTATATGAACAAAGTTAAAAATAACAGCATTTCAGCATTGAGTTGTAATAGAAATCTTTTGTAAAATTCAAAAATTTTTTACTGTCACTTAGGATGTTTAATGTGTCTTTGCTGAAAAAAAGGCAGGTATGAAGGCATGTATGAAGTTTCTTGCATTTAATAGTAACATTTCCTTAAATAAAATAGTAAAATATCAAGCCAAATGTATTTGCGCACAAATGAAGGCTTTTCTCAGCGCTTTATTAATTATTTATATAAATAACCTCTGTCCGTTACATAAAGGTTGGCTTGTGATGTTTCTGGTCTCAGTTTTTTTGATAAGATTGAACAGAATAAAACCGCTTCAGTGTCAAAGTAGGTAAATGTGTTAACTGTGTTAAATTTAAATTTGGCGACGCTTCCCGTTTTAAGTGGCCTTTCATTTTTAACCAGAAATGTGCACGCTGCTTTTTTGATGTTAATCTAAGTTTCCCGTGTCACTTGAAATGTGTCCGTTTCGATTAGTTATTACTAAAGGTGAGACACGTGAGGAAAAAATAAACGATCAGTTGTAGGACCATTCTGTCATAAATCGCATGCTATTCATTTCTGAACTTTCCGTTACTGGAAATGAAATTACTGGTTGATATCCGGATCTAAATGAAGTTTAGGCTCCACACGCTTTAAGCCCGTGAACTAGATCTCGCTCAGGATGTGCGCTGTCTGTTGAAGTCTGGTTCCAGAATAAATCACAGAGTCATTTTTGTCCCATCCATTGCTTTAGTTATCACTGTTTCAATCAGTGATATTTCAAGAATGAATCCAGCATGAAATTCTGAATGGATTATAGCCTAGAAAGCGCACTCCCATTATTATCACTAAAAGCATCTCTCATCTTAACTGTTCATCGCGATCTTACAAAGTTCCGCTATAATCAATGAAGCTCTGTAAACTACACAATGAATCTCTTATTTACATCGCGTCCGCACTTATGAGATGATTCACGAGCGTTTTCAGCGGTGAGTGAATTCTGAAAACTCTAACGTTTCTGATTGGCCATTGGCTTAAAGAAATGTCTGTGATTGGCTACATTGCTCAACTCTGCAAAAACACGTTGGATTGTTTGCCAGATTTTTAATTGCTTCTGCTTTCGTTTGAGGGTATTTAGCACCGTCTAGTACCCCCCCCCCCATGTCGCCCATGAGCACAGGACTTATTGTCTACATTTCTCTTGCCAAGTTTTTTTTTTTTATCACAAATTGTATGAAAATTAAGTAAAGAGTATAACTTTACTATACTCTCAGTATTGCACAAGTGGATTCGTTAAAAACTGTGGCTGCATACTGCATGTGCATTTACGTACATTTGTAGGTAGACCTGTCTCAATTATCGATTATCCATCTCTTAAGTGCAACACCTATTATATTAGTCATTTTTTTCCCCCCCATGAAACACAAAAGAAGAGATTGAAACAAGTAGGAGTTAGAACCATTTAAAGATTTTTCAAAATGTGTCCTTTTGTGATCCATGGAAAAAACTACAACTTTTATGTTTGGAGTGACTTAAAAATGCCATAATTTTAAGTTTTGTGTGAACTATTGCTTTAGAATGTTTCAGAATGGCCTTATCTCTATAGTATTATACATCCTCTTGTACTGCTGTGTCTCTTGGCCTGCTTTGATCAAGTTCAACCGCATGTCTTTTTGCGGTGTACTCTGGGGGGAGCGTGAATGTGTTTTTAGAGTGTGTATGTGAGGGTCCTGGAGGATGCTTTGCTTCACTGTAAACCCAGATTTTCATTAAAAATGAAGGCGCCGGGACTCAACTTTTTATCCATGTTTCCACCTCTGATATGGGAAAGAAAGGGCAAGGAGCACTAACGCACTCTGAGGGGGCAGGACTGAATATTCAATGAGCTGCTTTATGTGGTTTGCATGTTCAGTTTCTGGAATGAGGTCTGGGCATATGCGTTTAGGGTCTATATGAGGGGGCAGAGAGTGAAAGAAAACTGGAGGAAAACAAGGAAAGAGAGCCAGACCTGAAGAGTTAAACACTAAAGCTGTTTTCTGCCCCATTGAAGCAGCTTTTATCCCATCTGTATCAGAGAGGTGCATTATGGGAGAAAAGAACAAAATAGAGGGGCTGACAGAAATTAAATATGTAACATACACTTACAGGCGGACGTGAACAGACACACACACACAGTCCTTTTTCTTTTTCGCTTATCCATCTCCCACACACTCTCAAATTTTCTTGTTATTCATTTAACAATAGACTGAGGTTGCACTGGCACATTAGATCATATGATGTCATCAGCAGTGCCAAATAATTGCTTGGAAAAAAACACCGTATCGCACAGAAAACCCACTCAAAGGGTAAAAGCCAACTCATCTCTAACAAGCTTATAAGACACTTTGCTGATGTCACTGTGACATTAGTTTGATGATGTCAGCTACAATAAAACTCCCTTCACTGGATCGGCTAATGTTACTTAGTTTTATGTTGTGGCATAAAAAAAGGTTTTTAAAAAAGCAACTTTAAAATTGAAAAAGTGTACACACATTGTAGCACAAACATTATGCCGGTCCAAATCATGATTTTTTTTAAAGTGCCCCTATTATGCCATTTTTAAGGTTCCTATTATTGTTTTGGGAGTCTCCTACAATAGGTTTACATACATGCAAGGTCAAACAATGTTTTCGTTTTCTCAAAATATGCATTTAATATCACCTCCATTTTCCAACAATTCTCAAATGATTCGTTCAAAGCAGTTCTAAGATTCAGTTTCTCTAAAAACCCTCCTTTCTGTGAGCCTGCTCTGTTTGGTCAGATGGCCCAGTTTGTTGTGATTGGTCTACTGCTTACAGCCCGTGTCGGAAACTATACACCCATTGCCATATTTCTGTATTTTGAAGACTCGATAGAAAATGTAAACATCTATTGTTTGTCATACTTACAGGTTGAGATGGATTAGTGGAGCCAGCTAGTCCGAATAAAACGGGTACTGAGCCATCTTTCAAGAGCGAACGGTTTGTGAATACCGCGATCAACTCCCTGAGATTAGAGAAGCAGTCGTCAGTAAAATTAGTTTTTTTAGTCATTCGCAACTGGCCAATGTAGAACATAGACTGGCATTATGCAAATGTGTTACCCTGCATAGCTGTCATGGGAGTGGGATTCAAAATGACTCGCTGTTCAGAGTTGATTCTTTCTTTTGGGAGACTAACTTTATTTATCATGCACTTTCGGCTTTACACCTTGCAGAGTGATTGCATTCACATACAGCTACATTACACACTGCATGAAAGGCAATATTCAAAATGGCCGTTATGCATTATTGCAAGTCTTTTTCTTTCAGTTTTGATCAGTTTAACACATTCTTCTTGAAAAACGTATTAAATATCAATAAAAAAATATTACCTCAAACTTTTGAATGGTAGTGTATCTATTACTAAAATATTTATAGCACGAAAATAGTTTGGATGTTTTTATGTCAGTTTTTATTTAGCTTAGAACAGCATTCTGTCATTTTGAAATACTGTGCCAGCTTTTACCTTTACCTGTGTTCCTACATTCCTAAATGCCCCCAAGGAGGGATCACTACAGCTTAAGTGAAAGTCCTGTAAAAGCCAAAATAAACTTGTCCTTCGTTATTTTGTGTGATGTATCGCTGCGCTTCAAGCAGACACCGAAATAAAGTTACAATGGCGGACCTAAGCTGGAATGTAATTTAAGATGCTTTACAAGACTCCGGAATGGTACACGGTGGACAAACGATCTGCCATCGCTCAATACTGTATGATAAATCCCTCTCTCTCCGAACAGTAGCGCCTTGATGGCCACCTACTTATTTTGGGCTGTGCCACAGTGACTCACTGCAGATCTTAGATGCTGTTAGATGGATTTGGCTTACAAAGATATGAAATTAGAAATTAATTTACATTCGGTTACTGTCATTAGGAGACTGGATAACAAATCTCTTGCCAAGTCAGTGTCACTTCGAGTCAGGTTACAGGGAAGATCCCATACTGTATGTGGCACTTTGAACTATAGGATCAGATGGAGCTTTACAGGTCTTTTTTTTAGAAGATAAAGCTTTCAGACCTCTGTCAAGTTTCAGTCTGTCCCCTCTTCTTTTAATCTCAGCAATCCCTCTATATGTGAACCTTCCTTCTCCCCATCTCTTTTTCTCTTTCCCGTTCTTTTATTTTCTTTCTCTATCATTCTTGCTTCAGGGTTTATCAGAAGAGAGGGTCTACACAAAGGATCCCTCTCCCTGGCAGACCACCAACATGTCTCTCTCATCCTCACTTATTTTCTTTCTTCCTATTCCTCTCGTCACTTCTTTCCCGCGGGTTGTAAAGGACAATCGGCTAACATGGAGATTGGTGGCTGCATTCAGGACCGAATGAGGTCATTTTCCCTCTTAGCGCTGCCTTCACTGGAAATGACAGTCTATTTGGGAGAAGAACGGGCAGAACAACTCGGAAAAACCTTTGAAAGCAGCTTTTAAGGGCTAAGTTTAGATTCCCTGTTCCACAGCCTTCTGCGTTTTGTGCGACACTAACTTTATGAATATTGTATAGTGAAGTAGACACACAGGCTAATTCATTTAGAGTGAAACGTTAACCTCATAATTTCTACTGTTTTTTTTGGATTTGTCTTGGGCCAGAGGCTTTTCTTTGTGTGTGAGGGTGAGAGACTGAATTATAAAGACAGGCAATGTGAGTTCGAGAGATTATGTTAATGTTGAATCTGATCTTTTTTATATGCATCAGGCAGCTTGAATTACCTTTCAAAACAATAAGTCACTGCTATATAAACCACCATTCAGAAGTTTGGGATCAATGTGTTTTTTTTGGGGGGGGGAAATTAATAGGTTACTTTTCATCAAGGATGCATTAAATTAATCAACAGTATCATAAGGCATTCATAATGTTACAAAAGATTTATATTCTAAATAAACGCTGTTCTTTTGAACTCTCTTCAAAGAATCTTGAAAAAGTTAATCAGTTTCCAAAAATAAAATGCGTTTTTGATATAATAAAGATGTTAAGAAATAAGAAGATAATGTTTTCTGAGCAGCATATCAGCATATTAGAATGATTTCTGAAGGATCGTGTGATAATAAAGACTGGAGTAATGATGTTGAAAATTCAGCTTCACTATCAGGAATAAATTAAATTTTAAAATGTAGTAAAAGAGAAAATGATTATTAATTTATCAGATTTCACAATTTGACTTTTTTACTGTATCTTTTAAACAAATGCAGCTTTGGTGAGAATAAGAGACTTCTTTCAAAAACGATAGATAGATAGATAGATAGATAGATAGATAGATAGATAGATAGATAGATTTATTTCACAGCTCAATATGTCAGCATGCACCAGGGCAAAGCTAAATATGCTTTTTAATGTTTGATATTTCACATTGAAATTACATAAAGGCACAGCCTCTAGATTAGTATTAATGTATTTCAGGTGCTGTTTCATAGAGAATGTCCATGTTTGGTCATAATGGTCTAGCAGTCATCGCATGATCAAAGACTGCCTGGCGTAGGATTAGATGCAGAAATGTGTAGCTGTTCAAAGCGCTGGGCCACGGTAGCTGTGTGTGGGACTGATCACCCCTTATGATTCACTTCCATACTCTGTCTGTTCAGGCAGGATTGCATTTCTCACTTTTCTGTTACCAAACTGTATGTCAGTACATGTACATTCTCCAGATCTCTCTCTTTTTTTTTTTTTTTTTTTTTTTTTTTAATCGGGTTGAGAAACAAAGGAAATGGTGACATCCTACACTAGTAAAATGAAAGTTTCCCATTAAATCCATTTACTGTTTAATTTTTTTTTAAACAAATCTCTTATGCTCACCAAGGCTGCATTTGTTTGATCAAATAGAGTAAAAACTGTAATATTGTGAAGTATTATTACAATTTTAAATGAGTGATTTCAGTGTATTTTAACATGTAATTTATTCTGCAAAGCTGAATTTTCATTGTCGTTACTCCAGTCTTCTTTGTCACATGATCCTTCAGAAATTATTCTAATATGCTGATTTGGTGCACAAGAAACATTTCTTATTACCACATTTGAAAATGTTTGCATTGCTTAGTATTTTTGTTGAAACTCTGATGCATTTTTTCACAGTGTGTAGGATTTTATTCTGACAGTGCTGAGAATGCCAGCGCTTGAGTGCGCAGTGCTCCCATTCTTTGTCGTCATTAGTTTACTCTGTTTAACAGTTCTGACTAATAAATTACTACTAGGGTTGCACCGATCCGATATTTAGTATCTGTATCGGCTCCGATACTGGCATTTTCTGCCGGATCGGGGTATCGGTCAGACGAGGCCGATCCAAATACGATATTGTTCGTATATTATTGTGTTATTGTTAAGCCCCACAAAAGCCACAAACACATTATAAAACGCCGTAAAGATTTCGTGCACCTATATTCCAAGTGTTCTGAAGTTGTTGCATAGTTTAATGTTAGGTACAGATGAATATTTAAGTCAACTTCATGTAAACTCTTCTCTCCACTGCGGCTGTCTGTCATCCTCCATTCAGCGTTCAAACTGCGCGCTGCGTTCGGTTACTATAGTCAAGACGATGAAACGCTCTGCAAGATTATTAAATGTTCCTAATATTACACTTGATCTGTAAATAAAGATAGGGCTGCCACTAACAACTATTTTTATTTCAATTAATCTATCGACTAATTTATCGATTAATCTAAACGATTAATTTCCCACAAAAAAATCAACAATTTTACTTACGAATATTTTATTAAACTATATTTTATTAAACCAAATAAAAATTTCCATGAAATCCTTTTTTTTAAAGCAAAAGTAAAGTACAACATATAGTTGTACTTATGTTGTACTCATAGTCCAAATCACTGAAATCAAAGTTCAGTATTATAGTGTACTAATAAAAAAGCTTTTTTTTTTTTTTTTTTTTTTTTTTTTTTTTTTTTTTAATTGAATGGAACCATTAAAATGGAATCCAGAAAATAATGGAAAACAGAATTTGGTAAAGATAAAACCATAAAACTCAATTAATTAATTAATAAAATTTAATTTAATCATTAAAACGAAGTATAGAAAAATTGAGAAAAAAACCCTGAATTTGGAAATAAAACTAATTTCTATGATTATAATCAATTTTTTTTTTTGTGGTAATAAAAATAGATGTAAGTGAACAATAGCCTTTAAAATTACTTAAAATACATATATAATAGCAATGAGGCAATAATAATTAGTTCAAATAAAGCACCAAAAGCAAGAAATCATATGGTTTTATTGAACAAAACTGTTAAAATACATAATGTATTATAAACAATAGAGCTAATGTACATTACGCATTACAACAAAGGCCTGCAGGGGGCGCCAACGGCCTGATGATTGTTTTTACACACTACTGTGCGATCTAATCCTTGTTTAATATTGACCAAGCACCATTTAATTCAAATGTCCACTTAATCTTTAATATTTGGCCATTTCTTTAGGACAGAAATGCTGTAGCCACTGTAATTAAATGAATATGTGGACATCAAAACGTGTAAACTCAGAGTAAGGGTTTGAGCTTTAATTTTGAAACCGCGATGTATTCTCCTGTGTTTGCGTAGATTTATAAACTATTTACCTTACAAATCTGATGAAATGGCGCATGTTGCATTCCCAGATGAACGTTATAATAAAACCAAACTCACAACAACATGCAGAGATGGAGTTTGAGACGCTCCACACATGTAAATGATAACGGTTTCTGTGAAACTACTGTGAACGGAGCCGCTGTGTGAATTAAAGTGCATATACTCTATTAGAACTGCATCGCATATAATTATTTAATTAAATCGTAGCGTTTGTGAATTCACAGTTATGCTTAATTATGTTTAATATATCATGCAGCCTTGGAAAACAGTCTAATAATGCGTTTTTTGGATTCTTGTCTGTGAAATGCGCCACTTCCGGTATTTTGCCGGTTAGTTGACGCGAGCAAAATGAAGTCGACGATTTTTAAAAATCGAATAGTCGACTATAATCGACGAATACCGACAGCCCTAAATAAAGATCAGTGGTTTTGCATAAAAGGACTTTATCTTGCAAGACTTTATCTCCGTGCTGTTTTCAAAATCATGTTATTTTCTACCGGGTGTCTGACTGGAGAGCACTATGTTCTGAACGAGCACAGTAACTGAAATTTAAAACTGTTAAAAGAAAAGCCTCAAACTATCGCACAGATTTAATACACTACGCATTAATATCTCTTCACTTTGTGCTTTGAACTTTTTCTGTGCGGAGCGCTGCGCGCTGTGACTCAGGGTGCGCATAAGTGTTTTGTGCCGCTCTGTATTTGGAGCTTTTCGTATCATAATACTTTTTCTCAATGAAAGATTATTAATAGCCTTTCTTGTTCGTCTTACCTATCATATGTTTCTGCCTCATTACTGTGCTATACATTTAAAAGTAATGTCTTTTAATTTTACTGTATATAATATATAAGTGCTGTCAATTCAATTAAAAAATGTAATAATTTTTACCTGTAAATGTGTTGAAAAAGAAATGCATGACAAACTAGTTTAAGGAAACAGAACCTTTCACACTTCCGCGAGGTATGAGACATAATCCTTATTATTCTTTTATCATTATTCTTTTGTTTTTATTCAGCCATTATCAGCCTTTAAACTGGCAATAAAACGTTTACCAAGCCACATCGCTTCAATCCCAGTATACATTTACCCAACTATTATCAAAAGTATTTCTAAATAAATACAACAAAACATTTCTTGCGACCTTACGTGAAGTATTATGACAAAATGCATTATGAAGAAGAATAGGACCTGTTCTGCAGGTGCATTAGAGCTAACATTAGCATCATGCTTCATAAGACAATTTATGAGATAAATAATACACTTTTACTCAGAACTCACTTCAAACCACCATCGAGTGTTTGTTATAACTTCCTTTTATGATCACATGTGGAATTTGGTTGTTTACTGTTGTTAAAATATGCTATTTATAGCCTTTTATATCGCTGCACAAATTAGCATTTCAGATGCACACATTCATTTCAAGAAAATCACATACAGACCATATCTATCGTAATCGTGGGTGTATTATCTTATATAATCTATAGTGGCTGTTATCATGTTTATTTCTCCTGCTCTGGCTGAAACTCACGTTGTTTGTGATGTTACAACTGCCTCTCCATTCTGATGTTGCCAGAGATATATTCCAAGTATAATACACATTAGTAAAAGGATCTTTTTCATTTTTATTTGTCTATATACACTTTGGGCAGCCACGGTACATTATAAAAGTAACCCAAAAAACCTCAACCCATGGCTCTGTAATTTTTCCCGCGACTGTATTTTCAAAATAGCCCACTTGTGCCGTTACCCTGGCAACACTGGCGCTGTACCCTCATCACACAATGATGGATAACCTTCTGCGCTGCGATGACGGGAAGAAGTTGGGGTCAAACCTTATCAAACGATTAATCTGCATTAAAATATTAACGTGTTAATCCCTTATATATATATATATATATATATATATATAACTAGAGAATGTCACATTTTATTATTGGGTGATTCAACAGTAGTTGATGACAGACAAATCATAAAAGCTGTGAAAATGAACCCTAAAAAAAACGTGTCTGTAAAATCACCAACAGCTTCCAGAAATCTGGGGTGATGCTCTGACAATCTACTGTCCTCAGGAGACTGACACAGAATTATGCTACATATTAAGATACAAACCTCTGACCAGCTCCAAAAATAGAAAGGCAAGATTAGAGTTTGCAAAAAAGCACAAAGGTGAGCCAGAAGAGTTTTGGAACTGTGTTTATGGACTGATGAGACAAAGATGAACCTTTAGCGAAGTGATGGGAAAGCAAAAATGTGTAGAAAAAAAGGGAACTGCAATGATCCCAAGCATACAGCCTCATCTGTAAAGCATGGCGAAGGTGGTGTCATGGCATGGGCATGTATGGCTGTCTCTGGAACAGGCCCTCTCAACTTTACTGATGACTTAATGTATGATGACAGTAGCAGAATGAATTCGGAAGGGTACAAAACCATCTTGCCTACCAATATTCAAGAAAATGCCACCAGATTCATTGGGAAGTGCTTCATATTGCATCAGGACAATGACCCAAAACATCCTGCCAGTTCAGTCAAGGAATTTATAAGGGCAAAGAAATGGAAAGTCTTAGATTGCCCAAGCCAATCTCCAGATTTAAATGAGATTGAACATGAATTTCACCAGCTGAAGAGGAGAGTAAAGGCATAAACTCCCCAAAACAAGCAACAATTGGAATTGGCTGCATTAAAGGCTGGGAAAAGTATTTCAAAGGATGAGACCAGAGTCTGGTGATGCCTATGGGTCACAGACTCACTGCTGTGATAGTGCGCAAGGGATCTGCAACTAAATAATAGCTTTTAATCTTTTATGTCTGCCTTATGTTCAACTGTCCCAATACTTATGCTCGCATCAATGAGTGGGATGAACTCTAAAAGTGCTGTTCTTTTTATTTGGTAAAACATGTATGTGTTGAAACGGCTAATAATAAAATGTGACATTCTGTAGTTTTGTCTCCATATTCATCTTTTCATCATATTTGCAAATGTCTTGACTCCACAGCCAACAGAACAATTTTGTCTTCACTGTTCCAATACTTTTGGAGGGCACTGTATATATTTTTTCATTAATGTATTTTACAACAATACAAAGAGCAATGTATATAATTTTACCAGATATTTACCCACTAATTTTAGATTTTATAAAATTATTGTGCACTCATAATTTTTCTAGAGTAACTTTCCTGCTGAAAAAACACAACAAAAAACAAAAACAAAACAATAGACACCATCACAAAATTTGTATTGGTTTTAATGGAAACTGTAATGGGCCCTGTGGGTCTCTACTGGAAATTGGTCACCTTCCATTGGTGGCTTGATAAAACCAATAAATCCTAATGGAATATGTCCCTAAACACAGAAAACCATTTTTAATTGTTTTAATGGTTATGGTTTGTAATGGTATTTGTTGTGGAAACCATTAGAATTTTCTGTGATGGTTCTGTTGTTTTTTTACAGCAGTATTTTGCTACTGAATTATCCACTAACCTATTGTATAATAGTATTTTTGTCATAGACTATAATTATATATGCATTCATTTGTCGTTTTTCTTTACAATAAAGTTATATTTAGTAGATTGTGTGTAACACAAAAAAAGTCATGATCAGGTCAACACAGATTGAGGTATAAAAATTCAACCCTAATTTAAAAAAAAAAAACTTCCCTGGTATCGGATCGATATCGGTATCGGCAGATACTCAGAATCAGGATCAGTTTCCGGTTCTGAAAAAGTGGTATCAAGCCACCCCTAATTACTACACTTAACTTGTAAAGAATGTACATGGTATATGAAAAAAGTATTATAGCATTTGCTTTTCTATTATTAGTAACAGAAAGGCACATGCTGTAATACTTTATCTATCGACAGCATTTAGCAAATATGCATTTAATTTAAAGTCGTTGAATATCTAATAAACATTTGATTTCTCTAAGCTTGCAAACTTTGTAAAATTTAGCTGTGAGATGCTCTGTGCATTTGCAGACTGCATAAAAATATGTACTCTGTTTAATGGTTGGTCTGTGTGAATTGAATGTTTAGCAGTTTATTAAACGTTTAACAAAAATTAAACAAACAATACATTTATTACACTATTTACCCTGCTAAAAAAAACAAAAACAATAGAAGCCCAATGGAAACCATCACAGAAATTCCAATTGTTTCCATTCAAATGCCATTATAAACCATTAGCTTTTTCCAATAAAACCATTACAAAATTCCTTTTTGTAGTGTGTTTTGGGCATTTTTCCAATAGGATTTGACATCCCACCAATAGAATCCATCACATACCAGTAGACACCATTATAGTTTCCATTTAAAACCAATACAATTCCCATTATAACCATTACATTTTTCTATTGTGTTTTAGGTATTAATCTTTGTTAATGTTAGTTAATAAAAATAGTAGTTCATTGTTTGTTCATGTTAGTTCATGGTGCATTAACAAGCACAACTCGTGATTTTAATGATGCATTTGTAAATGCTGAAATTAACATTAACTAAGATTAATAAATGCTGTAGAAGTATTGTTCATTCTTAGTTAATGTTAACTAATGTAGTTAACTAATGTGAACTAATGAACCTTATTATAAAGTGTTACCATAAAAATAATGGGTAACACTTTTTTTTTTTTTTATGGTGTCATAATACAAAATACTTACCTAATTAAGCACTTAGTAGTAGCCTTTGTACTTGCATGAAACAAAATGTACTTACCATGTAACTAAGTTATGAAACAGCCTGTAATTACAGTTTGTAATTATGTAGATGTAATGGGCAGCTACTGTTTCACATATGTAACAGGCCGAGTCTGTTACACAGCTACTTGTACACTTAAGTACAATCTTGATACATTTTATTTTAAGTAGCTTATGTCTGTGTACTTTTATAATTACGTTGTATAAAGTCTGCAACACATATGTAACAATCTTTTGGTACATACAGTTTCTCACAGAAGTGAGTACACCCCTCACATTTTTGTAAATATTTTATTATATCTTTTCATGTGACAAAACTGAAGAAATAACACTTTGCTACAATGTAAAGTAGTGAGTGTACGGCTTGTATAACAGTGTAAACTTGCTGTCCCTTCAAAATAACTCAACACACAGCCATTAATGTCTAAACCGCTGGCCACAAAAGTGATTACACCCCTAGGTGAAAATGTTCAAATTGGGCCCAATTAGCCATTTTCTCTTCCTGGTGTCATGTGACTCATTAGTGTTACAAGGTCTCAGGTGTGAATGGGGAGCAGTTGTGTTAAATTTGGTGTTATCGCTCTCACTCTCTCATACTGGTCACTGGAAGTTCAACATGGCACCTCATGGCAAAAAATTCTCTGAGGATCTGAAAATAAGAATTGTTGCGCTACATAAAGATGGCGTAGGTTATAAGAAGATTGCCAAGACCCTGAAACTGATCTGCAGCACGGTGGCCAAGACCATACAGCGGTTTAACAGGACAGGTTTCACTCAGAACAGGCCTCGCCGTGGTCGACCAAAGAAGATGGGTGCACATGCTCAGCATCATATCCAGAGGTTGTGTTTTGGAAATGGACGTATGAGTGCAGCCAGCATTGCTGCAGAAGCTGAAGGGGTGGGGGGTCAGCCTGTCAGTGCTCAGACCATACGCCGCACACTGCATCAAATTGGTCTGCATAGCTGTCGTCCCAGAAGGAAGCCTCTTCTTAAGATGATGCACAAGAAAGCCCGCAAACAGTTTGCTGAAGACAAGCAGACTAAGGACATGGATTACTGGAACCATGTCCTGTGGTCTGATGAGACCAAGATAAACTTATTTGGTTCAGATGGTGTCAAGCGTGTGTGGCGGCAACCAGGTGAGGAGTACAAAGACAAGTGTGTCTTGCCTACAGTCAAGCATGGTGGTGGGAGTGTCATGGTCTGGGGCTGCATGAGTGCTGCCGGCACTGAGGATCATTGAGGGAACCATGAATGCCAACATATACTGTGACATACTGAAGCAGAGCATGATCCCCTTCCTTCGGAGACTGTGCCGCAGGGCAGTATTCCAACATGTTAACGACCCCACAACCTTTCTAAAGAAGCTGAGTGTAAAGGTGATGGACTGGCCAAGCATGTCTCCAGACCTATACCCTATTGAGCATCTGTGGGGCATCCTCAAATGGAAGGTGGTGGAGCGCAAGGTCTCTAACATCCACCAGCTCCGTGATGTCTTCATGGAGGAGTGGAAGAGGACTCCAGTGGCAACCTGTGAAGCTCTGGTGAACTCCATGCCCAAGAGGGTTAAGGCAGTGCTGGAAAATAATGGTGGCCACACAAAATATTGACCCTTTTTCACTTAGGGGTGTACTCACTTTTGTGGCCAGCGGTTTAGACATTAATGGCTGTGTGTTGAGTTATTTTGAGGGGACAGCAAATTTACGCTGTTATAGAAGCTGTTCACTCACTACTTTACATTGTAGCAAAGTGTCATTTCTTCAGTGTTGCCACGTGAAAAGATATAATAAAATATTTACAAAAATGTGAGGGGTGTACTCACTTCTGTGAGATACTGTAAATAGCTGTATAATAGACTCAGTCTGTTACAGATGTGTAACAGTAGCTGCCCATTACATCTACATAATTACAAACTGTAAGTACAGGCTGTTCCATAACTTAGTTACATGGTAAGTACATTTTATTTCATGTAAGTACAATGGCTACTACTAAGTACTTAACTAGGTAATCACTCTATATTATGAACGCCTTAAAATAAAGTGTTACCAAATAATGTTTTAATAATAATTTTATTAGTAGTAATAGTACTGTCATTACTTTAATTTTTTTTTTTTTCTCACGGTTTCTTTGTTAAACCAACCTTTATTTTGACTGGTTGCTGTGAAGACGTTTAAGTTTCTTTGTTTACGATATGACGATAGTTTTTCTCAGAGCAGTTCTAGAGATTGTTTATGGACATAATAAATGGGCATGTTTGTGTGCTGCTGCGCATCCCTGTGTGTAATAAGCAGAGTATACGTGCGTTGTGGACCCGCCTATAGGCGCATATTACTAACACGCTCTTTAAATAAAAAAATACTTCACCATTTAATTTAGAGTCTATTTCAGTTGCCTCAAAATAGCAACGCGCCAACAATGTGCTTGAACACACCTCGTTTTCAGACCAGCATGACCCGTGGTCGCACAAATGGAAGCAAATGCATTTGCTATTTCCACAATGTGGTGCAGGACATGAAAATGATAACATTGTGAAGACGTTTAAGTTTCTTCGTTTACGATATGACGATAATTTTTCTCACAACAGTTCTAGAAATTGTGTTCACGTACTCATATATATTGAGGCAATAGACACTGAAAACACCTCGAGCATCACTCACGCTTCTGTAAGAGTGTAATAAACGAAACCGTGCTTTGCACCATTCATTCACTCAGAGACACGCAGAACATGCAGGATTCATATTTAAATTATATTTTTGCTGTGTAATATTCGCAGCCACTAGTCCATATTTTGTTTTGATTTAAGTGTAGTGACCTACTTTTGATGTATCCATCCAAATTTGGCAAATTCCATGACATTCTGTGTTATTCAGTAAAATTCTGTTTTTGTGACCGGATTCCATGATTCTGTCTGCGTTTTCCACATTGCGGAAATCATAGGGCCCTAAATATGTGCTGTCACTAGACATGCACGTTCAACGAACTTAAAATCTTGTTTGCTGCTTTGTTGTGTTAATGTCATATTCACTGTGTTATGTGTAAAACTAGTGCTGCTTTGTCTTTGCTTGGAAAAAAATATGATTCCCAGTGCTCACAAACTTGAGTACACTGTTGGTTACAGTGTTTACTTCCTTTTAATTTGTATTTTTAACAATTTATTTACTTATGAAAAACTCACAATGTGCCATCTAAATAAATGTCTTTTATTTTACAGTTCTGTTTTTTTAAATCAAGTTCAAATTATTACTTAAAATATATAATTTATTATATATTATGTAAAATAAATGTAATTTCAGCAGTTTTTATACATGTGCTTTTGCTATCTTTAAATTAAATAGTGTGATTATCATATACATCTTTATTTCGGCCATCAGCCACCCTACTCTCTAAGATACTGGCACCGGCCATCAAACAGTTCTATTAGTTGACCACTAGATCTTAGCGTATAAGACTGACTGAAGTGCAAATTCAAACATTTCTCATCAAAAACTGCAGTTACCAAATTTAGCTTTAATTTACTGAATGTCAACGACTGACTTGTATTAGTCCCTTTGTATTCCCCAAGTAATGCCTTTAGACAAACATCTGATACAGTGAAGAACATCTGAGAATTCCATTAAGTCTCTCGAGCTCTGAAAGAGGAACCTCTGAGCAATAAATGTTTTCATTGGCTCAAAACCAATAATAAAGAACCACCTCGCCTCAAGAACCCCCAACACACTGAAAAATGATTCTTGTTGATAAGGGGGTCCTTCACTTAATCTAAGAATCATTGAACAACCTTCATTTTGAAGAGTGTATCTGAAAGACCTTGCACCGTACAACCTTCCTCCGTTGTGCCCTTGAGCAAGGCACTTGAGCCCCGTCTGCTCCGGGCATGCTGCAGTTTGGCTGACCTTGTGCCTCATCCCCTTCCTCAGTCTGTGTGTGCATGCGTCTATGAGTCTGCCAGAGATTTACAGAAATAGAACTTTTCGTGCACATTACGTTTATATGACGTATCATTATCGTCCTTTGCCTCGTCATCTTATCAAGTGTTAGCTCAGTTCATGTCCTACAGGAATCTTTCACTATTAATTAACTGACAGCGTGCTGCGCTGTGCTACTCTCAACAAGTTTTAATGGCTGATTATGCAATCCGTATCAGCTCATCACATGCCTGATCTGTAGTGCATCAGAGGATACTTACATAAATATGTATTTATGCATGTAAATACCTTGACAGCAGTATGTTTAGACATGATAATTGCACATTTGTTGCTCCACAGGTAGTAAATGTTTTAGATGATTTTAGTGCATCATATGTTGTTAACAGATTAAAGATTATAATTAAATTTAATGACTTGTTATGGCAATTAACTAATGAAATTTATCATGTATATCAGTATTTGCTGAGAAAAGCCCCCAAAGAAGATAATAAAAAGACTAGACATGACAAAAAGTTGGTTTAGAAGTCAATACATTTTTTTTTAAAATCGCCATTTAATTGAATAATAATTTACGTATACTTATGGGGTAAGTGCATTAAATCACTGGTTCTCATTTCCAGGCCTGCGGAATCCCAGCTCTGCATATTTTGCATATCACACACCTGATTCAGATCATCAGCTTGTTAGGAGAGAGATCAGATAAGAGAGACATACAAAATGTGCAGAGCAGGGGGTCCCCAGTAGTGTTAATTTTGTCAGCTATTTTTCATTTTAGCCTTAGGGCCCTATTTTAACGATCTAAGCACATGGCCTAAAGCGCAAGGCGCAGGTACACTTAGGGTGTGGCCGAATCCACTTTTGCTCGTTTAACAATGGGAAAAAATGGTCGGCGCGCCCGGCGCATGGTCTAAAAGGGTTGTCCCTATTCTCTTAATGAGTAATGGGTGTGTTTTGGTAATTAATGAGTAATGGGTGTGAGTCTCATCTCCCATTCCCTTTAAGAACCAGTTCCCCTCACGTCATGGCGGATTCGCTATTTACATGGCTGAATTTGCAAGCGCAAAGACTGAATGCGTCTCCAGAGAGGAAACGGATCTGCTTATGTGCGAGCAAATAGGTAGCCTAATTCTGATACATGCAATGACTATCCATAATGACATGTAGCCATTTTTATATTCATGTAGCCTACACAATAATATTTTTTTTAAATTGTAATCCTTTAATTTTTAATATTTGGCATGTTTGTGTGCTGCTGCGCGTCCCTGTGTGTAACAAGCAGAGTGTACATGCGTTGTGGACCCGCCTATAGGCGCATATTACTAACGCTCTTTAAATAAAAAAAAATACTGCGCCATTGACTTTAGAGTCTCTATTTCAGTTACCTCAAAATAGCAACGCGCCAACAATGTGCCTGAACACACCTCGTTTTCAGACCAGCATGACCCGTGGTCACGCGAATGCATTTGCTATTTCAACAATGTTGTGCAGGACATGAAAATGATAACTGCATCAGGCTGAAACTAGCAAAAAGCATTTGCGTCGAGCCTGATGCCGCATTGCGCCGGATGTATGATAGGTCCCTTAGTCCTGTGTTAATTGTCCTTATTAGTTTTTATCATATTTAGTCAACCTTGTCCTATTTACCTCTAGTCAAGTTTTAGTCAACTAAAAGTCTTAGCATTTTAGTCTAGTTTTTTAGTTTTAGGGTGTTCAAGGTTGCCTTGAACAGAGCCCGAGCCCGATTTTCCCCCATCCCCACTCCCCCGCTGGCCTACACTCACACATGCGAGATAATGGAGAAATCATTTATGCTAAGCAGAGATTTTTACTTGTATGTATCAGAGAATTATTACAGAGGCAGCTGACGTTAATGAAAGAATTTGCAGCTTTGCTCGCAAACCACAATTTCTGTTCATCAATAAGGTGAGAACCAGACCTGTTATAAACCTAAACATACTTGATTTAATTAAATTAGCTGTAAAGTGTACTGTAGTAGTAGTAATATAGAATATGTTTGCGGTCATAACGATGACAGTAACGCACACAAAATACAGTAGTAGCTGTTCCGTGCTCTGGCGCAGTTAGCGCACACAATACATGTGTACCACGCCCAAGCCCAACTGAACCGTGCTCAGGGTCCACCTCTTCCAAGCGAGCCCAGGAGCGGCACGGAGCGATCACACTACTCAAACGAACCAGGCTTTGGGGGTCAAACGCACTCGGGCACGGTTCAAAATGCCTAGTGTGAATACACTCTTAGTCAATAAAAACTTGCCATTTTAGCAATAAGATTATTATGAATTAACCACACAGCAGTGTTAATTTTGAACATTTTAGTTATCATATTTAGTCAACCTTGTCCTGTTTTTGTTTAGTCAACTTTTAGTCAAAGAAATGTCTGAGCATTTTAGTCCGGTTTTATTTAATGAAATCTTAGTCACATTTCCATGCTATATAATGGTTAAACTCATAAAAAAAATCTTTTTGCTCAATTATAATCGTAATGATTGTTGTCATTTGAGAAATTTACTTTTGCATGTAAGGTATTTCAGTTTCTCCAGTAAGCACAAATCAATAGAATATCGACTTATACACATGGTTTATTTTAACTCATCTAGTGTACTGATTTATTATAGGCTTTTTGTTATATAAATTAATATCAAAGACTTATGCACTCTCTCTGTCTACATTTATGAAAACTGGTAAAAAAAAAAAAAAAAAAATTCCTAATAGTAATTCCACTAATTCCTAATTGCAATAACCTATGTTTCTCTATTAAAACAACAGCGGTTGAATTGTGTTAAGCAATCAAAATTGCAAACAATATAGTCGAGATCTCATAACAGAACACGGACTGGCTGAATGACACTTTCATTCAGATCATTAAAATCTAGCTGGATCATCGGTGGCAGTGCTTCCGCAATGAAAATCGAGCATGCGCATGATTGCCAGATTGCAAAAAATAAGCAAAACTCCAGGCAGAAAACGTATCCTTGTAAAAGAGAAGCTCTGATTCAGGGATTGAACTCTTGATATCTGGCAACCACACACATGAAAAGCTCGTGTAGTAGATATTTTGTCTGTTTTTTTGGACAAAAGTAAAAATAGGTTTTTGGTAAAGTTATTTTTTGAATAAATTTTAGTCTCTTATTTTATTGTCAACAAAATGATAGTTATAATGTTGATAGTTATAGTTATTGTTTATTGACCTTATTGTCGTCTCATCATCGTCTCGTTTTGTTCATGGGGAAAAAAGCTCGTCAACTAACATTTTTCGTCATAGTTTTTGTTAAAGAATTAACACTAGTCTATAGGACTGGAATTGAAAACCACTGCATTAAATAATCATAAATAATTTTTTTAATTAATAATAATAAAAAAAGACCAAACCGATGTGACTAAACCGATTTAGTTAAGAGAGACTCTAGCTAAAGGAGTTTTTTTTTTTTTTTTTTTTTTTCTTTTTTTCACCGGAGTGTCCTCTAAATTCCTTCAGGAGTACAAGAGAAAGAAAGAGAGGGAGCGAGAGAAAGATGGAGTCTTCCCACAATGCCTCAGGCAGAAAACTGGTTTTTATTGACAAGTGGACATTTTACCAACTGGCTTCAAAAGGTAAAATGTTCTTTTGAATTTACGAAGAAGTCAGATGACTTTCTCAGTCCAGCTGCATTATGTACTAGAGTCCTTCGATAAGGGCAAAGAAAACATATTATATTTACAGAAGGTATCCACACAAAGAAAAAAAGGGGTTTAATATTGTACCTTTTGGGGTACTACAGCTTGTCGCTGGAGCAGTACCCTTAAAAGGACATATTTGTACCTTTTTTTTTTTTACCCCTGATAGGTACATATTAGTACCTTACTGATATGTACCTATCAGGGGTAAAAAAGGTACAAATATGTCCTTTTAAGGGTACTGCTCCAGCGACAAGCTGTTGTACCCCAAAAGGTACAATTTTAAACCCTTTTTTTCTCTGTGCAGCATACATACAGATGATTAATTTATTGAATGGTGAGAGTGTAGTGTGTCTGTATTCACACAGCAGCAAAATATGGTTGTCAGTCCTGTTCAGATTATATCCATGCACCATTCAGTTACGAAGAGAACAATCTACTGTGTAATGAAAGTGACTACCTTTTAAATTTTAGGACTCACAACAACATTGTACGAAAAAGTTCATTGTTGCTGCATGAACTGCAGTGAGCTAGTCATTGGCATGCGTATGACATTAGCACAAACGTTGTGGGTTATTCTTTGCTGTCAATCACTGATGTTAGGCCTGTCAGCATCTCTCCGGTTATGAAAAATGGCAGAGAATGGGGTATTGTGCCTGAGAGTGAGATAAAACTGTTACGTGTTGGGAATATGTGATGGTAGTAAAAAAAAATCTGAATTGCACAAAAACAGAACAGAATTTTACACACATTTTAAGGCTTAGTTCAACCAAAAATGAAAATTCTGTCATTAATTACTCACCCTCATGTCGTTCCAAACCCGTAAGAGCTTTTTTCATCTTCGAACACAAATTAAGATATTTTTGATGGAATTTGAAAGCTCTCTGACCGAGACCATAGACCGCAATGATATTACCACGATCAATGCACAGAAACGTAGCAAGGACATCGGTAAAATAGTCCATGTGACATCAGGGGCTCAACTGTAATTTTACGAAGCTATGAGAATACTTTTTGTGCATAAAGAAAACAATAATAACATCATTTATTCATCAATTCTTCTCCCCGAGTTACCGTCTTCTGAGATTTTCGAGTGTACCCCAGAACATAATCAACATAATGAGCATTGTTTACGTTCAGCATGCGTGCACTTTCGCTGAACGTAATTAACGTTGTTTACATTCAGTAAAGAGTAGAGTCTAGTATTCTTGTAGCCTTGTAAAATTACGGTTGAGCCCCTGATGTCACATGGACTATTTTACTGATGTCCTTTCTACATTTCAGTGTGTTGATCGTGGTAATATCCTTGCTGTCTATGGAACGTCAGAGAGCTCTCAGATTCCATCAAAAATATCTTAATTTGTTTTCCAAAGATGAACGGAGGTCTCACGGGTTTGGAACAACATGAGGGTGAGTAATTAATGACAGAATTTTCATTTTTGGGTGAACTATCCCTTTAAAGAACGGAAGCAGCTGGAGTTGCCTGAAATGCCAAACTATTTAGAATACAAAATATTCTTATAGATGGCATAAAAGATCTTAATGTTTACATCTGTGTACTGTCACTTTGGTTACAGTTTTACATAAGACTGTTGCCAGATGGGGATTGAGAGCATCCAGAGCTGACAGTATCTGATCCACTCCAGTGATTCCACACTTGAAGTTCCACTTTAGTTGTGTTCATCATATTTTTGAATCAAACTAAATAAAATTAAAATGACAGTCTTAAGAGACTCTAAATATCTTCAGGAGTACAAGGGGAAAAGAGAGAGGCAGCAAGAGAAACACAATATTTCTCATTACAAATATACATGAACTTTTTTTGATCCACTTCAAATGTTGACTACTTTATCAAAGTTGTCCTAAGACAAGAATGCATTTTGGTTTTAGGACAACTTTGAAAGGTTTTGATCCACTTCAAATGTTGACTAGTGTATGTTTAATGTATAAAATAAATTTTCTGAATAATAATAGTTATAATAATAATAATAATAACAATAATAATAATAATATATTCAATATTAGAAAAGGTTACACTTTGTGTTCTTGTTACAGTGCAATTATACATTTAATTACTGCGCAATATTAATTAACTACATGTACTTACTATATGGTTAGGGTTAGGACTAGGGTTTGGCTTAGGGTTACTTGCATGTAATTACGCATAATTTATTGTCATTATAATAATAATTACATGTAACATGTAATAACGACACCTTAAAATAAAGTGTTACCTTAGAAAGTGCTTATGCAGTGTGATTGTACTAATCAGAATGCAGTAAGAATGGAAATATTGTGAAATATTATTTTAATTTAAACTGTTTACTATTTTAATATATTTTAAAATATAATTTATTCTTTTGACGGCAAAGCTGAATTTTTAGCATCATTACTACAGTCTTCAGTGTCACATGATCCTTCAGCAATCATTCTCATATGATTTACTGCTCAAGAAACTTTTATCATATTTTCTTCTGGATTATTAAATGAATAGAAGATGAAAAGAAGAGCATTTATTTGAAATGGCAATCTTTTGTAATATTTAGTAAGTCTATTCTAAATAGAAGTACAAGTGCAAAATATATTTTTTTTTATTGATGCCAAACTTTGAAGTAATTTCTATATTGTGATGTGCCATTTTTTATTTATTTTTTTTTTTTAATTTTTTTTTTTAGATACTTTTTATATATATACTTCTCATCTGTCATCTCTATAAAAGTAAATAAATGGTCCATCTTGTGTTGTTTGGTCAATATGTAACTTGTAAAGGCCAAAAATATTTGTAATTGTGTAATGACCTGAAGTGCTTTGTGTTCACAGTGCGTGCTATTAGTGAACTGAAGCGTGAGCTTAAAGCTTATTGCTTATTATGGTTTGCTTATCATCCTGTGCTGGTGGTTTGGTTTTGACATTGCTGTGTGATATTTAGCTCTCCAGCTTCCAACCTTTTGAAAAATGTCTTATTTTATTAGTTTTAATGAAATATCAGTCAGGTTAGTACGAGCTGATTTGTGTTTTTGTGTGTATTTGTGTCTCTGTGTGTATGAGAGAGAGAGAGAGAGAAGGAGAGAGTTAAAGAGGTGAGGTTCTCTTATGCAAGTCATAGGCTCACTGCGCGTGGGAAGTGTGCAGTATAAACACACTCACACACTAACAAAAAATCAGGGTTGGGAGAGAGGGAGATACAGTAGCTCTGTTCCATTTCAGAACAAGAAAATATTTCATTTATTAGTGTTAGAGCTGCCATTTTGCCAGCATTCCTGCTGAGTTTACTCTGTCGAAGGTAAACACTGTATTTTCTTTAAAGCTCAGCTATAAAAGAAGCTTTGCCAAGAAACTTACGAGTAGTTGATTCATAACATGTCCACAGAGTTTTTATAATCAACATCAAGATTCTAGGTTAAAATGTACAAGGTAACGTGCATATCTTTTCTTATTTTAACTTCCCCAAAGGACCCTCAAGATTAATATGGCACTGATGAACATTAGGCAGAACAAAGGCAGACTAATTGAGTTATTTGCATTATCTCAGGGTCTTTCAAAAAAATCACTAGTGACATTAAGGGTAGAATGCATTTGCTGAATGTGAAAATGTCTGGGAGAAAATTAAAGGGATAGTTCTAATATGCAAACCTGTATGACTTTTTCTTTAGAGGAACATTTTAGTGCTTTTTTTTTTTTTTTTTTTTTTTTTTGCAAGTCACAACTGTTTGGTTACTAATATTCTTCAAAATATTTTCTTTGTGTTCCACAGAAAAAAGAAAGATATGAGGGTGAGTAAATGATGACAGAATTATAATTTTTGGGTGAACTATCTCTTCAAAATGAAATGTGAAAATGAACATTCTCTGGCTTAGATATTCCAGATCTTAATGTCTGCTAGGGTGTTTGGGATGATTGCCAGGACATTGCTGTGTGGTTGCTAATGTGTTCGGAGTTGTTTTTAGTGTGTTGCTATGCAGTTGCTATGGTCTTCTGGTGTTTGCTAATCTAAAAAGCCTGCCCCAAAGTCTCTGATGTTCTAGTACCTAGATAATGGCTTGGGTTCTTTCCCTCGATGAAAGTTTGTGGTACTTTTACACCAGTTTTAACATGCTCTAGGCGAAAATCATAAATCTGATCACTTAGAAATGTAATAGCACACCTCTCCTCAGCAAGCAACATGATTTGTGGTTTCATATGTGTCTGTAGCACCAACACATTACACAATGGATTTTAATGCTTAAAAAAAACTTGAAGAATACTTATGTATGCATATGTGTTTTGATTAATTTCTGAATGTGAATGTCTGTAGTTTGAACATTCCTATAAATGGGTAAATATGTATAATATTATGAATCAGTATCCAGTTTATTTGTTGTATCTAAGAGTGCGTGACTCATGAAAAGACTAAGTCCTGCAGTCTTCACTCCTACAATCACACAGTTGGTTTGACATGATTGGTTTGACCTCTACCAAACAGATACAGAGAGCGAGAGATTTAAAAAATAAAAGAGCCTTTTAAACATTTTGAGCCCCCACACAAAGACAATTTGCAAAGACAAATAACATCGCATTGCAACTTCTCCATTTGGTTCAAATGTAAGTTTGCGGCTCGTCTCAAGGTCCAAACATCTATGTAGCCAGTCAAAATGTATACAATATATACAGTCATTCCAAACTTGCTCTTTGCTAAATCCAAGGTGAACTTTTGAATGTCAAATGGTTCTGTCAGATGTTTTTTAATAGCCAGCTGTGCCCCAGAAATAATACATCTTCATTAAACTAATTAAACAACTCCTCCAGGCAATACAGAAAAAGACCCATATTCAAACCGAATAACTGTAAGTAAAGTGTAGTTCCCTTTATGGATGAGTGACTCAACAATATTACACAGTTCATTAGTGACTGATCCCTGGTCCATTTACAAACATGTTGCAGATTTTTAGGCCAGAGACAGCAGCCATTTAAGGATTTGTAATGGTTGACCACCGGCTTGCTCAATCGCTTGTCTCCTCATGCGTGGGATCTTGACACCCACCCAAATTTTATTGCTGTTAAATGCTTTTTAGTGCAGGCAGTTATAAGAACCCTATGTGCTTTTAGTTTTTGTTGTTAGACACATTTTAACTGCAGCAACCCACAGGAATATACATTTATACTGCATGTGATTTTATACTATATTTATGTGTTATACCTCTCCTGACTAGCCGTGTCAAGCGAAGGGGTAAGCTAGTTTCTATTTTGGGTAGCGCTGCCCACAGTAAAGTCTTACTGATTCAAAATCACTGTCCACATAATTTTATATTAAACACGGAATATTTTCTGATTGGCTGTGATTTGTGTCATGTCATGCAGCATTTTCACTTTAAGTGAGGAGAGATATTACTTATTGCTGGAGACCTGTCATGTTATAACTGGTTTAGACAGGATGTTCAGCTCTTGAAAATGGATGCTACAGTAGGTGTTACAAGACATCACATCTGCCATGTCTTTTCTGTTTAGTAAAAGAGTGGGGAACGTACTGAACAAAGTGTTTGGAAAAACAAGCTTGACTTTGATTTTAGCATTATGGGCGTTTCTAAACTCTCAGTTTTACCAAGAGAAAGCTTAAAACTCTTTACGTTCATGAGGATGTGACTAAATTGTGTTAAATGGTGCAGAAAAACAACCAGTAGGAAGGACAAACCACAAATGAGATTTAGTTAATATCTCAATTGTTTCTCAAGGGATTGAGAACAATGGAGTTTTTTTTTTTTTTGGGAGAAACTCTTTTAAAACTCCATAAAGTTTCTTGCGCTGCAAAATAATTGTATTATTATTAATGTTGTTATTGTTATCTGCCATGTCTTTTCTGTTTAGTAGTAGTACAGTAATAAAAATGATTGTTTTCCGCAATTGTTTTAGTCACAAATAAGGTACATTTTATTCCCTTTGCATTATTACTGGTATTATGCATGCAGGGTCAGACAGAACAAATGTCAGATGCATTAGCAATTGTCTGATTGCAGCGCAGCATATAGCATTAGCGAGTTGACCATCTCCCCAGAGTTCTGTGTGACATCTTAAATTGCTGACTTTATTTCCTTGAGTGCCCTATATCTGCTGGAGATTGGCTTCGGTTACAGGAAGTTACAAAAACAGCAAACAGACATTAGGATCAGCAAAGAGAGGCCATGAGAGAGAGAGAAAGATCTGAACGAGAGTTTAGAGGAAAAGCACAACAAACATATGGACGGAAGGAGAGAGGAAGGGAATTACAGAACAAGACAACAGGGAGAGTGGGATGGGGAAAAAAAAGAAAGGAAACACGAAAGTTAAAGTCTTTGAGAAGAATAGCGAGAGGGAGCGGGGAGAATTCAGAGAGAAGTGAGGGAGCGTTCTGAGAATATGAAACACGGTTTTATTTCTCATCTGATATAAAGGATGTTACTCCTCCAAGCCATGCTTCAATGAAGAAAAAGACACCGCAAAGCATGAATAAACAAAAGAAGTGTCATAGAATCTGAAAACTAATTACAGCCTGACAGAATAAAGCTTGACTGTTCAACTCTCCTCCGCACCAGTGAGCGAGAGACGCAGATGAAGACGTATAGATCGAGGGCCAGATGATAAATATTAGAGGATCTCCAAATACAGGCAGCATCATCATCTTTATATCATCGCCCCGCGTTCCCATTGACTCTCAAAGGCCACGTTTACAGTTGATCATATTTTTCAACACTAAAATGAATTGAATCTAATTTATATAGAAGTAATGCACTGAGAGAGGGCAGATGCGAGATGAGGGCGATGAATTTAAATGCTCTGTGTCCGCGGCACTAACCACCTCTCTTATCTCTGGCTAACGGCGTGGTGTCACCACGGTGTTGCCAAGGCTACCGGAGCAGTAATGGGGTGTTGTCACCGTAACCCCAGCTGTTGCTATGAAGATTGTGGAGGAATTTTCCCTGGGAACGGGATTACATGCAACATGTGCACCCACATCCTAACACGCGTGCACTCGCAATCACACGCTTACTCTCAAAGGGCTCTCAGAGCAGTGGGAACGAGCGATCAAAATCGTTGCAATGCAAAGGATGTACACTGTCGCTCGTGTGCTCCTGCTTTATTAGAGTTATTATATCAGAAAAGGATAAGAAACCACAGGGAGCTTCTCTGTTTCAAAGCTGTTAAACGGTGAGAGATGTATAGCAGAAGAAGGGTTGAGTGAGGGAGAAATCTGTTGGTTTTAAGAGTTTGATCTTTTAATGAAGCCCCCATTGGGGGCGAGCCAAACACGCATGGCATCATGGGAACTTTTTCAGCTGTATCATTCATCCCTATATAGCACGCTGCACCGTATACCCTTTACATTACATAATTGTCTTTTGAGGGATGTTTTAGACAATCCTCAGAGACTGTGAAACCTGTGCCACGTAGATCTGCATGTACAGCACTCTCATTTTTTTTTTTTTTTTGAGTAAATTGTCAAAGCAGTTTCATTTTTCTGTCAGGAGTCCTTTCGGATTCGTCACTAGATTGCAGAGATTTGGTTGTGATTTGTTTTCCTCTTCTCTTGCGTTACACTATGCTGTTGTTTTCTTATCTCGTTCAATTTCCTGTTAAATTCAGGGTAGAAAACTGACAGCTCTGGTTGCCAGAAATTCACGCTAAAAATACTGTGACAGTGTTTCCAGTGTTTACGGGATGACATATTGGTTCCTGTATTTTTAAAACTTTTAGCTGTGTATTTCATTAAGTAATGTAATGTTTATGTGCCAAACTACTTGCACTATTTACCGTGAAATGCACTAAAACCACCGTAATGAATGCAGGCGAACAGAAATTCACATGAGTGTTCCAGTGTGCTTTAAAACTTAGCCAAAATGTATAGTGTATAGATGAAGAGCAGGGTTATAAAAAGACAAAACATTATCAGGGTAACACACAACACTAAAATAATGCAATAAACATTAATTACATAAAAGATAATGTAACACAAAACAAGCCAGTGTACATTACTGATAACAAAAATAAAATAATTTTAAAAGGTAAAATAGAATCATATGTCATGTGTCTTACAGGGATTTCTGGGAATGTCCTTTTAATGCTTTTCACCATATTCATTATACAGTTGTTCATAGATTTTACTATGAGAAAAAAAAACATTTGACACTGCTAAAAAAATTATTCTTTGAAGTTGTGAATAAAGCAAAGATCATTGAAGTTTGTCTTACAAGAAAATGCGGTCAGTCTTTCTACATCAAAATGTCACGTGAAATTTGTTAAAATTGTATCCAATTTTTTTTTTCCAAGTAAATCCTACTCTTTTTTTTTTTTTTTTTTTTTTTTTTTTTTTTACAGCATTTTTACAGTAAAATTACAGAATTTTTACAGTACATTCTACTGTATTATAAAAGTTTTGCATAGTGTAGACTGGTTTTTCTTCACCGTTTTTGTTCCCCCACAGCCCTATTAGTGAAAAAGAGACTCTTACACCCATTATACACTTTTTTTTTCTTTTCCTTAGGAACTGAATAAATCATGAGTAGTTATTTTAGTCTTTTCTGTTTTATAGATTTAACAAAGTAAAATTGAAATCTTTCCAAGGACCTCCTGGATCCTGCTTAAGTGCCCCCTGCTTGGGAATCACTGCTGTAGACCCGTTATGTGATTTGATTGCTCAGATTCAGATTCCAAGCCATCCAAATCACTGAAGAGTAACAACCATTTTCTGATTGACGTTTGTCAGTTGTGCAGTCAGCAGCGATGTCTCTGCATCAAGCATTCGATGGTAACACTAGCTGACCTCTTTTTACTGCAGAGTAGCATGAATTTAAAAAGGATATTACATATGCAGAGGGCTCACAAAAATCATTATTCACCAAATTATTCTTGCACACAAATTAATATACCATAGCAAATGAGCATGAATGATTTTTTTAACATGCTAACAGTGTTTGCATAAGTCTTTGGATCACTGCTGGGTGTGTTTAGGCATAATACAGCAACCAGCAGTGCGGTAATGGCATGGCTTTGTGTGTGTGTTTGTATGACGGAGAGAAAAGAAAAAGAAAAGAGGAGAAACCGATTGAGAGAAAGAGAATGGAGTGTGTGTTTTAGCAGCAGCAGGGCTTTGTTCTAATGGCTGGTCTCACACTGTGCTTATCAATGCCGTACAAATACATTGAAAGGCAGCAGCATGTGCCAGAGCGATATGCTTACTGTCACTGCAAAAATCCAATGAAATATTGATCATGCACTAGCTCAGGTCACACAACCAGCCCTGTCAGTCTGACATTGTTCAAGTGGCCCAAATATATTTGATGGATAAATGTGTTTATTATACTGTGCAAACTGTTTTCTAATATATCAATATCATTTTACAGTGATTCAATATCATTGCTATTGAGGGAAGCTACGAGGTTAATATAAAATCAATTGAGATTTTGATAATAAAGGACATTTTAAAGGTCAAATGAAAGACACTGTCTGCACTACATATTGGGTTTAAGTAGAAAAAATTGTCTGAATTATGTTCAGATAAAGTAAGCTCATTTCCAGTTTATGCTAAATGTCAAAAAATACATTTTAATGGATTTGCAAAGTAACATCCAACAAAGATGTATTAAAATAGTGTGCTATGAACTAACAATTAACAATGCTTTTGCAGAATTTATTAGGTTAATTTTCTTAAAACTTTCAGTTAAGTTAAATGTATCAAAATAGTCTGCAGCATATGTAACACATACATATATATATTTGTGTGTGTGTGTGTGTGTGTGTGTTTATGTGTGTGTATATATGTGTATATATATGTATATATGTGTATATGTATGTATGTGTGTATATATATGTGTATATGTATGTATGTGTGTATATATATATATATATATATATATATATATATATATATATATATATATATATATATATATATATATATATATATATATATATATATATATATATATATATATATATATATATATATATATATATATATATATATATATACACATACACTAGTGTTGTCAAAAGACCCGGTACTTCGGTACCAAGTCGGTACTAAAAAAATGAAAACGTCACGGTACCAGTTTTTTTTAAGTACCGGTGGTACCGAGTACCCGGTCAACCCGGTTCTTGACGCGTACGGCCCTATGATTTCCGCGATGCAGAAAACACGGACGGAATCTCGAAATCCAGTTATAAAGACGGAAGTTACAGTTTGGCACGGAATGTCACAGAATTTGTCAAAGTCTGGAATTAATCAAAAGTGGGTCATTGCACTTAAGTCAAATCGCGATACGGACTAATATCTGTAAATATTAAGCCGCAAAAGTCAATTCAGATATGAATCCCGCATGTTCTGCGAGTCTCTGTGTGAAGGAATGAATGGCAGAGACGCGCGTCTTTTTTTGCATACACTGAAGCACGTGACGCTCGCGGTGATTTCAGCATCTGCCGTCTCAATGAGGACATAAATACATAACATCTACAGAACTGCTCTGAGAGTCACTTCACAAGCATTTTACCATTTCATTTGAGTAAAACCAGCTTCATATCATATAGCTACACACAGAAATTTAAAGGTATTCACGGCAACCCGTCAAAATAAAAGTTTATCTTAAAGACATTGTGCCAGAAATATATTACTATTATTTAGTAGAATGTATGTGATACTATTACTACTGTTGAAATTTTTTTACAAATTTTTTATTTTAAAGAAATAATCACACTATTTCTTCCATATTTTAATTTTAAAAGTAAATCCCCTTTTACCCTCCTCTTTACCAAAAAAATAAAATGATTCAATTTCATTATTTAAAAGACAAATCATATTTGGGTGAAACTTGTTTACTGTTTTTCATACTTTTATTACTTGCGGAAAAACTTGAAACACAATTTAAGTAAGTATAAAGAATGTCATTGTTTTTTGTACATTTTATTTTTGTTTAATTTTATTATTAAAAATGTTTTTTATTTAGCATGTGGTACCGAAATTGGTACCGAGAACCGTGGAGCATGGTTGAGCATGAATAAACAATGAAAAAAAAGCAATGAAAACAATGAAAAAAAGAAATGAAATTTTTTGAATGAACTTTTACCTAGATTCCTAAATGCTGTAAAATAAATCCTGTAAATGTTTAAAAACTCAATATTGTTATAAAATGTGTTTAGTGTTGTACACTGTAAGAAAAATAAATCAGTGTTCAGTAGATCATTTCTTCAGTATCTGTTAAGTTTACAGACATTTCCACAATGGAATAATTCAATTCAAAATACAAGTGCAACACCTGTGAAAACCATGCCTAAAATTCTTTCATATTAACAGTACATTGTGTCCTATTTTCACAGACATTTCTGAGATTATAAATGTGTTCTCCAGTACACTAAAAATTGTTTTTCAAACTTTATTCAAATTATCCAGATCAAGAGAGCGCTGCTAAAAAAAGTTTTTGAACATATAATCTCCCAGGAATAAAGATAATGATAAACTTCAAAATCCTCTGCACAATGGGGTACTTTTCAAGTGGATCTAAAAGAAGTCAAAGGAAATCATAATTCCCAAGAAATTAGTCAGGTTCTGCCTTTGCTTTCATCTTGTGCTGCTATTGGCTGGTCAGCTCTGAGCTAAGGTCTTTTGGCACTACCTTTGCGTGGATTGCGCACCAATCTCAATATGTCACAAGGTGGAAGATGAAAGCTTTAGAGCCATTAGTACCGCGGGATGAAAGCAAAGCGGGAAACTGACGGGTTACCCTACGTGTCTACAAATCTAGCATGCGAGGGGCTTGTAGCATGTGGCCTTTTTATTTTCAGAATACCAATTTGTGCAGGCAATTTAAAGATATTATTATCTGGTTAATTCTGCTAACAAACGAACTCTGTAGATTATTCCATAAGAAGTGTGAGTCATAATATTAAGTGAATAAGAAGTGCTGACAGAGGTAATTATTCCTTTTGAGGCTGATTTGTAGGGCATATATGATATTTCGAATCTAATTTGGACTTGAGTGGAAGGAGCTAAAAGTTAAAACTTTAGGGTATGCACTAAATGGTGCAGAAATTAGATTTCAGGATTTGAGATATGGCACAGAAGACTGAACTCGTACTTTAATGAGAGAAGTTTATCCCCATTTGCTGGTACATTTGGTCCAGACGGGAAACTAGAGTTGTCGGAAGCGGATTGTTCATTATTCATCAGTGCTGCTTCTAAATTTCACGTATAGTTCTAGTGTAGGCGTCTGCAGGGGTCAGAATGCACAAAATGAAAGTCATAATTCATAATGCAATAACTAAACTGGGTAACTGTGCACCAAATAAACATGTGACCTATTTGAGAAGCTTTTTGTTTTATTTGCTCCATATGTGCATTTAGAATCCTACAGAATGTTTTAAATGAACGGTGTTTGACAGTCTGCAATTTTATACTTGACACCGATTAAATTTTCCAATGCCGTATGATGTTACGGCAGGAAAATAATGGTTTTAATGTCTAATCCATTTGGAGTTTACCCAGGGGGAGGGATTTCTGGAGCACCTTGAAGGGCTCTGGATAATCTGAATAAACCAAATTATTTGCAGTGCAGAGACCCATTTCTTTGGATCCTTCCAGTTGTTATGATTGTGTTGGTCAAAGGAAATGAGTGACTGCAAATCTTGGCCTCTGATGTTTCGGTCCACTTCGTTATGAAGTGTGTCAGTTTTTCTTTGAAGCTGCAGTGGCAACATTTGTCAAGTTGCAAAAACATTCCAACGCATCCCAGAGCCCAGTGAATTATTTAGTGAGTTTGAGGTCACTTAGTGAGGACTGACATCCAGACGTTGTGATGTTGCACTACTAGAGAGCTAGAGTAAATTCAAAATGAATAGCCAGAGAAGTCATTCAAGAGCATATTTCATGATTGAATTCGATGTGCAAAACTGCTACGACAAAAAACGCCACTTGTATGTACTGACTAAGCAGTTTTCAGCTCATAGTATTTTTTTGTCAGTTTTCTGTTAGTTTTGCACCCTCCGTGTGGGTGCATGCGTGTGAGAAGTGTGTAAACCATCAAGTCATGTAGCTCCCATTAGATTAGTATGTGTGCATGTGTGTGTGAATAGATATGCTCTTGAGTAACTTTGGTGTTTTATTCATGAGTACCCTGCAGCAGCTATTTCTCTCCATCAACGGAGTCTTGATGCTCTAAGAATAACGCACTCATGTTCACACACAAACCATAGATTTTGTACTTCACAAGAACGGAGAAAGCCGCAGATTATATATGTCTTTCACAGACTGAATGATCATTACTGAGCTCTACTCAACTGATAGACTTGCATTAAAGGGAGGATGAAAATATTATGAGATGTAATTATTAGGATGTATATTATACATTCCGTTCGTTCACTGTAATAGTATGGGATGTATATTGTGTAAACTCACTGTATGACCATTTGCAAGTTTGAATGGGGATCACATTATCATCTGTATCACCTCTAAAACATTTTTGATGTCACCAAGAGTGTGTGAGTGGGGAAAAAAATATTAACCGCTAACCAAATAGATATTTAGGTATTGTTTTTGGCTAGTCTAGTTAAACCTTTAAAAACTAGCTTCACCATATTATCCTTTCTAAAACCTTGCCAGTAATTCAGAGTCATTAAAAACACTTTGGTTTGAAGATTTTATTTTATTTTATTTTTTCAGCAAGAATACATCAAATTGATCAAAAATAACAATAAAAACATTTATAATGTTACCAAAGTTTTCTATTTCAAAGTTTCTGTCCATCTAATGGCGCTTTTCCACTGCATGGTACGGCACGGTACGGTTCAGTACGGCTCACTTTTAGGGGGTTTTCCACTGGGTACGGTACCTGGTACCTGGTACTTTTTTTTTAGTACCACCTCGGCCGAGGTTCCAAGCGAACCGTACCGTTACCAAAACGTGACGTGTAAACTCTGCTGATCACTGATTGGCCGGAGAAAATCGTCATTACTGCGTCACTGAACTTGCGACACGAGACACAACAGACCCGCTAGATTTAAATCAGCACAGCCAGCAAAGGATCGGTCGCAACTTTTGTTTGTATCAACCAAAAAATGGCTGTTTCGTGGTTTGCTGAGGAAGTACAGACGTTCCTCTTGTTGATAGCCGAGGAGCGGATCCAGCGAGAGCTTGTTGGGGCGACGCGGAATGAAAAAGTTTTCCAGGAGGTCGCTAAGCTCTTGGCCGCACACGGCTACCACCGGACCTACAAACTGTTAAAAACATCCACATGCCGAGAATGAAGAACACCATTCCGTCAATATGCTCCATTGTTGTGTGTTTGTTTTTGGTGCGTTTACGGTGATGTCACGGCAGTAGAGGCGGCGCAACTATAACGACACGTGAATAATCCCGCCCAGTCTAAAGCGGTACTAAACTGCAGTGGAAATGCAAACCGAGCCGAACTGAGCCGTGCCGTACCGTGCCGAGCCAAGTCGTACCATGCAGTGGAAAAGCGCCATAAGTGTCCTGTTTTCAGCATTAATATTGTTTTTAAGCACCTAATCAGCATATTAGAATCATTTATATTGTTTTAGACTTTTTGATTCAAGAAACCTTGATTAGCATTTATTAGTGGACTTCAGGGAAAAATAAACACTACAAAAGTGTCCAATAGGTTAGTGATAGCACTGCCTTTTCTGTGAATCAGAAAACCCAGTATTTCTGAATTACCGTGTATGAATTACAGTATCTCTGACCGGGTGTTTCTGTGTGAGAGGAAGAGAGATTCACAGAGCAGAGCTCAACAGTAATGATGGTCCGCTGGCCCGGGGGCAGTGTGATAGTGTTTTAGGCCAGTTGACACAACTGTCATAACTGTCGCTGCTCTGTCACTAACCCACGTCTGATGATCATGCACATTTGTTTTAAGCCTTGCTATATTTTTTTGTAAATAAAACTTGACACTTCATAAGTCTAAAAATATTGTTTGTAAAATATAATACATGCTAAATATGCAGTATTTTTATGGTGGTCCTAGTAGAAATATTGGCAGAGTACCAGGGCAGCTGAAAAAAAAATCATACTGTTTTGCCCTGTAGAAGGAATGAAATAGGCTGCATAAGCTGAGCGCCTTTCATAGATTTTGGCCAGCAGGACTCTAGACGACCCCTTGGTGAAAGCAAGGCACAAAGTAATGACAGGAGACAGAGAGAGAGACAGAAAGAGAGAGAGAGAGACAGTGCCGCCAGTTAGGTCAAATAAAAAGGAGAGAAAGAGACAGAGAGAAAAAGGGGCTTAGTGCAGACTCCCTTCTTTGAGACTGTGCTGTAGTTATCTCTGCTAACGTTTGCTTCTCCCCATGAGAGAAAAGAAAGTTAGAACCACAATGCATAATCAAATTCTGTTTTGTAAAAAAAAATATTAATAAAGATGATTGGTGTACATTTTACTAGAAAATATCATTTCAGTCTCTTTACATTTCAGAATTTGATATTTAATTCAGTGTTACTTACTGTTTGTTAGAAAATGTTTCCAAGGCTTTTTTTTTCTTCAGTGTATTCTTTAAAGACTATTAGTATGAAATATTAATAAATATTAAAAAATTTCAATATTGGTTGGACTGCCAAGCAGACATTTTGGGGCATGTTCACTCTCCACCATGTAAGGCCAAGAATTATTTGCTGTGGCCCTGTATAGTGAGTTTTTAACTGATTTGGCAGGATGATTACAAAAGGGAGAAGCTTAATCTGCAGAATTATGCAGGTGTTTCAACTATGCCAAATTAGCTGGCTTCAGTGTGTGTGCTGCTTTTGATTCACATGTGGATATATGCTTACATACAATCGAAATAAAGTGTGAGAATATCCGACCAAAAATCAACTGTCATCCAATCACCCTAATGTTGCTCAGCATGTATGATTTTATTTCTCAGAGGAACACAAAAGGAGATTTAGATTTAGCAGCAGACTGCAGCTGTCAAACTCCGGAAAAAAAAGACACTAGTCCATATGACTGTACACTATATATAGCCATATGATATATTAAATGTTTTGATTGAGAGATTTTATGTAAGAAAATAATTATTTGGCACCTCATAAATAGATATACCGTGTAATTGATTTAGATAATTTAATGATGCTTTTCTCTTTTTATTTATTTTTGGTTTATTAATTCACCCATCTGTTTTTCTTTCAGTTTATTTACTTAAATTTAACTACAGAATCAAGACAACCTGCTAGAAGCCTTGTTTGGGAGAGAAGAAAACCTTGAGGCTAAATAGTCAGATTTATTGGGTATCTATCCCTTTTAAATGCAGTGTAAATGTATGTTTTAGCCTGAACAGTTGGATTCATTTATAAACTGTGTCCACTAGGGCCCACATCTACTTCCGATTACTCGCATAACCTTTGAATTTTTCAGTTCTCACCATATGCTTCAGAACCTCTTGGACCCAGGAAGGACACAAGCTTTTTTGGTCTTTATTTTATTGGTTGGGTTTATCAGAGGTTTTATTCTATTTATACATTTGTTGTTTTAATGTACTTCTACCAGATCTAACCCTGAAAAATTACCTTTCCCAGTAGTCAGGTTATTTCAGTCATATTATAGGGGTCCTATTATGCTTTTTCACTTTTTGAATGTTAGTCAGTGTGTAGTGTGTATGTTTGGGCATACAAAGATCTACAAAGTTACAAATCTCAAAGTCCACTCCAAAGGGAGATATTTCGTTTAAAAAAAAAAAAAAAATCCCTTTTCAAGAACTACAACGAACAGCTTGTTTGGACTACAAAGTTGTTTTACTGTATTTGTGATATCACAAAGCGGTCCATTAGAATATCATTAAAATAAATCCCGCCTATGGAAATTTGAATGGTTGGCGGGTGGGGAGAACGCTTGGTTGAGCACTGCACGTTTCAAAATCAAAACCCGGTGCGGGTGTTTTTATATCACTGTATTTCTGAAGGAAACCAACTGTCTTCAGAAAATTTTGGATGTCATTTTCATTTCATCTTGCATGTAATGTCTGATAAAGCAACGTTTGTGAGCCGCAGCTCTGCTTTGTGTACAGCGTTACTGGGGAAACCTCACTTTCTACTCCAACAGTGCCTCCCGCTGGCAGAGAATTCATTTGCATACATGCCGCCACAAATAGTGCAACACTGTGCGACTATGGTATAAATAAATTCAACTATATAATAGTTTCACTGCAGTTCATGTTATAATGTTAGAATTGAAGAACAATAAACATAATACATATTACCATTGCACTTATCTGTACATAGGATGTCAACAACAGCTTAAAAATAACTGCATTTACTAACTAAAACGTAATTTAGCCCAAAAAACCACAACAATAACGTTACCACTTTAATATGTCTTGCAATATCCATGCGTGCAAAGGTTCTGCGCAATCCTCTTGTTCAATATTCTTGGGGTCTGAATTGATATGGCAATATTGACAAACTAGCTGTTTTGGCAAGGGGCGGGGCAGTACTGAAACGCCGTCTAAGCTGTTCACCAATCACAACGCACTGGGACAGCTAACCAATCACAACACATTTTGTTTTTCGGAAGGCAGGCCTTCATCAAACCCGGAACTAATCGAGCCATTTGTGCCAGGCTGGGGAGAAAGGTATTGTATTGTAAATTATGTGAAAAATAATGCGATTTTCGAACCACAAAGCATGAGAACATGTTCTAGTACACCCCCAAAACCAAATCGAGACTTTGTAAAAGAGCATAATAGGGCCCTTTTAAATAATTTCTTTTCTGGAATAAAACTAATTTCTTTGCATTTTGTATAGACAGACAGCATAAATCAGATTTCCGATTCAAATCCAGACAAAATTTGCAGTTCAGTAGGTGAGTCAGATTCTGTTATCAGTCTAGATGATTCATAAGTGTATTTGATTCACTGAACACAACCAGTTAAGAGTCATTTGAAGTTGAAGTACACTGGTCACATTGTATATTTTGCACTGTAGATTTAGCACTGCTAAATAGTAGCACAGGTATTTTAATGTAGAGTCCCATCCAAAATCTGATTTTCAGTCGTGAAAATTTCTCAATCCAATCTTGGGAACTAGACTATGACGGAATGTTTTTCAGCCTTGGCGCCATCCTCATTGTCTCCTTTTATTTTTCCAAACTATCACTGTGATCTATTTCATGCACCTGCTTCTCCAATGTGTTTATCCAGGCTTGAACTGAGCCAGCTGCTTCTCCATTGCTGTAATCGTCTGCACCCTTGCTCAATCTTTGTTACTGCCCTTTTATCCCACTTAGTCTGAAGCATTACGTGTAATAATCTCTATCATCAATTATCCCATTGCGGTGTTGAATGAATCTTCTTGTATTGCTTGGATGATGCTTGCTGGCTGTAGTTCAAGAGATGACAACTTGACAATATTCTAGCAAGAAGATTAACTTGTTACAGCAGAGTCAGTCTTAATTTCCTTCACTTCTTTCAATATGACACTGACAGACTTTTTAACAAAGTAAACATCGAGGCTCATGATTATGGCTTTCATTTAAAACTTCAGGGAGTACAGCTTTAACAGATACTGGGAAATGTAATCCTGCTCGGAATCTGCTCCGGCAGATTTGGCGGAAAAAATGTACAGATTTCCGTAGAATAGAAGGCACATCCCCTGCCCCTTTAAATGTATGTAATAGGTTACATTTAACTTAAATGATTTAAATGCACTCACTTTCATTTTGTTACAAACCTGTATTCTTTCTTCAGTGGAACATAAAATATGTATCGATAGTTGTACACATTCCATGAAAATTTAAATGCAACCGCATACAATCTAAAATTATTTTCTATGGTAATCAGTAGAATTCCACATATGCTATCGATTTAAGTGTTTCAAAATAGTTTCTCGTTATTTGTTAAATCTACAGATCACACATAATGTCAAAGCAAGAAACTATTGTACCTTTACATTTCTTTTTACCCAGCTGTGGTAATTATTGTAAGTGTTCACATTCATTAATTTTTTATCACTGTTCTACTCGCGTACACATTAATTCATATTTAGTCATGTACTATTAATGAAGTTGTTGCTCTGATGTTTAAATTAGAGGTTTCTGTAAGATTAGCAGTGTTAGGAAGTTAGTACATGGCTCTTTGAAATAGTGTATTCTGATTGGTCAAGTGTGGCGTACTGAGGTCTAACTGTATATCTGACTGTTATCCCAGATAACCAGTTTCCTTTCATCTCTCTCCTTTCAATAATGTGGTCTCATTCTTCTCAAATAATCAAATAGTTTCAGCTCAAATTAATATTTTATGTCCACTTATTTATTTACTATTAAGTAGCCCAGTTACAAAGATTTGTTTAAATGTATTGGTATTGTTGTTACTGAATATTTAATTGTGGACACTTATTTCCCCTATTTTTAAATTTAGATTAAGTGAGTTTTAGATGATGGGCAAAAGTAAGTTTCAAAATAAATATACATGATTCCCAACCTTTTTTTTTAAACCACGGCTCACACAACCAAACATGTTTCTGCGGCCCCCTACAAAAAAAAAAAAAAAACAATTAAATACACCCTCTATTTGTGGTGGGCAGGTAAAAGCTAATTTTCACCAATTGAGGTTTTCCAGCCTTTTTCAATCAGCTTTGCAACACGATGAGATGCCTCCAATCTTAAACAGTGTCCTAACCATATTGCAGCACGATTCCACACCAGACACGATGCAACAACGTGACGCGATAGAATCAATCAAATATCACAGCCATTCACTGCACTCCCAACGAAATGGACGAGTATTAAAATCTAATGTATAAATATTAAACCTTTTTAACATTATTAAAAGTACTGTACATACTGAGTGACTGATACCATCTTTATGCAATACACTTGTTGGTTCGCATTGAGTTCACAGTTTTAACATGTTTGCTTTATTTTTAAAGGAACACTCCACTTTTTTTGGAAATAGGCTCATTCTCCAACTCCCCCAGAGTTAATAAGTTGAGTTTTACCGTTTTTGAATCCATTCAGCCGATCTCCGGATCTGGCGAGAGCACTTTTAGCATAGCTTAGCATAGATCATTGAATCCAATTAGACCAGTAGCATCGCGTTCAAAAACGATCAAAGAGTTTCGATATTTGTCCTATTTAAAACTTGACTCTTCTGTAGTTATATAATAGGACAAATATCGAAACTCTTTGATCGTTTTTGAACGCGATGCTACTGGTCTAATTGGATTCAATGATCTATGCTAAGCTATGCTAAAAGTGCTCTCGCCAGATCCGGAGATCGGCTGAATGGATTCAAAAACGGTAAAACTCAACTTATTAACTCTGGGGGAGTTGGAGAATGAGCCTATTTCCAAAAAAAGTGGAGTGTTCCTTTAAGATCTGAGATAAACAATCTGTTGTTGTTTTCAGTATGGTTATAAATGCCATGCAAAATGACATTCAAACTTTCATTAGACAATTTTAACATTTGAATAAAGCACATAATCAGTACCTGAGATTATCACTGTTGCAGTTTGTATGTCGTTGCTCCAGTTTCAAGCATTTTTTCCTGCTTTGCCACTCTTTAAGTTTGTTCTCAAAAAAAAAAAAACATACGCATTCGCTATGTTTTGTCTCAGAGTGCCATCATAGTTTGTTCGGTTTCAAAGCTTCATTTGACAAGACAAGCATACAACACAGTTCTCTGCTCCCACTCGTGAAACCTACCGCTAGTAACTACTAGAACTTTCTTTGTTTAGGTTTATTTTGAGTCTTTTTAGAGTCCGGCTTACTTGGATGAAGAAACTTCAGTATTTGTCCTTTTCAGCGATGATGTTGACAATCAGTTATCGATGTTTAAATCTGTAGCATATGATGTATCCAGCAAAAATATGTTATTGTTATAAATATTTATGTTATAAATATGATAAATTGGCGGATTGTTATTAAACCAATCAGCGAGCTTGAATAGTGAACGCATAGTAACGGTTTATTTATTCCTCATTATTTAATTATATATCAAATTGTGATATTGAATTACGAAAATACATTTTTACATATATTAACAATATTATTATTTCTGTTAATAACTGGCGCCCCCCTGCAATACCGTTGTTGCCCACAGGTTGAAAACCACTGCTCTAAATTAAATTCATTTTAGGCATTTAAAATTACATTTTTTATTATCGTTTTTTTTTTTTTAACAAAATACTATGTTTAATATTGTCCGTTTATAGTTTTTTTTGACCATAGAATTTAATATAATTTTCAGCTTAACTTGTTGGCCTTAATTATCAGTACATCCCTAATAGTTTGCATTTGGAAAACTACTTGTATTTTTTTTTAACAAATCCAGATACTAAACTCTTGTTGCACTGTAGTTTATTTACCTTACTGTAGCTTGATGTCTTTTGCCTCGTGGCTTAATAGCTTGGCTTTGGAATATATGCAAATTATTCGTAAGAGTTCAATAATCATTTGCATAGACGTCAGATAGCTAAATTACAGGAAGTGTTCCTTGAAAAAGAAATGCTCCCTCATAAGTGCCTCAGATATTGGACTTGGATGTTTTGTGGAAGTGGTTCCTAATGGGCTTTTTTAATCAAGCTTAATATACATTTTGCTTACATTGCTGAAGCAAGCTGTTGGCACAAACGATTTTGCCCTCAGCAATCTCACCAACAGCACTTAAAAAGATTCAGTGAATGTGTTTTAGATTTCAGATGCTAGTAACATGTCATTACCGCGTGCAGACACACTTAATATGGCAGATGCTCTTTTAGGAAGACCGAAAGGAAGACGTTGATTTCACCTCTATTAACATAGCACGATTTGAATCATTGTTTGGTGGTCTAATTAATTAATTGCCCTGTCATGTGTTTGGTTTGTGTGTGATTGCGATGTGATGAAGGGTTTGGTAAGTGTCTCACAACTAAATGTGTGTGGGGGTGTGAATGATTTTGATTAGATCGGAGTGAAGTCTTTTCTTCAGTCTGCTAGCTACCTTGTAAACGTGTCTGAACTGGATAGGAGTTTGTTGTCATGTGCGTCTCTAGACAGAATGTTGACAGAACATTACTCTGAGTAAGGTTAAATAAACATGAAACTTTGATCTAACTAATGTGACTTAATTTTTTACATAATTTCTGCATACAAAAACAAGATGTGCTTGCCAAATTAATTAGATTTTAGTTTGTTTCAGTGTATTTTTCATTTCATAGGCTCATTTTTTTTTTCTTTTTTTTCTTTCCTTTGTTTGGTATCTTAAGCCCCGTTTAGGACTGTTTTTCACAGACATGGTTTTAATTCCATCCGAAGCAAGCGCATTTGTGTTTTTCTCCCATAACCTTGGCAAATGATCTAGTGTTTTTCAGCTAACTCTGGTCCTCTGAGAAATCTAATCCTGTTGGGATAGAAATATATGTGATTGCGGTATAATATTTTTTCACAATGCTTCTCATTTATTTTGACCTTTATCGTAAGCGTATAGTGTAACTAAAGCTGAAAACTAAAGTTTTACACTGCCTCGTTCACCTTCATTATGAATTTGGACCTTTTTCACAACTTTCTGTGTAAGGTTGGTGGTTTCAGCTGGCATCCTGTCCGATTAAACACATAATTAAATCAATAAAGAGAGTCCAGTTCCAGAAACTGCTTAGAATGACCACTCCAGCAGCATTGGGTGTCATTCTTATCTTAATTCTGTCCTCTAATTATGTTGAATTATGTGATTTTATATCATTTGCAATCAGTGGGTTTTGTGTATTTCATTATACATGCATCCAGAGCACATGCTCTTCTATATTGCAATAGACATGGTGTTTATTTTTATTAGTAATAAATGTAGATCCAGTTCCCTTACAAATTATAACGTGTAATTCACTGATTGCTTTCAAATTGGATAACTGTTACTCTACTTTAGTTTTAAAACTAATCCCATAGTAAGATTTTTATTAACTTTTAATTTTTTAGACATAGTAATTATAGTCAGTTAATGCACTCTGAATTCCTTTGGGTATAGCGCATGGGTTTTGAAAGACCTGAGGACAGAAAGAAATGATGACAGAATTATTTTTTCCCCTACTCCTTGGGGAATCAGCTGAATATTCACAGTTATTTACCTCTAAATTAAGCAACACATTTGAATGTGAGATTAAGAGGTACTTTTTAAAAGCAAGATAAATCAGTAGAGTTTATCTATACTGCAAGGTGCAACAAAAATAAATTGCTCCCATTATAATCAACCAAACTGTGCTTGCAGTGTAGAAATCATTGTGGATTTTAATTAAGCGATTTTATGTCGCATCACTTCTTTGCAATGTAAATTTGATGTGAGGCTGTTTTTTTTTTTTTTTTTAAATTTTATTCCATCATTACGAAGAGATTTGAACTTTGAACTTTTTTTTTTCACTCCCTCTGTTGCTATTCACAAACCTCTATATACTCTATATCGAGGTTCAATTACACAGACACACAGGTCAGAATATCCTTCGACCATGAAAAACCTGAATGTTTGCAAAAATGAATTTATATTTGACATTTTTTTTATTATTTTATGCTAGATAATTTGTCAAGCAACCCTAAACAAAACTTTGTTTCATTTTATTTTTTGTCATTGAGATTTGTTTTCCATTTATTTTGTGCTATTTTATGCCTGGAGTTAACCAGGAAGACTTGTGTTCCCATGAGGTTTAGTTTTTGTTACCCAGAGTTGCCTTTTTGCTTCATTTTGTATGATGTTCTGGGTCTGCTGCATGAATTTAATGTAGTTGACCTACCTGGGAATACTGGAAAGGCTGCTTGGCATGCCAATGCTCTACTGACAGAAACAGGAGAAAGAGCAACAACACGCGTGCAGCCAGCCATAAATGGTGTTCCTGGCATGGACAAGGGTTTAGGGCATAACAGCAGTGGTAATAGGTAGGCTTGCATGAAAGTAGCAGAAAGCTGAACAGATTTCCACATAATTTACATAATTTCCAGAGTTTCCACATAAGAAGTTCTGCACATGCATCTGCTGCTTGCATGTTTTTTTCATTAAATGTTTTGGGCAATTTAGTAATACCTTCAGCTATCAATAAAGGTCTGTTCACACCAATAATGATTTGTAGCAGTAAAATGAAAATAAATTGTTCACTTTTAAAAGTGACGTGCAATTATGGGCAATGCAACCTAATTTAGAGCAGCTTAACATCATGCAAGTCAGCAGCAACACAATATAGCCACTCTACCTGTGTGTTGAATCTAAGGAGGTAGGCTTGATCATGTGCACTTTAAGTCAACATAAAAACAAAAAACTTACCCTGTTTACATTCTTAATATGTGTTCCTGATATTATTGTGCATCCTTGGTGTGTTATTCCAAAGAAAACATTCTTAAGTATTTCAGTAAAATGTATTAACTTGCTTTCCTCGTGAATTTGTCACATTTTGGTTTGTGTAACCAAATTTTCTCAGTCCATTCAATTCCGATGGATGAAACTGAGTGCTATCCAACTTTTTGTTTATTCTGTAATATCCATCTTCAAATATGTGTCACATTACTGAAGTAAAATGGGTTGTGAATACGGTTTAATTTTAACTTTAAGTCCATTCCGCAGATTTTCCATCACAATCCGATCAGAAAATGTGCAAAGACATGAAAATTCTGTGTGGAACCTGTCATAGTGGTTACTATGAGATTTGAATATGTTTTTTTTTATTTTATTTATTTTTTTATTGAGCTCTCATTAGTCTTGATCTAATAAGGCAAGGCATTGGAAGAAATGCTTACTTTGGTTGAATTGCACCATACGGTATGAACTCAGTCTTCCTTAAGTTGCATGATGCTTCTGCTCTTACGAGTTTATTGGACTTTGCGTTTTCCACAATAATGAAGTTCTAATGAATTCTGGGACTTTGAGTATTTGGGGGTTTGAATGGCCTAAGGGGAGAATAATAGAGACATTAAAAAGGCATTGTTTCTGCAAGCAGAAACAATAATGTGTTTCCGCTCAAAAAGAGAGACTCGGCACCGAATACTAATGTACAGGCGCACACACATACATGTATTTCTGTATGCATACTGAATACTAAATTATATAATATATTCTACTTTTTGTGAAAGAGAGAACACATAAGTGATAAGTGACACATGTGGCAAAATATAAACCCTGCCTATATCTCTCGTGTGTGCGTGTGTGTGTGTGTGTGCATTATAGTGGTATTTGATGGATGAGTGGTTGTTGTGATAAAGGGCTTTAGGAATGGAGAGATGTCAGGGTGGAGGTGTGTGTGAAGTGAGAAACGTTACGTTTTGATGGCTGAGAGTATGGTTAGGTGGATGATGGATGGTTAGAATAAACAAGTACAGTGTTCTGATGAAAGGAAGTTTTGGAAGAGCGGTGGAAGGGATACAAGACCTGCTTTGTGGCGGCATGTTCGGATGGAAAGATGTTAGAAATGAAAGAGCATTCTGATACATAAATGAAAAAAGAGAATTGATTTGAGGACAGGGAAATGAAGTTTTCTCAAAAGTGACAGGAGAGACAGCGAACCTCTTTATTAAGACAACTTTCAGAGAACACTTTGACAAATAAAGATTAATAGATGAAAAAGGACGAATAAAAGAAGCTCTTGTGACACCTATAGTTAAAGGACAATATATAACTGGTATAATGCTCGTATGGCATGAGTAAATACATTTAGATGCCTTTTGGATATAGGTCTATAGTGGGATCAAGAAGAGGATTGTTGGATGGAACATTAGAAGGATGGATGGATGGATTGATCTATGGATAGATGGATTGCTGGATAGACAAAATGACAGACAGATAGAGTGCTTGAACACTTCATTTTCCAGAATGTAGGATTTACCTGGGTTTCTTTTCAGTTATGAAGACATTTAGATGCCTTTTGGATATAATCGATGCAACAATAGATGGATAAATGGATGGAACAATAGAAGGACGAATGGAACAATCGATGAAAAGATAGATGGATGCATCAGTGTTTCCCACAGGATTTGGTGAGACTTGTGGCGGCAGGTGACGGCACATTAATTTGCATATGTATGATGTCATTGCTTCAAGTTTGCGCTCAAGCAAGTTTAGGCTCTTCAGATCTGTTCTACTCTATAAACTGTCACATACTGTAATGCAACATAATTCAATACTGTAATGCAACCTACATGTTAACCAGGAGTCACTCTCACTTTACTCCTTAAATCCTGATTTATAATCGTGAAAACATCCAATAAAATCAACATGCATCTACACTAAACAGCGACTATGCAGTGGTTTTGGATATATTACTTTTTTGTCACATGCAGCGCACTGCCTGCGTCTGAGTAACAAACTTTGACCATATTAACAGACGAATTATGTTAATCCAAACAGTAAGCTACAGGTCCTTGGAAATGCTGTTTTATACTCATTTATTGACGAGTCGGCTGTGGTGCGGCTATATGAATGCACTGCTTCTCTGCTGCTCACTGCACAGAACAGACACAGAGAGAGGCGATACTGTGCCGGGAGAGTCAGACCTCACATCATCTAACTGAACGATAGCTAAGGTTTATCTAAAAAAAGTTGCCAAGTTTGTCAGTATGAACGTTTTATGGAAAAAAGCCATTAAATATAGTGCTAAAGTCACGCTCGTGTCTGTGTGTGTGTGAGACGCGGGAGCTGATTACAGGGGGCGGTGGATATTTGTGGCGGTCAATGTGGATATTGTGGCAGACCACAAAATAAAACAATGAAAGGGAAACCCTGATGCATGGATGGATAAAACAATATATGGATGTGCGGATAGTTGGATAGACAAAAAGAGACAGACAGATAGGGCACTTGAACAATGTATTACCTATGTTTAATTTCTTTGAATTACAATTCAGTAAATTCCTGTGACCTAACCAATTCAATTTTTTTTAAAAATTGAAAGGGAGCTAATTCTTCAAAGTTGAATTTTGCACATCCCTGTGGAAAGTAGTAGCCTTACTATAGTTGAGCAGTTATTCATTACCTGAAGCTAACAGCTCATACTGTAGACATTGGACATGTTCCTTTGTGATGCTCTGCCAGGCTTGTTCTATTGCCACCTTCGGTGCCTCCTTGTTTGCTGTCATTCTGATATCAAAAACACACAGTTGGATTCAGATTAAACAATTGTTTTAAACATTTTTTTTTTTGTTTGTTTGAGCCTGAACGCTCATAGGGTGCCTAAGCAGAGTTATAGTCAAGCTGCCAAATAGAGTCCCATCCAATGATTTTTAAGGCATTCGAGTGGATAAGAGCCAACAGTTTAATCACCAACAATGACAAATTGGAGAGAACCAGTAGTACCCATATACGATTGATCCTTGGGACATTATTCACAGATGAAATTGTGTGGTTTGGGTACTGTAAGGATCTTTCTTGCTGCACATTTTTTCCTTTCTGTCAGTCTGTCCAGGTCTGCTGTTATCTAATTTATTTCTGTTTTGCTATCTTAACTGGCTCATTATCTCCTACTCCTGAGGTTTCATCATTTGTTATAGCCCCTCAGTGCAAGAGTAATTTTATAATACTAAAATTTTCCATCGCTGCCTTCAGCAAGTCTTAGAGGCAGGAATCAGAAAGAATCCCAAGACACAATATTATTATAGTATAGTTGGGTCATGATACACTGCACATTGAAAAATTATTTTGAAATCTTTTGTTTTTGTGCAGTGTAATCTAACTATTAGATACATTGTGATATTTTTTTCTATTGAATGCAGCAAGACTTTTAAACTAGATCACCAAATTGCATGTGTTGTATAGGACTTATTTTTCCTCTGTACTGCCAAAATTAGTGTACACATGATTTCAGTGTAGATGGGCATCTTAAATTTTTCTGTGATATGTTGCGTAATAGTGTAACATAATAATTATATAGCCTATACCAGACAAAAGTTTGGATAAACCTAATTCAATGGTTTTTCTTTATTTTTATTTATTGTTTTCAATGTTGTATACTAATATTGAATGCATTGAAATTATGACAGAACAAATATGGAATTACTTAATCAACACAAATGTGTTAGCCCAGAATGTGTTTTATATTTTCAATTCTTCAAAGTAGTCACCTTTTGCTTTGATAACAGCTTTGCACACTCTTGGCATTCACTCATGTCAGTCTCATGATCTTGAAGGAGTTCCCAGAGGGTGAGTAATTAATGAAAGAATTAAACTATCCCTTTAAGAAGGCAAGAAATGTCACAATAACTCTTGACAAGGCATTCCGTGAATTGGAAATTATTCCAGGTGACTACCTTGTGAATCTGTTGAGAGAATGCCATGAATGTGCCAGTCTGTCATTAAAGCTAAATGCAGCTACTTTGGACAATCTAAAATATAAAACGCATTCTGGGTTGTTAATGTACAATGTTAAAAATAATAAATTTTTAGAAAGAAAGAAAAATCACTGAAGAAGATGTGTGTCAACTTTTGACTGGTTGTGTATATGTAATGCTGAGTTCACACTGCACCATTGTTTTCACACTGCATGACCTTTCAATAAAAAGAATCGCTGCTCCGACAACTGTCTGGTGAAACTGTTTCACAACCAAACGCACGTGAGAAGGAAATAACGTAAGATCACACTGATATTGTGGTCTGCAACTTTAACTTCCCACTGCCCTGTATCTTGCTCTCTCATCTTGCTCATTTCACACAGCAATCGATTTTGAATCGACTTTGAATCTTAGATCACGTCTTTGGTAATTCACACTGCGTGATTGTCACTCATGTGAACAAGCACCGATTTGCCTCCGATTTCGGGCATTTGTCTGCGATTTTGTGAAACCTGTCGGCAAGTGTAAATCGGGCCGAAATTGTGCAGTGTGAACTCGTCATAAGCCCCACCCCATCTGAACAGACAAAATGGCAATGCAACTAATTCAGATACAAGGGTTAGTGAACATGATTCAAAATCAGGGCACTATTGTTCTCAGTGGGTTTCTTGCAGTAGTAGAGGTGAAGAGGAAATATTTGTTGGCAAGCTTCCAGGTCGGTGGCTGTAGCACAAGTGGCAAGGTCAAGGGTTGTCAGTCGGCACCATGTACAAGAAATCATGTTCAAGTCTGGTTTTCTATTACTATCACAGATGGTATCAACAGAACCGTACACTTGATTGCAAAAGCTTCATGTACCTCTGTGTACCTGGACTTTGCAAGGGTCAGTTTCTGACTGATGGATCCCTTGGCTCTAATATATCTTTATGAAGGTAAGTTGAAGCCTGGGGCTCACCGGAACTGGCTGGATGGTGTTGGCTGTCAGTGTACAAAAGGTGATCCTTTCTGAGAGTCCTTTCTTGATCTGATCTGAGAGGTCAGTGGTGGAACAACACCCAGTGGCGATGGCAGAGACAGGTCATCTAGCAGAATGCCTGAGGTACCACTTTCATGCCAAGGAGAAAGTACTGTCCAAATCACTCCTATCCTTCATGACTGTGCTCTTCAGTGATCATCAGAGCAGGGGATGCTAAAGGGTTGAACATGCTCAACCAAAAAAGGCAAGTTCTGTTGTTGGCTCTAACTTAGAGATAATTGGCTGAGTACTGTCTAAATGAATAAACATCATGGACTGTCTTTTATCCTCTCCAAAATCATGCCAGCTGAAATGAGTAGGACATTCCTGACTACAGCTGTAATAGCTATGTTCTATTGTAACATATTTTAGAATGTGATGTAATGGCAAAACTGAATTGTCAGCAGCCAGAAACAAGTGGAAACTTGTTTTTTCAAGGATTCTTTTGTGAATAGAAACAAAATTAGAACATTTATTTGAAGTAGAAATCTTTTGTAACATGTCTTTTAAATGTCTTTGACCGTTATTCAGCAAATATGCTTTTAATTAATAAAAAGTATTAATTTATTTAAAAATACTAAACCCAAACTTTTGTAGAATGGTAGTGTACTGTAGTGAATGGTAGGTTGGCATTTGTATACATTAATATTAAAATTCTGGCAGCTATTGATAAGTCTATAATTATTTTCATGTTATGCGTCTATAATTATTTTTACGCTGATACATTATATTTACGTTCCATACTATTTTTTTTTCTGAAAAAAAGTGAATTTGTGAATTTGAGCATCACAAAATTATAATATGAAGAATGAAAATGTAGATTTTTTTGAGATTTGCTCATTTTACATTTAACAGGGTTATCAAATGATGATTTCTTTCAAAGGTTTGATGTGCCTTTGTCATCATAAAACACTCATTCTAAATGTAAAATAATAAACATGTACAATTAAATATCCAATACCAATAATCTGAAACATTTCTAATAATGGCTGATTACCAACATGCTACTAATAGTTTTACTAAAATATTGAGAAGCAAGTCAACCCTGAAATTGCACAACCTCCATCATTCTCCTGGTCCAGAAGTACTAGGGATGGATGCTAGTCTCTTTTCCTGTCCTGAGATCCTTTTCTTTTATTTATTTCTTTTTTATAGCTGTTTTTGTTTTTCCCCATGAGTGTCAGTCACACAGTTGTTCAAACCCTGGCCAGTCTCTGCTGAGTAATAACAGAACAGGGAGCTTTTTCTCTACTTCTCCCACTTTGATGAAGTAAGAACAGCAGGCATTTTCCACCAAAAAATGGGATTGCTTTGGGACATATAGAATACATTCAGAAAGATTTATTCCAAATGTCTTTAGTGCCAGAGTAGCTCATTACTCTCTAATGTGTTTAAGCGTCTGTATTTAAAAAAAATATGACCGTAGGACAGCAAACTCCCAAGCGTTGTATTCTGAATCATAATGCTAACAACCATCATAAACAAATCAAATAATCTTTGATAAACTGTATTTTGGAAATACAAATATGAATGAGCATTTTAACTTTTTTAGGGCTAATCAGTATGTGTGGATGGTAAGCATCACTAAGTATGTGTGGATAATCAGGATAATCTCTGGAGTGATTGATGTGAGTTTTCCTTTTATTTTTAAATTTGCATGACATTCCAAAGCTGGAAAACAAAAAGTAAAACAAAAAGCATAAAAAATTAAAATTAGACAGCGCTGCAATGATTGTACTGTATATCTTCATACTGGCAATCAAAAGAAATGTTTTCATTGAGCAATATTCATATGCAGCATTATCAAGAATATGGCAGCTCCAAGGTCAGGATGTTTGGACAAATGGGTGACAAGCTTGAAGAAGTGCTTTTAATGGAAGGATATTTCTGCGCTCCGACCCTCATATCCTCTCTGATTAAAGCAATTTCCCGGCACACATATCTTTTGTGTGTTTGTTTGTGTGTGCATCTACCTGCAAACCTCAAGCTCTGCAGCTAAATCCTAACCCTCTTCACATGCTTATCAACCTCCTGCCAAACTGGAAAACCTCTCAGCACCTCAAGTACCAAAAAAATAAATAAATGATGTGTGAGTCCGTATGATTAATTTTCGAAACCTGGTCTAAGAGCGGGTATTTTTGATTAGACGCACTGTATGTGTGTGCACATGTACATGGCTATATACATACAGTACATGCACCTTGGCTTATATCCGTTCACACCTGAGATTTGTGTGGGCCTTCGTGTGTATGTGTGAGTGCGCCCGAGCTGTGTGCATACCTCTAATCCAGTTTCATCCTAGAGCCTCTTAAACGCTGAAGTGCTGCATTCACAGTGCAAAAGGGACCATCCAAAACATTGAGTGCAGCCACTACATTTGCATTGATTTATTAACTCCTCAGTGTATCTGGGACACAGTTTTAATGTCTCCTGAATTGTTTGTGTGATATATTTTTAGAACGTGACATAACTGGTTTGTGTGAAGTTTGGTGCTCGCTCAGTTTTGGATCAGTGGAGATGTATTGCTTTGTGACTCAGTTACGAGCTGAAGATTCAATTTTCTCAGTAGGTTCGGTTACAGTGAAGTACAGTTTGAGGAGCATACATTTACCTCATGTAAATTCAATTGCCTTTGGCCTCTTTATTTTATTCTGCTCAAAGTATGGTGCTAATCCTCGGCGAATACCTCCTCCTTACCTGTTTATTTGCGTATCACTGTTTGCTTAAGCTCAGTATTTTAAATCTGTCACAGCACCGTGGTGGACAGATCAGCGTCTGTATGTTTGCACAGCGCGTGAACCGTGATATTCATAAGCTCCATTGTCGCTCGTTTATGTGTTTGTGTATTCTGAGATATCAAGCTGTCACCGCACAAGGATGCAGTCATTATTCTTAACTCAGTCAGTGACTCCAGTGTGACAGGGTGCAGCAATTTCTGTCTTTCTCACCCTCTCCTGTATTCAACGGCTCACTGTCTGCTCCTGATGCCTGCCCTTCTCTCTTTTGCTCGTTCCTGTTCCCTCTATAGACCTTTTCACACTTTCACGTTCGCAAAGCTGAAGGCTTCAGTAGTAGGGTAAAGGAACTTCTGCTTTATCAGTGGCAGTGAGAAACAGCCTTTCCACCGTTTTCAAATATTTCTCAGGGGTGACGAAACAAAATGATTTCATGTTCTACAGCTGGATAAAAGCAGTTATTTTATGGTTTAAAGCAGGAGTACCTAAAGTAACACACTTAGAAATCTTATGAATATCATTGCATTAGACACAAAATACCAAAGTACACTACCATTTCTTATGTTCACCAAGGCTGGATTTCTTGATGAAAAATACAGTAAAAACTGTAATGTTATGAAATATTATTACAATTTAAACAACAGTTTTCTATTTTAAAATGTATTCAAATGCAATTTATTCCTTTAATTGCAAAACTGTTATCAATGTTGAAAACGGTTGTGCTGATTTAATATTTTTGTGGAATTGGTTTTTGGATTGAATAGTAAAACAATAGCATTTATTTGCAATAGAGATGTTTTGTACTATTATAAAATGTTTTTACTGTCACATTTGATTAGTTTAAATCATCCTTGCAGAATTGATTACTTTCAACAACAAAACAAAAATATCTTACTGACCTCATATATTGTTTTATTATTAAGGTTCTTAGGATTTTGCTTCAAAGTGTGAGTGTGCTTTTTTGCAATGTTATTCATATATGTTAAATATGGCTTGCAGTAAGTGTCTAGATGCATTTTGAGGCTACTGAGGCCATGTGTGAACAGCAGTTCAAAAAGTAGTTTTTTTTATTAAGGAAATACAAAAATTGTGATATAAATAAGACTACATATAGCACATTAAACAACATTAGAGAAACAGGGGCATGCATCACAAAAAAGCATACATTTATGAGTAAAAATTGGACACAGGGAACAATAATATTGCATGGAGAGAACGATGATGTTTTTATTCCGTATACTTTCAAAGGACATTTTAAAAAATTGTTTGGATAAAGGCATATTTCTAGCCCCAGCCAAATGAGCTTGAATGCATAATGACCAAATGTATACAAGATAGACTGCAGATGTGATTTTAAATTTGGATGCAGTGTACATAATAGCAAAGATGGAAACATTGCTGTGTTTGCAACTACATTTACATTTGAAGTACAAAGGAAAATAATGTGCTGCAACAGCATCAGTGAAACGTTAGAAGTAACATTAGTTTTTAAAACATCTCTTTAGACTTGAGTTGGCTGCATGGAATCCTCTGAGAGTCACCTGAATAGTGTACAACTCATCGTTTTTCTTCATGGACCGTAACACTCTGTCTGAGAATCACCTCGCTATTTATTTCTTCAGATACTGTTGTACATTTAAAATGGAAGCTATCACTAGCAGAAAGGTACCATGTCAAGCTAAGGAAAGGTTTTAATGTTCCAGTTCAGCTGATTTATCAGAACTGAATAACTGTCCATTGGCAAGAATGCAGGTGGAAGTACAATAACCTATCAGAGTCGGATGTGACAACACATGGTTTGTATTTCCCCGCATTTCTTTATCTAACTTTCCTTTTTTGTCTTCACTCCTACTCATGTTTCCCTTTCTCCTTTTCTCTTCCACCACCTGTTCTTTCTGGCTCTCCCTCCCTCTTGCTCTCTCTCTCTCTCTCTCTCTGTCTCTGTCTCTGTCTCTTATTTTCTAGGATGCCAGTTCTTCGTTTTTCCAGTTTGGGGCCTCCCTCCAGCAGGAGGCGCTGTTGATGCTTTCTATAATGGAGGAGTACGACTGGCACGTCTTCTCGGTGGTCACCACCAAGTTCCCAGGTTTCCAGGAGTTCATAGCCACCGTCCGCGTCACGGTGGACCACAGCTTCATTCGTTGGGACCTTCAGAGCGTAGTGACGCTAGACGGCGTCGGCGAACCGGAGGACCGAGCCCATGTGCAGCTTAAACGCATCCAGTCGCCTGTCATCCTCCTCTACTGCTCCAAAGACGAAGCGGCGTTGGTTATGGAGGAAGCCCGTTCGCTAGGGCTCACCGGGGCTGGCTTTGTGTGGATTGTTCCTAGTCTGACGACAGGAAATCTTGAACAAACCCCGGAAGCCTTTCCGACGGGGATGATATCTGTGGCGTACGATGAATGGGATTATCCCCTGGAGACGCGTGTGCAGGACGCTGTGGGAATTATCAGTTCTGCAGCCGCTACCATGTTCAGAGAGGAAGGCCGGATACCTGACGGAACGGCTAGCTGCTACGGCCAATCAGAGAAGCCAGAGGTGCCGCCAAGTGCTCTGCGCAGGTAAGCACAGATTGCTTACGGTTGCATGCATGAAAATCTGTTTGCATAATGAAATGGACAAGCATGCACAAATACAGGACTAACCCGAGGTAAATGCTTTCATATGTACTGTGCAATGGTAGTTATACTTTGAAAAAGAGAGATTACTTCAACGTTAACATGATAAAGCACAATCTTTTTCAAATTCTGTAATCTCAACATACTTATGTAGATGCTTCATGCTGTGTCTTTTGGCTCGCCTTTCTGTACTACAGCTTGGCCACCTACTTCTTTGGGCAAGCAGTTCATTTTACAAGCCTCAAACTCACTGGCTAACAGTACTCTTTCTTGTAACTCAATCCAGCAAAGTGGCTAACATGGGTTTCCAGAGTACATTATTCCGCTCTGCAATAGAAATGAGAATAGTACTTTTGACAAATGTGTCAAAATGATCTTCACTACATTAGTGGACTAAAAAGAGCTGTTTTATTGTATGTAAGTGACCCTTTCATTGTAGCCGTCATGTTGAGATAACTTTGAATGAGTTATAAAAAACAATTTTTCAATTTATGCACCGGTCAGTCTGTTATCTGGATGCTTTTTAGAGCTTTTGGGGCCAGAAGAGAGGCTAAAGCCATCATATTGGTTGTTTTTAAAGACAAATCAGGACAGGCAACACACCAAGGGGTCAAGGTTTGGCTGGTTAACATGGTTCAGTTAGCACCTGATTGACTTGTAAACAATTGTGTCCGGAACTGTGTGGCTGCGAGCAAAGATGGCAGCATTCAAATTGCATACTTCCAAGAAGACCGAGCAACTGGCATTGAAACGAATGGTAACAGACAGCTTTCTCCAGGCATTACAGACCTCCACGCGCTACGAGACACAAACTCAGCACCCTTCGCAAGGCACAAATTCATGCACATGCTAACCCATAGTAAGTCCATTCTTGACAAGATGTCAGCAAACAATGTGGAGGAAGGTCTTGCGATTTTGCAAAGAATGGGGAAAAAAAAGCCAAACAATGTGGACGAGACAGTGGATGAGCAGACGTGGGCAGTAGCTAGCTGCCACTTTGATGTTTATGTTGTTTTTGTCATCCCACTGCCTCGCCCTTCTTTTACGCTTTTTCCCCTGGAAATCTCATTGGCGGTTTGGTATTGCTTCTCAGAGATGCACAAATGCACGTATTTTTTTGATGGTTCGGCTAGATTTCAAACAAGTTTGCGAGTGTGTCACAAGTGTGCACACTATGCATGTAGCATAAGTAGTATCCATGAAGATTTGGGGCTTAGAGCATAAAAGTGTGACAAGCAAGTCCTTGTAGTGTGTGCTGAACATAAGAGCCAGCAAAACATAAAGATCAATAAAAAAACCCCCATCTGAGTTCTTTAAAGTATTTAAATGGAAAAATGCTAATATATTAAAATAATCTATCTTTAATCTAAATGATCTAAATTAAATTGCTAAAAATCATTATATCAGTAACTAAAATCTATTTGTTTTTATTGAAGCAACTTCTGGAATCACAAAATCAGTCTTGGTTCATTACTGCAATATAGCAATTTCTGTTAATAAAAATAAGCAGCTTTGTCATAATTACAGCAGAAATTTTGGGGAATATGGGGGGTCATGTTCAAAAAGTTTGGGAAGAACCACTGCTCTAATCTACAGTAGATATTGTAAAACTGTGTAACTTATATTTCATAAAAGTAATGATTCAATATTTACTTAATACATCCTGTGGGTCCCTAAAATGTCTGAAATGAAGTTTTTCAAGTTCTAAATATCTTAAATGGTATAACAAAAGTCATAATTATAATTTTAAGAGTTCTTAAATTTGGGGTATTGAAAAACAGAAACTGTGATGCATTTTAATGTGATTATGAAACTTCAGAAGACTTTGACTTAATTGAATGTGAATGCTGCATGTACAAACGCAGCACTGCAGATGCAGATTCTACAGGCTTGTGGTTCCACAGGAGTTCAAAATCTGAGAATACTATACATTTATGCCATTTTATTGCTTATGATCTACTTCTGACAATATGAGAGTGCATATTTTACTTTTTGAATGAGCAGCTGGCAGTAGTAAATCACATTTTAAAACAAAAGTCCTTGTTTATTTCAGGCTTGTTTGTAATTAAAAGGGAAGAAAAGACTAAACTTTTTTTTTTTAACACATTTGGTGGATATAGATTTTACTAGTGTCAGCACAATAATCTGTTTATTACTTTTCATTATTATCTTTATCAGCAAACTTCAATATCGGTTGACCTCTAATTCATACAGTGTGTATTGATATATCGATACATGAATTTCAGTGCATCGGTATATACTGTTTTGAGTATTTTAAACTTGCAGTAACTTGCTGAATGTGTTTAAGTAAAAATTAACTAAGTAAAAGAAAATGAAATTGATTTGTTGAAATTGTTGATTTGTTCCATGTGGACAAACTGTATTGATTTTATTTGTGCAAAGATCTTGAATTTAATTTAAAAAAACTCTGCAGATACCTTTTATCTACTGTTGCTTAAATTATTTTCCTTGGCTTTTAGGTCTCCAAATATTTTTTTTTTCTAGGTCTCCGCTTACTAAGCAGTGACAAACAAGGAGTTTTTTCAGGCAACACATTTTCTTGCTCCATTTGAGAGGTGCTGGATATTTAAAGAAGCACAAAGATTGCTATTTTGGATCCCATTTAATTCCTCCTGCCCAATTCCTTTTATATCTCAATGATTGGATTGGTTTTCAGTTCCGTTCTGAGCTGCGAGGGCAACCTTGTGATGTCTACATCGGCCAGGAAGATGTTGGTATCGCACACGGTAGACGGAAGCAAAATCTACTGTTAGTTTAGATTGCGAAGGCACTTGCTGTGGCTGTTTTTTCAGAATGCACAGTTATCAGGAGTTGCCATGGGTTACCATCAGTAGCTGTTTGCAGCGTTGGTATCCGTCTGCTCCGAGTAGGTGTTCCTTTTGATCTCTCCCTCGTTGCTAAGGCTGTCTGTATCTGGGACACTGCAGACTCTTCAATGTGGGAACATTTTGTATGACGCCACCATCCACAGAGCTAGAATTAACCTTCGAAATGCCTCCAAGAAAGATGGATAGATGTGTTGTGATACTTGTAATAGCAAAGTACACAAATATAGTACAGTGTGAGCAGTGGAATTTATGTAACGCAGAATGATCATAAAAGAGAATTATGGTGCTGTAATCAGAAACGTTGGTGTGATGTTTGGTAAGATGTGAGTGAAAGTTGGAGAGTATCTCAAGGCTGTCATACATATACATATAGACACAAACCAAAAATACTGCATCTGAGTAGCAGGTGTAGTTCTGGCTTTTGTCCTTCTGTCTGCCCAGAGGCTAAACCCCGTTTCTGACAAATGTACTGTATGCGTTGTCTTAATTAAGTCTGTTTCTCCCCTCCCGCACACACACACATATGCATACATACAGCTGTCCTCGAACGACAACTCCAGCAATTAGTCCCTATATTACAAACTGTCATATATTGTTAGAAGAAATTTACATACAGTGCATTTAATCAATATAACATAAGCAAGTAAGTGTTGTTCTGGATATCTGATCATATATTATAAAAGTTTGTTTCTGTTTGATTGGTGAAGCAGCATTTTAACTTTTTACTTTGTATCACTCACATGCTTATCTGTGTTTGCGTTTCCAGACAGACTTATTATTATTATTATTATTATTATTATTATTATTAGTAGTAGTAGTAGTAGTAGTAGTAGTAGTAGTAGTAGTAGTAGTAGTAAAAAGTGATTTTTTTTTTTTATTTTTTTTCTAAAACATTGATTCATTCTGGAATGAAACAAGTGACTACAAAAGCAGTTGTTAATTTTCTAATAAACAGTAAAACTGGAATTATGTAACATTTAAGTGCAATATGTTTGTTCATGTTGTTATTGGCCATATTTTCCGAATCTAATATTGGTCGACCTCTTCCCGTTACTATTATTATTATTATTATTATTATTATTATTATTATTATTATTATTATTACATGATCTGAAGATCCCCGTTTTTGTGAGGGTTATGCATTTTTGAATGTGATGAATTAGATTTAACTATAGCAATTTAGTTTACTTCTTTTTAAAAAATATTTGACATAGTCCATATAAGTATACAGTCAGAAGTCGTTGCATCACAACTCTTTTTGTTGTTGCCATTTGTTGTTCAATCAGATATGGGCTCATATGTGACCCCGGACGACAAAACCAGTCTTAATTTTTCGAAATGAATAAATAAGCTTTCCATTGATGTATGGTTTGTTAGGATCGGACAATATTTGGCTGAGATCCAACTATTTGAAAATATGGAATCTGAGGGTGCAAAAAAATCAAAATATTGCGAAAATCACCTTTAAAGTTGTCCAAATGAAGTTCATAGCAATGCATATTACTGATCAAAAATTAAGTTTTGATACATTTACAGTAATAAATTTACAACATATCTTTATGGAACATGATCTTTACTTTAATATCCTAAGGATTTTTGGCATAAAAAAAAAATGGATCATTTTGACCCATACAATGTATTTTTGGCTATTGCTACAAATATACCCCAGCGACTTAAGACTGGTTTTGTGCTCCAGGGTCACATATGTGTATTTTTATATAGTTTTGCACATCATTAATCAAAACGGCAGTCCCTGTTATTTTCTGCATCCCTAGTTGTTAAGGTTAACTTTAGTTAGTTGGAGAGTTGTGTAAGTTGTGCCTGTGTTTGTGTTTATCTGACTGTTGTTGTGAGCCCAACACAGACCTGCTGTATCTGCTCAAGCGCAAACACAACAGCTCCTTTCATAAGCTCCTCCTGCAACATTATCACCTTTACACAGAAGACGCTGCCACGAGGCTGACAAGTCTCATGTTTTAAGCGCTTGAGTGATTTCACAGCCTAAGGCAAAAGTGTCTGCCTTTTGTTTTGCCAGAGTTGTGGCAACTCCTTTACTCCAAATTATTCACAGTCTGACACATTAACTGTTAATGGCATCGATTATCATCTGCTCGTCTAGAGCGCTGCTGTTTAGTTTAGTTTTTTCCCCCTCACTCAGTTTAATGCAGTCACACGTACTGTATTTCTCACTGTACAGATTTAAAGTCAACTTCATCTGGGGGTATTTTCAACGCTTGATATACTTTTTAAACATTAAACACCTTAGCGGTGCGAGCCCTGTATTATGGGAACATGAATCTTTTTTCATCAGACACTTTCCTCTGCGCTTACTGTCCTTTTGATTCTGGCCTTGTTTACTTGCCTTGCTGGTAGGCAAGGCAGGATCTCTGAAAATCGATTCTGAAGCATTATGTTGTAGCTTTCCATCGTTGTTGACCTCCTATTTATTGTCTTTCAGTGCACAAAACAACATAATAACTGCTGGGCCAGTTCTTATTGGTTGCGTTGGATATGCCAGCCTGGGTATTGTTACTGACAAACCTGTGTTTACTTACATTAGTCCATCTTAGCGAAATGCCATTTTAAAGGTCTCTGATATTCAGTTAATAATTCAGCATTTTTTGTTTATGATCTGACAAATTCTTAGTTTTACTTTTAATAAAAAAAAATTGTATTTTAATAATGTCAGTAATTTCTTAACTCTTATGTAAGTGCTGTTCCATCTTGTATCTATTGATGTTCAACTGTTCAACATTTTGGGATTTATTTATAAACTGCACATGCTGAGGTGTTCTGAAAGAATTTTAACACGTGTGGTTGCTAGGGTATTCATAGTAGCATATAGGTGGTTTATATTCCTAATTTGTGATTGGCCTGTCATGATTATTACATAAAAACAGGATTACGATTATTTCAGTGTGCTTTAAATGTAAAAGGTCTAGCATGCATTGTGAACATAGTTCTTCAGTATTACTTAACAATTAATATAAGCAAATTAATATATCAAATTCTATTTCTTTTTTATTTTATCATGGAAAGTCGAAACGCCATGAAACAGAATAGATAAGCCATCTATGGGGATGAGAGAATGAAGAATTTGTTGAAAAGACTATCATATATATATATATATACATACAGACATGTAAAGGTCTTCTTTCATGTGAAATAAACGCTCATGGGGTTAAAATTATTTGTGAATGAAATTAAGACTGAATTTATTATTATTGCACAATAAAAATAACTATTACTTTTAATTTTCAGGTTGGCTGGTACCCCCCCCCCCCCCCCCCCAACAAAAAGCAAACAAACAAAAAAAAAGAATATATTTGTTATATTATTTGTTTTATACATATATTGTTATGGATTTTATTTATTTATTTTATTCTTAGGTGCAATATTTGTATTACAAAGCCTTATTTATTATTCAAGGATTCCAATTTCTATGTAAATATGAAATGACTTATACTTCATCTGAGCAAAATGGTCTATTGCAATAATTTGTCACAATGAGCCAGAATTTCACTATTGTGGCAGCGCTGCTAGTGATCACACGCTTCAGCACAGCACTAACAAAGACCTGACCAGAGAAAGATTAATAGCATTCATGGCACCATGTGGGATTATCATCACCTAATATGCATTTAACTACATCTAATCTCTGACTAACATTTCACTGTTAATTGAGATCATGCATAAAGAGGCTCTGTGTACAGAAAGCCATTTGAATTGACATTTTATAAACTGCAAACTCTCACTGACATAATGAGTTGTAAGCTTTCGATAATTTTCAGAAGACTATGAAAAATAAAGGTCACCCTGCGCAGTGTCTAGTGTATATTATACTCTGTCTCTCTGTTTCTCAATCAGGGAGATTAGATGCACAGAATAATGTGTTTGTTTAAGAGAAAACTCTGTGACAGCTATAACAAAAATCAATTTCAATTTTTACACTGTGGAAATCTCTAATATATGAATAAGACACGCTTACAAACAAACACACACAACAGAAGCTGTGTTTGAGTAGCAGGTGTAGCTCTGACCCTGTTCTTTTCATTTCTGCCTGAAGCTAAACCCCATTTCCTAGTTATGTTCCTGTTTCTTAATTAAATTCCGAAGAGAGTTTGTGTGTGTTTGTGCCATCTGAGTAGTGCACAGCTGAGCTAATCTTCATTGTGAAATACACGGAGAAGGCAGAGATACAGTATTGAGCTGCTGTTATTCAGAGGAGTCAGTGATTGAACACGGCCTGGCGAAAGTATTCAGGCCCTTTAAGGATTATAGTTCTCAAAAATGTAAATTCTGGCTTTTTTACTCATCCTCATGTCGAGCCAAACTCATGTCACCATCTTCCATGTGATTCAGACATTTTGAATAACGGGACTGGTCGCTCATTTCCATGCCATTACAGTGAATGGAGACGGAAGCTTTCAAGCTTCAAAGGACGCAAAAGCACTCTAGAAGTATGACAGTAGAAGTCAATACAACTTGTGTACTCTATTCCGAGTCTTCTGAAGCCATATGATAGCGTTGTGTATAGTAGTAATCTTCCCCTCCTGTGAACTGTTGAGTCAGACTGCTTTTGTGAACTGGATCAACATTTAATTGAAAAGATGCTGATTGTTTTTCCAGGAGATTTAAGGCAGATGTCGAGGTTTTAATTTTCTTTTGTTTTCCACGGAAGAAAGAACATTTATATGGGTTTGGAACAACATGAGGGTAAGTAAATAACAGACTTTTTCTCTTTGAGAAAAGGAATTCTTTAACCAAACCAACGTTTTACTTAATTACAAATCATTGTTTAAGTTCCTGTAACATTTGTACTTTTTAGCACCGAAATAGAAAATAAATTAGTTCATGGTTACATTTTCTAAAAAAAAAAAAAAACTGAATAAATTGAAATGTGATGTGTGTGTATTCAGTGGCTATAGGTTACAGAAGCTCACAACTCTGGCAGCCATACAATGTTTGTGAGTTTAGAGTAAATTTAGTATTATTGAATGGTGATTTTAGTAGTGAATTATTTAAAAAATGACTATTGTAGTTAATCAGGGTATCTTCCGTTCATTCGTTTTTTAATTTTAATATTAAAAACAGGAAAATAAGAAAACGGTTCCTTTTTTGGTTTTTCAATTTTTCAAAAAAAAACAGAAAAAAAACAAAAAAAACATGAATTATGCTTGATTTTCCATTTTTACATTCAGGGCTAGAAAATGAATAAACAGCTTGAATTTTTTGTCTATGCATGTGGGTGGGAATAAAACGCCCCTTTCCGATGATTGGTCAACCAAAACATTAAACCGTGCTGTCATTAGTTCTTCCGCAGTTCTGCGCAGTATCATTCGTAATGCTTTATTGCAACTTTCGTCACTAACAAATGGCTAACGGCTAACATTACCCCTAAAATATAACAATGAAAACCAATTAGAATAAAAATAGAATAACAGACCATATACTACACTGATATGAAATAATGTCATATCTTTACATGTCTATATAATTTCAACTTCATCTCTTGTCCAAAACTCTGCTCAATAAAACAGGCGGTGTGCCAAAGATGTAGGCTAGGGGGTAGCTATGAGTACAGATGTGAATAAATTAATATCTATGAGAAAATAATAACATAACTTTTTTAATAACTTTTTTCTCGCACAGAACTGCGGAAGAACTAATGACGGCACGGTTTAATGTTTGGTTGACCAATCATCGGAAAGGGGTGTTTTATTCCCGCCCACATGCAGAGATGGAATATTCAAGTCGTTAATTCATTTTCTAACCATGCGCGTAAAAATGGAAAATCAAGCATAATTCTTGTTTTTTCGTTTTTTTGAAAAATTAAAAAACCAAAAAAGGAACCGTTTTCTTATTTTTCTGTTTTTAATATTAAATTAAAAAACGAATGAATGGAAGATTGTAGTATTATCAACATTTTTAATTAGCTTTTATTTTCATATTTTCATTTTTAATTAAGTTGTTTTAGTAATTTTGTTATTTTTGTTTATTTTATTTTATTTTAGCTTTATTAATTTATTTTCAGTAATTCAAATGGTTTTAGTTTACAATAAAAAAACCCTGGTTTCATTTGGGGACTTTTCTCAGCAAATATGCCATTAATTCAGTTCATTTGATTACTTAAACAGCACAAACTTTACAACATTTTTAATTGGTTGACAACTTTCAAAAAATAAATAAAACAAAATATGCTGGTAGAGGATCTGAACGGGTACAACTGGATTATACCTGTGAGTCATTATAACCTTTCCTAGATAAACAAAAATGTCACGGTTATAATTATTCAGGTTGTTAATCTAAAGGACAGCTGTGAAAATGAAGACTAAAGAGCATTCTAAATATGTCAGCGATAATGTTAGACAAATGCTTTAGGAAAAGGTTACAAAACAATGTCCAAATCTTTGGATATCCCAGCGGTGTTGGTTCAATTATGAGGAAGTGGAAACTACCACAAACCCCCCAGACACCATCGAGAAAAGGTCATCCCTCAAAAGTCTCTGCACAAACAAGCAGATTTGTAAGAGAGGCCAGAGATCACTTTGAAAGAGTTCAACAGTTGAGAAGAAAGTAAAAGATTGAATAAGCAGTCAAGCATTATCATAGCACCATATGGGAGGCTGATGTAGCAAAAGAAACCACTTTGTCAGATGTAACTAATAAGGTGTTTTTACATAATGTTGCCCATTGCATCTGGGAACATTTCAAGAAAAAAATATTTAATGGAAAAGTTCACCCAAACTTGAAAATTCTGGCATTATTTACTCCCCTTCATGTTGTGTGAAAACTGGTGTTCGATGTAAGAAAGGAGGTCACAAAGATTCATTTAAAAAACAAAATATTAAGGCTTTGAAAGGGTTGGAGTCTGTCACGCTCCTAACAAGAACCACAATGAAAACTGTCCATGCAGAGGAGAAGATTTGTGAGTGAATAACAATTTGGTGTAAATTGGCGTATGGCTACAGAAAAGATGAAGAACGCTGAAAAAAAACAAGAGAGCCTGTTTCTGAAACAAACAAAAAAGCCAGTCATTGATAGCAAAAAAGTATCAGATTTAATAACATAAAAAGGTGAATTTCCACACATCAGTATGTGAAACTAAATTTGCAAACAGCACAAGTGTCATCCTATTACCCTGAACAACCTGGAGCAAAACTGCCAGAATTCAATTAAAGGGCAAATTAACACCTGTAGAGTGTGTGAAGCTCTTACATACACACCCTAACAAGTGTTTGTCTTTGCAGCAAATGGTGGATCTACCAAATATTAAATTGTGGGGAACTGTTTTTGATGTTGTTCAGAATACTTCTAACATTCAACATGAAAATAATTTAAAGTTTTAATGCATTGAAAGATGAAAAAAAAAACTATGCATAATTTGTCCATTTAAAACGAATTAGTTGAGTGTCTAAATGCATTTGCAAGACTTTGTGTTTGCTGGCTCACTGAATTTGGGTTTTGGCTACAAAAACACAGAACTAGGACGGACTGATTTGTTTACCTCATTTAAGATTACAAAGGCAATTTAATGTCTTGCGAAAATAGATAAAGACGACTAATGGCATTCAATCAGACGTTATTTATATTGTTTACCATGGAGCTTTTCACTTATATTTCATTAAATGACTTGCATTCCACCCCCAAACAGTTTTAAAGAACATTTAGTCAATGAAAACCTTTGTCCGAACACAATATGACACATAGATAGACAGACATGTCGTAACTTTGCTGATATTTTTGCGTCTGTGTGTTTGTTGCAGATATATGATGGGAGTCAATCTAGGGGGTAGAGATCATTCGTTCATGGACGATGGCTACCAAGTCAATCCCAAGCTGGTTGTCATTGTTCTGAACACACAGAGGGAATGGGAGAAGGTAAGAAGAGCCTTTTATCTTTATATCCTTCCTGAATCTTCATGTTCTTCTATTAGCTCTGCCTGTAAGGGGATTCTGGAACCATAAGCAATCAATATTCTGTTTACTAGCTGACTGAAAATGCACTGGACTTTGCTATTAGAGAAGAAGAACATTTCATTTGTACTTCCATTTTTCCAGCCTGGGTTTTTTTTTTTTTTTTTTCATGCACAGGACTTAAACTATTGTTTACTTAGTCATAAAGAGTCAAAATAGCCCTTATTAAGGCATTGGTTTCACAACGGGTTTATTGCGAGCTTTAAATTGGAGAAGAGTGCACGTGTGTCTCCATCCAATTCAATTGTGCTGGTTAATGCCCTTTTTCATTTCTCTCTCTCTATTTTGGCTATTAGCAATAATAACTTGCTTATTTTTTTGTACAGTAATCTATTCTCTGTCTTTGCTCCCTTTCTCTAATTAGCTTTACATGTTCTCCTATTCTATCTCGGCGCTTCACACACTCGTTTTCGTAATCGTTTGCTCACTCATGCGTTCTTTTAATGAGTTGTTTTTTTCTCTGAGGTGTGTTGGATGCTGTGTGTTTTGACAGTGCCCTGCAGTGTGTGTGAAGACACACACACTCACATTAAAACCCTGCAGTGATTGTGTGAAAAGTGTGACACTAATCATTTCTCACTGCAGCGGGGCTAGAACAGAGTGTGAGCCGATCGTGTTATCGGAGCTTATAGATGAGCACACGCACTTGACGGAACACATAACTACTGCATGAAGAGTGCGGTGCACATACATGGGGTAAACTTGACACATTATGTTGCTACACTGGTAGCTGACATGGCATTTCAAGCAGCAACAGAAAAGCACACACACCTGATGGAATGCATAACTATTGCATAGAGTGCTGTGCGTATACATGGGGTAAATTTGACATGGCAGGGCTCCAAACTGCGACCAAAACGGTCGCATTTGCGACCAAAAATATTAATTTGCGAGTTAAGTTTTTTGCTGAGGTCGCCAATGGCGACTATGTTACGACTTGATTTTTTTTCCTGATTGTTTTGCGATCACATCTTTTATGTCCACGTATTAAACTGAGACGATGCGCATCAAAGTTTTAATGAAAAAAAAGTTTCAAACAGTCCTCATCTCTGCCGAAATGCCTGCTAAACGCAGCTCAGTCGTGCAGCGCGAGAGATCAAAATGACAGAGACGTGCATTAAAGTGCAGAAAAGCAGCGTCTATTTCATGCACAACTTGAACAAACTTCAACAGGTAAAGCTGTCAGCTGTGTGGATATTGGCAATATCGTTAACAATTCTCGTTTATAATCATTACTAATATGCAGGGGTGCACATAGCTGGTTCGCAGGTCCGTATGCGCGACCAAAATTAAAAATGCGCCGTGTAAATAAGCTCTGACAGCGTATTTGCATATCGACATGGTTGACAGCTGCACAATTACCGTTTTAGATCGACAAACCGTACTGTATAAGATTTCTATCCAAACTGAAAGCATAATCTAGACTACCCGCTGCCGTTTTCAAAGCAAAACTGTGCCATTTCATTCACTGACGCTCTTCCATCAGCAGCGCTAAACCCGGAAGCGCATAATACTTACTTGCCGGCAACCCGCCAAAATAAAAGCTCGCTGATTTTACGTTTGAAAATGATGAAAATTAAAATAATGATAATAAAAAAAATTAAAAAAAAATATTAGCATTTTATTTTTGTTTACTTTAAAATAATTGCATTTGTATGTAATACTCCTTTTTTATTTTAAAATAAAATAGTATTATCACACTTGATTATGTAGTTCATTATTTTTAGTTATTTTATTAAAAAAAAAAAAAATGAAATAAAGTGCAATAATATTATCACTATTATTAATAATTTTTTTTAGAGTTATATTTTATGGGTCACACTACATGCCATAGCCCGTGTGAGGACCAAACCAAATCACCAGGCTCTCATATGAGAGCCAGGCTGAAAAACTTATGTGCACTGCTGGGTATAAGAAAAGTCTTTTATAATTTCAAGAGGTCTTACAGTTGGGGATGTAAAGACAAGAACCTCGATACAGCTGGATTAAACTTCAAAAGACAATGACGTCATTGAATAAACATGAGTTTGGTGTAGGGAATATTAACAAGTCCCGCCCATTTGGAGCTGGCTCCAACCTCCGTTTATACCCATCTCAGAGAAGCCGCTATATTTGCTCCTAAAGCGCCAACATTAAGTGAACTTGACAATTCTGAGTTACACTGACAAAAAACAGTTTGAAAATGTGCTGTTCACTTTTTATTTTAAGTTGGACCAACTTAAATTTATTAAATTGCAATTACTTAAAAGTTCTTATGGTCCATGATACAGATTCTGTGTAATAAACAATTCTTTGTGACTGTATATTTCAAGTTGGAAAAGACGTTTAGTTCCCACTTTAAGTGAACCTTAGTTCCCAGGTCATCTACAAGATGGATTAAATTGCTGATAAGTCAAGAAAAGAGTAGACAAACACATGACTGTATGATTGAAATGTCAAAATGTAAAAAAAAAAACACAAATAAAACGTGTTTATTCTGTGGCACCTAAAAAAATAATCTGGCGCCTAAGTTTTTTCTTATAGGAGCCAATGGCTCCTTACTCGATTTTTTTTTTGTTTGGAGCCCTGCATGGCAGTAGTCGACATGGCATTTCAAGCAGCAACAGCAGTATCTTGCAGTGTGCCGTGCTATCTGAAACTACTTTAAACAGCTTTTTATTTTGTAATTATTACACATGCAATTCTAAGCCACTTTTGTTGTACTTAAAATTAGTTTGTAACCCACAGGATTTAAATATGTGATTCCTAACTGGTTTTGTATTAGGACAAAACCAGTATTATCTTGGACATCGAGGTGTGGGTAAAATTGTTTATTGTACAAAAGTAACATTAACGTTGATTAATATTAGCATGAATTACACAGGCCAAACAGTGTGCGAAATGATTAACATGACATAGGCTGAATGGGAAAACTGAGAATTTTGCTAATGCATAAACAGCAGCACAAGTGTGAATTTTTTTTTTCTTCAGCCTAACACATGGAACAAATACCAGGCCAAATATAATATTGGTATTAGTCATATTATTATAAGTGACAGATGAATTTGCATCAAAATACCATAAAGTTTTATTGGACAGCCTTTAACGTAAACAGCAAAAGATATGGGAAGCATTTTCTCCTCCGTTTTAAAACTAGATAAACACATTTGTTTTTCTGTCGTGACTGTGCACATTTGTAGGTTAGGGTAGTGTTTTATTATTTGCATTTTGCTTTTTTCCCCCTTGTTGCCAGTAAAACCTCATCAAAACAGGCCTGCAAACAATTTCTAGGCTACAAACCACCAGTTGAGAATTTCCTCCAAAAATTTCAAAAGATTTAAAATATTAATATTAAAGAAAATATTAAAAAAAATATTTAATACAGTGTGTGTGTGTGTGTGTGTGTGTATGTGTGTATATATATGTGTGTGTGTGTATATATGTATATGTATGTATGTATGTATGTATATATATATATAATATATATATATATATATATGTATATATATGCATCCCTAAAATCTAGACGTTAACGAAAATAAGGAAGACTGAAGGAAAAATAGGCCTGGGTCCCAGTCTTTGAATGTGTCTTATTTGCTGGCTGGATAAAATGTACAATGTTTCGCTAATAACATTTTTTAGCTTTGCTTTGAAGAGCGGAAAATCACATTTTTGTCCCCAAACTTATAATAATAATAATGGAGGCCACTTCAGAAGAACCTTCAAACCTTGTTTATTTGTGAGCCAATGTTTGTTTGTGTATGTCTACAGATGGGACGATGGGAAAACCAAACGCTGAAGTTGAAGTTTCCAGTTTGGCCACGTTATAACTCATTTGGGGACAAGGACGCTGATGAGAACCACTTGAGCATTGTGACTCTAGAGGAAAGACCCTTTGTTATAGTGGATGATGTGGACATTCTTACTGGCACATGCATGCGCAACTCTGTACCTTGCAGGAAACACATTAAAGAGTGAGTTTTGTTTTGTTTACTTAACTTTAAAGAAAAACTATAGCCGCTTATACCAGTTTTGAATAAACTAGCAGGTTCCGTAGGCTTTATACATCCTATCTTAACCTTTAGCATGAGAGCTGTCTTTTCCTGGGGAATACAGAAATAATTGTGCGGTCTCTAATGTGGTTATGAACTTTTTGTGTGTGTTAAATTTAGAACATATTAGATAGTTATCTTCAGTCTTTCTAAGCATCGGCTGTTTTCTATATTGCTGTGCCTGTATATGCTGCAGTAATACCACGGATGGCTCCTATGTCAAGAAGTGCTGCAAGGGCTTTTGTATAGACATCCTGAAGAAGATTGCCAGAAATGTAAAGTTCACCTACGATCTTTACCTGGTCACAAATGGCAAACATGGCAAGAAGATCAATAATGTCTGGAACGGCATGGTGGGGGAGGTTAGTCACTTTCAATAACCTAATGAATGAATCATTAGTTTTAATTGCAGTCACGTAGATGTCAGTTCTCCTTGGCTGTCTGGCTGTCAATCTATTTTTCTGTCTGTGTGTCTATATTAATCTATCAGGCTTTCGTCCCCAACACTTTTTTGGGGAAAATATGTTCACATAGCGGTTTTCAAGGGGCAGTGTGAATAAATCTGGATTAAAATTAAGGTGATGTGAAATACTCTCATGCAGTGTATGTTTCATTCATACTCGAAGCTGGAGGGCGCTCTTGAACTGAAAGTCGGGACATGCCAAGAAATCCCTAATATGGACAAAAGCATCAAGCTAACTGTAGCTAAGCTTAAACTGATGCTTATGTACCCTCTCTTCTTTTCTTTCTTTTTTTCTTTTTCTTTTTGTCTTTTCTTTCCTTGTTCCTTCTTGAGGCATGTGAAATGTTTTTGTTATATAGTGGGATATGGCACTGTACATGCTACTTGTTGACAATAAACCATATTTAAAAAAAAAAATAAAACTAGCTAAGCTTAAAGGGGACATAACGAACACAGTTTTGCGCTGCAAATGCTCACAACACAACCAAATAAAGAATTTTATTTGCAGTGCGTTGTGAGTATTTGCAGTGCGTTTCTTTATTTGTTTGTGTTGTGAGCATTTGCTGTGTGTGTGTGTGTGTTGTCAAATTGATGAACATATTTTCTTGATTTGCTGGTGCATTTTCTATTTGCAGTGCGTTTCTTTATTTGTTTGTGTTGTGAGCATTTGTAGCACCTGTGCTGTCAAATTGACGAAGTTGTTTTCTCAATTTACAGGTGTTTTTTTCTATTTGCAGTGCGTTTCTTTATTTGGTTGTGTTGTGAGCATTTGCAGTGCGTGTGTTGTCAAATTGACGAGGTTCTGTCTATCGATTTTTCTATCTATCAGTGTGTCTGTTGTATCTATCTATCTATCTATCTATTCTCTTGTCTTTCTATTGTTCTGTCATTCTATTATCTATCTGCCTCTGTCATTCTTTTTATCATTCTATCAATCTGTTGTTCTGTTTGTCTGTATGGCCGTTTATCTATCATTCTGTCTGGCTTTCTGTTTGTCTGTTAGTCTATCTGGCTTTCATACTGTGTGTCTGTCTGTTCTATCTATATATCTGTCTATTGTTGAGCCTCTGTCTGTTTGTCTACCAATCCATCCATACATCCATACTTGTCTTCCGTTATATATACACTATGTATATTCTTCAGTGTATTTTCTGTTTCTTGAGGTGTCTTTTTCTTCCCTGCTGTATAGGTAGTCTATAAAAAGGCTGTAATGGCTGTGGGCTCATTGACCATAAATGAAGAGCGGTCAGAGGCCATAGACTTCTCTGTCCCATTTGTTGAGACAGGCATCAGTGTGATGGTGTCACGTAGCAATGGAACGGTGTCGCCCTCTGCGTTTCTAGGTAATAGATGAAATAATATCTTTGAAATCCCTCTGGAACCAGTGTTTTTTTTGTTTTGTTTTTTTTTTCTCTGCCTTCCCCCATGCATTTTCTCTATTCTCTCTCCTCCCTCAGAACCCTTCAGTGCTTCAGTGTGGGTTATGATGTTCGTCATGTTACTCATCGTCACAGCAATCGCTGTTTTCCTCTTTGAATTCATCAGTCCGCTTGGTTTCAATAGAAACCTGGCACAGGGCAAAGGTATGATACACAACCTCAACCACAGAGTCAACCAAAGTCTGCTTTGAAACCGCTAGAATACGTAGTTAAAATTTTAAAATCCCATCATTAAAAATTTAAACAATAAGCACCTTGAGTAACCTGTAGATCCACAAAGCTCTTATGCCTTCCCACATACTCCTAACTCTTACTCAATAACTTTCGCTTTTGCATTTCTATAGACCCTCATGGACCCTCCTTCACTATTGGTAAGGCTGTCTGGCTGCTGTGGGGCCTGGTGTTCAACAACTCTGTCCCAGTACAGAACCCCAGGGGCACTACCAGTAAATTTATTGTGTCCGTATGGGCCTTTTTCGCTGTGATCTTCCTGGCCAGCTACACTGCCAACTTGGCTGCCTTTATGATCCAAGAAGAGTTTGTGGACCAAGTAACAGGCCTTAGTGACAGAAAGGTAATTTTTTGTGTATCATGAAATATAGTGAGCCGTCTCCTGCCTCACGAACCTGTATGTACATCTGTACCTATAACTGTGTGTTAGGATGGAATTAAAATAATGTGACAAGATTATACTGTCTGATAATTAATCTGCCATTTAAAAGTTTGAGGTGATTAAAATTTTGTTTTTGAAAAACGTTTCTTATGCTTACCAAGGCTGCATTTATTTAATCAAAAACAGTAATAATGTGAAATACTGTTATTGTTTTCTATTATAATATATTTTAAAATGTGATACATTTCTGTGATGGCAGTTAATGTTAATGACTTGACGTTTTTTTGTTTGTTTTGTTTTTTTTACTTTAATCATGTCTTATCTTGCCTAGGGCACTGGTGCCCCCTGAGAAAATATATGCATACACCCCTGACAGCAGCTGTCTTGTTGACCCTGAAGTTCTAAATTAATATAAATATATACATACATTTGTAGACATCATCTTACTCCGGCTCTGTCAGCCATCTTAGCGGTTATTTGTTGCTGAGCTCAGCACAAATCCATTGTGAGATTACCTTATCTATGGATGGCACACACTGTAAAAAGTGCAGTTGGTGCTATAGGAAGCTATTTCTACCTTCTTTTTTTTTTTTTTTGATAGTGTAATCTAATGTATTCTGGTTCATTCAAGTCGTAATAAATAATTTCTCTGACTTGAATAAAACCAGTTAATTTAGATGTTACCACATGAAGCACATTTCTCAGGCTACCTGACAAAACATATTTTACAGTGTGCTGTCTAGTTGGCAGCTCACTAGGTTTTGAGAAAGCATCCGTATGTCATTATAAATTTACAAGATGGAGCATCTGAACTACACCAGTTACTAGGTTTACTCCCCGGATATGTTTCTGTATTTGAGCTTGTATTGATTCTCTCCGTATATCTCTTAAAGCTGCCCTCACTGTTCTTCGTGTAATTGATGTATTTATTTTTTTTTTTCTGTCTTTTTTAGTTTCAGAGTCCCTATTCCTATTCACCACCGTTTCGCTTCGGGACCGTGCCTAATGGGAGCACAGAGCGAAACATCAGGAAAAACTACCCAGACATGCACCAGTACATGGTGAAGTACCATCAGACTGGAGTTCAGGATGCTCTGGTCAGCCTCAAGACGGGGTACGGCTGGGATATGCACATTATTTGCAGTGCATGGTCAACGAGAATACTTCTGGTATACATAATGTTGATATTTCTGTATATATAAGCCACTAATAGTGCTTTTTTGGTTTGTATAGTAAACTGGATGCTTTCATATATGACGCTGCTGTGCTCAACTATATGGCGGGGCGTGATGATGGCTGTAAGCTAGTAACTATTGGCAGTGGCTACATCTTTGCCACAACAGGATATGGCATTGCCCTGCAGAAAGGATCTTACTGGAAACGGCTGGTTGACCTTGCTATCCTTGGGATCATTGGAGATGGTATAAGTGTTTTCCTGCATGTCTTTCCTATTTTTTTTGTTTTACTTATTTCATGTCCTCCGTATTAAACACTAGCTCTGTTCCTCACCATAGTGAGATTCCTTGCTGTCTACAGTATGCTGCATCCTAAATGAAATGTAACTTCATAAATGATTGATTTGAAACACACTACATAGGGATACAATGCGCACCCAGATGTGCAGCATAAATATCATGAAGTGCACTCAGTTGATTAGAATAGATTTGACCTTGAACATGAAATACTGATTCTCATTTTAAAATATATTAAAATAGGAAACCGTTATTTTAAATTGTAATTATATTTTACAGTACTACATTTTTCCTGTATTTTTGATAAAGTAAATGCAACCTTGGCGAACATAAGAGACAAACGCTTGAATGGCATGGCAGAAGAAAGTTCAGGAGACTGATAGCCAAGGACAGAGGTCAAATATGCAATTTGGCTGTCATTTAAAAAAAAAAACTGACTGCAGAATGCTGCAAGCAACCAATCACAATGAGGTATTCCAGAGAGTGAAATAATGGGAAAATGCAAACAAATAAAATAGTTGCAAATAAAGATTGAGTGTTTTTACAAGAAAATACAATTTCAGTGTTTCTACATTTCACAATTAATCAAAAAAAAAAAATCAGTATAAATGTTGAGGTTTTTTTTTTCTCAGTGTAGTTCTATTAGATTAAACTGTTATGCTATTTTGGTTGAATAAAAAACTAACTAAAAATATATATATATTTTTTTAGTTCAGTTTAATTTCATTTCACAAGGCAACATTATTTTGCTGCTTATTTAGCAAGCCTTTGCATCAGGATGTTTGCCTGAAATGCTTAAAAATGCAGCCCAGGTAAACAGCTCGCTAGTGTTTGGAACAGAGCCAGAACGTGAGCCTGTTTTTTTTCTGCGAGTCTGTGCATAAGCATTAACTGTGTGATGTTTTGTTGTGTATTAGGTGAGATGGAGGAGCTGGAGGCCCAGTGGCTGACTGGTATCTGTCATAATGAGAAGAATGAAGTGATGAGCAGTCAGCTGGATGTGGATAATATGGCTGGTGTGTTCTATATGCTCGCGGCTGCCATGGCTCTGTCGCTAATTACTTTTGTCTGGGAGCACCTCTTCTACTGGAGGCTACGTTACTGTTTCACTGGTCTCTGTTCTGGTCGGCCAGGAATTCTCTTCACTATCAGCAGGGTATGTCACAGAAAGACTATGGTAAATTAACTAAAGAGGTTCCGTTGCTGAAGGCAACTATTATCTGCTCAATCTTGACATATTAACTTGTCATGGTGGCTGTTTACCAAAGTCGTCTTAAAGCTTCATCAGTGTAGGGATTGCTGCTTATGTGCTGACAAACACATTTTTTGCTGCGAAATAAGAAAGAGCTTATATAACAGAATATAATAGCACAAGCCACCATCTCTAGAATAAAGTTACAGGGTGCTGTTGTTTGTCACAGCGGGACATATTACTTTATTTCATCGGTTTATAGAGTTTCAGACCCCAGAAAAAATACAGCGGGACTATATTGAGAAATATTGTGCTAATATATACTTTTTGGTGTTAGCCTCCACTTATGAACTTCTTTCGTTAACCTTTCCATCTCTGTTTCACCTATAGGGGATTTGGAGTTGTATTCACGGTGTCCATATTGAGATGAAGAAAGCTCCAGAGTTGGGCTTTAGTCCTCAGGCCAACATGTTACACCTTCTGAAATCGGCTAAAGAGATCACGACCCTCGGAGTTACCTCGCCCAAACAGCCCATGAGTAACATTCTCCGTCCTACCACGGGCTTGCTGGAGATTATGGACGGTGCAAAAGGCAACAACCTTGCCCAGAAAAACGCTCCCTATAGCAATGCCAGCACCATGCTCAGCAACCGTCACAAAGAGCCACTTAACAATACTCTGTTGCCAGGGCAACGTGCCCTCAGCTTGACGGATGCTCAGCCAGGTGTTGCTGGAAACGGTGGCTCAGGAGGCGGAGGTGAGACTGCTCGGCCTCCAGCATCCAAGCCACGTGCTCTGTGGAAGAAGTCTGTGGAGACTCTGCGGCAGAACCAAGGACCTGGGGGTAATTCCCCACCATCTTCCCCACAGCCCACTGAGACCCTACCTATGAAGAGCCAGCGCTACCTGCCTGAAGACGCACCCGCCCGCTCGGATATGTCAGATTGCTCCGGTCGGGTGGACTTGCAAAAGCAGCACAAGTTAAAAGAAACACTTCGGAAACGGAACCGCCTACCGCGGGATCTGAGCGACATGGAGCTTTCAACTCTGCGAAGCCAGCCCAGCCAGCAGAGTAATCACAGCGCTCAGATCTACTCTCAAAGCAGCCAGGGGAGTCAGATTTATACCATTGACTCCATCGATCAGGAGCATAGCCTGCACTACCCAGATATCTTCAGCGATCACCGCGATAACAAGCACCGACCGTCCTCTTCCTCCGAGCAGCAGCCAATCCTGCAGCTCAACAGCAGTCTGCTCTCCCAGGCCCACGAACCAGATGTGATGCAAACCGCCATCGCGAAGGATAAGAAATACAACACGTACGGAAAGCCTGGCGGTGCAGGGACCGTCGCCGGCGGGCCTGGCTCTACTCAGGATCCACGACAGACACACTGCCGTAGCTGCCTGTCGAAGGTGGCCAGTTACTCTGGGCTTTACACTGTACGGTCCCCTCAGTATCGCTGCGATGCCTGTCTGCACTCCGCAAACCTGTACGACATCAGCGAGGATCAGTTCCTCCATCCAGATGGACGGGGCACTGGCGGTGGAAGTGTTGACAGGGCCTTCTCTCCTTTTCTCCCTCAGCCTGATGCTTCCTTCACAGCCTATCTTCCCCAGAGTGACCAAGAGGGCGACGGTCTTATTAGTCACTATCAGAATGAGGGCGTAATCATCCGCCAGCACTCGTATGAGAACCTGCCCCAGAAGAGTTCCTCACGGCGGGTCAGTCTGCAGGACAACACACCATATGCCAACGTTCCCTCGGCGACTCTGATCCCGGACAAGCCCCCAAAAAATCAGTCGGTCCACCTAAACCACACGCTCGCGGGGGTGGGTGTCAGCGGACTCGGGATCGGTCGTCGCAGCAAGTCGATGTATCCGGCACGCCCAACGGAAAACCCGTTTCTCCAGACGCTTCGCGACGACCAGCGTCTAGCTCACGGCCGCAGCTCCACAGACATTTATAAGCAGCTCGTGCCGCTCACATTAGGCCAGGCCGATGGCAATGTGCTCAGCGTGGGGATGCCGACCCCTGACCTCTATTACTCCGAGCATGTCATGCCTTATGTAGCCCCTCCCCCTGTCGGCACATACACCGCTCCCAGGGCAATGAGCGCTGGGGGAGCTCGGCGTGTCTACAAGAGGATGCCGAGCATCGAGTCTGATGTCTGATGGAGAGAGTGCAACGTGGTCTGGAAGACTATGAAAAGACGTGCATGGATATTTCCACCAGGATATGGCTTAACCGTGGAACTCTTGGCGGGATTGTAAAGCTTTTTGACTATAAGGCAAGCAAGTCTGGAATATATTTTGTTTCCCTTCTTGGACTTATCTGTCTGAACAGAAGTCAGAGTTCAACTTTACATCAGGTCCTCCCCTCTAGTCGAGCGGCAGCTCTGTGTCTTCCAGAAAACATCAAAAATGGTGGGCAGGACGCTCTCGCGCCTTCGAGCGAAGGAAGAGCAGCAAAAGCTGCTTGGAAGTACAGGGGCAGCTCCAAAGAGTTTCCTTTTTCACGCAACACGAGCAACCAAAAAATTGAGTAAATAAAAACCTGAGTGAATACCCACATTCAGCACTTTTACACACACAAAAATACACATGCACATGCAAGAGGCACAAATGATCTCAAACTACTGAAAGGACAGCGTTAGGTATAAACTAGAATCTCTCTTGACCAAAAAACCGAGTACCACATACAATGTAATAGCATAAATGACTGGCGTGCAGCTGCACACAATCTGAAATAAATAATCGCTTAGCAGATCCGAACCTGATTGAGTTTTTGGAAAGGCAGCAGAGCATCTGCTAGACTGTTGGAACGGCTTATAAATGCATGTAAGGATGCATTTCGATGTAAAAGCTGCGCTGAAGCACGGTCCACAAAGCCTGCTCAGAGTTCAAAGATTAGATTTCCATTCCAGCCTGAACTGTGACAAAATGCACTACCTGTATGATTAGTCTCGGGTGTAATCTCTGAAATCAAGTACGTTAGGAAATTTCAGAGAAGGAAAACTCGATGCACACAAGGCCTGCGTCTCATTCGTGTCTCTGAGGACACCAAGTGGAAAAATCTTTGACCCTCCCCACCCTCGAATCCGTCCGTACCTTGCCTGCATGCAGAGCGCAAACGCAGGAAGACACTCCTCTGCTCACAGCACAACAGTGTAGTAAGTGTCAATGTTCATTCATCTAAATTTTGTCATCTTGAGCATATTTCTATAGTTGTCTAGAATATTGAAAAAAGTGATAGTCAATTTTTACAGTTTTCTACACTGCCAAATATTTGAAAAAGGTGTGCCAAGTGTATTTATTGTGTTATAGAGAGGAAGACTGCAGGGAAGTGACAGAAAAAGAGGTATACCGTCTTTTTGTGGTCGTAAGGGATTCCGAGAAGGCGTAGAAAATGTAAAAGCCCACACCAACTAATGATGTCAATACAGAACCACCAAGATATAAAAAGTTCCTCTTTGCCTCGAACACACAAACACATCACTTCCTGTAGAATCCAACCACACACTCATACTTCACAAATATTTTTGGTTGTTTTGAATTATAATGGTCGTTCCAGCGATATGCACAATATCAGGTTGCAATATTATATTTATGTATGAAATTTCCTAGTTTTAATATGTTTTATTATTAGTTCCTTTCATTTTATGAATTGTTATACATGTGGAATTCATTTATTAATGTGATTTAATTGCGTATATATATTTAAAAGAAAAAAGATAACAGCATGTTAATCTTCTCTATGGTCAAACTTTTAGAATTGTTCTTTTTGATTTTGATGTGAATGGGAGTATATGTTTACAGTGAATGTGAAAATATGGATTCATCTCAGATGTGATTTTGATTCTCATTTGAATACAAACATAAAACTGTCGTATGACCAAACGGTAACTGGATCACCTTTCTTTGCTGTGTTTTCAGTAAACGCGAAGTGAGGTTAACCTTTCAGGGTACATACTGGGTTTCAGACTCACCACACGAACACGGTTTGAAAATAATAAAGAATATATTGCGGCTTTAGAAAAGAGAAGCAGTTTTCATTAGGTCAGTCTGTCAGATGCTACACGTCTGCCTCTAACCATTTCCATTCTGTATCCGGACAGGCGTTCTTGTGTTTACACACTCAAGAAAAATTCAAATTAGCTGTTTGTTTTTAGCCTCATTAATGTCTATGAATACTAGCATATTCATATTTCGTATTTCATATCAGCCTCCATGGAAAAGGCCATGGCTGTGTGCATCAACATCTCACTTGAATGTAAACAACAACCAGACCCAAGACACAGTAGGATATTTTAATGTCCAGAGTAGATGGGTTGTGATTAGATTGTAGTGGTTTACACAACCGGTGTGCGTTTGTATTTACAGGTAGATTTTGAATAAATCTATTTGCACATGGATCTGTTTTACATCATTTACATCCCTTCCATTTATGCAAATTTAGACCAATTTACACTTGCTTGATCCCATGCTACAATTCAAAATAGTGTAATAATCTGCTGTATTCCTACAATTGGTATCCAGGATCTGAATTTGCCGTAAAATTGAAGAGCTCACATGATAAAAATGTGAAATTAGTGTTTACTAAAACCATAGACATGTAAGTATAGTCACTTATAAGCTGAAAACAGACACGATAGCCAAATTTAATTATTATTTTGTCTTGCTATTTATATTGTTTTGTAATGCATTTATTTCCATGGAAAAGTAAAATTAAAAGCTGTTTATTTTTTTTCCATTAGGTTGTTTAGCAGACAGCAAGTCATTTATGTTCTGCAGAAGAAAATGTTTAGGAAATTCAAAAGGAAATGGTGAGATGTAACTGATTCTATTTTTCAAAGTTTCCCTTGGAATATACTTTTAGTATCACTTGGACTATTTAGGTTATTTTGATATGACCAGTAACGGTGTTTCATTCTTTTAGGTGATATCTACCTATGCGAGTTAATCAAAAATCGAAGTGACAGGTTTGCAGACGAGTAGTCCTCTGGTAGTGAAACTAATCAGGTAGTTTTTCACACATTTTGCTTTATAGAATTAAGCTACATATGAAATTGCTCCTGTTGTGTAAAGCTGTTTAGGGAACCTCTGACAATGATTCTATATATTACAAAGGCTAATGTATAGGTAGTATCAGTAAGGTTATATAGCTTTTATTTAATGCTGACAACGTGCAGCATTTTTTCTGCATCAACAGTGTTTGTCTCTGTCATAAGCCTGGTCATGTTGCTACAGAGAAACGTATGAAATAGCCCATTCCTTTTAAATGAAACATAATCGTGTTGATAACAGCTACATGATGGGCTTCTGGCAGATCTTTCAAAACAACTTTGCAATGGATTTTATTCTTTTTTTTTCCTGTAATTTGTAGTTGCCAAAAGACCCTGACAAATGTGGCATCTCGTGGCACTGCAATTGGCTCAGAGAAGGAAGAAATGCTCTGATTTCAGCACAACTAGTATTCATGTCCTTAAAGGGATAGTTCACCCAAAAATGGAAATTTTATAATCATTAACTCACCTTCATGTTGTTCCAAACCTGTATCTATTTTTTTTCTTGTGTTGAACACAAAAGAAGAATGTTAGTAACCAAACAGTTGAATTTCATAGTTTTTATTTCTCCTCTATATACTATGGAAGTCAATGGCTACCAGCAACTGTTTGGTTACCAGACTTTACCATAATATCTTTTTTTTTTTTTGTGTGTGTGTGTGTGTGTGTGTGTGTGTGTGTGTGTGTGTGTGTGTGTGTGTGCAACAGAAGAAAGAAAATTATACAAGTTTGGAACAATGATGTCCAAATTGTCATTTTTGGGTGAACTACCCCTTTAATATTCACTTTATCAGCACTTTTAAAGTGTCTTATAAAGAATAGCTGCATTATTCTGCACTGATTTCTGCACAAAAAAGTCCACAGATATCATTTATCTGTATACACCCACACAAATTAGGTTTTTACAATGTTTTGTAAGAATATCAAAGCTGCATTTTATTTCATTAAAAACAGTCATATTGTGAAATATTAAAATTTTAAAGAACGTTTTCTACTTTAAAATGTAATTTAGCCCTATGAGGGCAAAGCTGAATTTTCAGCAGTCATTTCTTCTTCGGTCTTCAGTGTCACATGATCTTTCAGAAATCATTCTAATGTATTCTAATAAATGCAGCCTTGGTGAGCATGAGAGACTTATTTCAAAAACATTAAAAACGTTGAATTAGTCCAAACTAGTGACTGGTAGCTACTGTATACATGGATATCAGTCCTTGCCATAGCACACACAGTAACAGTCAGAGTATTTGTGCAAGGTAGACTATATAGTACAAGTAGGCTGATATACTGTGAATAGACTAATGTGTGTGCGTGTGTGTGTGTGTGTGTGTATACTGGGAATAGACAAATGCTGTTTATGTTCACTGTTGTCAGATGTATGTGTGAGGACTTTGTGTGACTACTATGGGTAGGTGTGTCTTAGTAGGCAATGTATCTGATTAGTCATTCAGATTAATATCACTAAACAGTCCAATTGTCCTGGTTAAAGGTGAAGTGTGTAATTTCATTAGACGTTAAAACTGCTGTCAAAACCTTGCTCTGTTTGTTTGGGCATCACAATCAGCCCAACACCACAACACTGGCCCAACCAAAGGCTGTTTGTCCAACCAATAGATGGTAGGAGTGTTCGGAAAACCTTTTTGACAACAATAATTTTTATAATAATCATTAGTGGCGCAGAAATTACACACTTTAGCTTAAAATTTTCTGGGATTTTTTTTAAACCATTTTAATTTGCCCTCGCAATGATTTCTTCTGCAATATCATACAGAATTGAACTGATTTAAATCTTTCATTTTGTTTTAAAACAATATTTAATATAATACATAATGTAACAAAATCCAGTAATAAAATATTTTTCTCAGTGTCTAGTAAAATTCAGAAAAAAGGCAATTAGACTTGGTTTAACAAGCATTTACTTGCTGAAATGTATCATATAAAGACATATAATAAACTTTCAGATGTTTCTTAATATTTTTCTCCGACGTGGTATTTCATAATGTTCATGCATGTTTTATGATGGATTTCTGTATCCATTGAGACCCTGTGGTCTGAAATAAAGGATAGCGATAATTTCTAGTTTTATTTCTCCATCGCTGTTTTTTTCATAGAGGCTTAAAAGACCGCTTTGCATGCTTTACAGATTTCCACCAGATGTGTCCTACTATTTCTTGAGAGCACTTTAATGGCAGTGAATGTACTTCATGAGAGAACCTCAATGGGAGAATGTAAGTGTACTACAGAACTGTTTGATTTTCAATGCTGTAATTTAGATGATTTTATAAAGACTTGGGTTGTCATTTAACACACCTTAGGCCATACCACAGCATTATATGGTTCCAGCCCATATTATGATACAAAGCATGTTACAGTGCTAATGAAATGGGCAAAAAGTACATGTCCATTAATATGCCTGAGCATGACTTATATTAATTTAATTTCATTTAAAGCTATATTTTTTATGTTTTATTTGATCTATTTTTTGTTTCATTTAATTCACTTCAGCAATTCTATTCATACTGTTAGTTATTTTATTATGTGATAGTGACAGTTGGATGTTTTTTCTATTATTCAAAGCAATGCAAAGCTTTAATTTTTTTCCTTCAGTTTTCATTTTAGCTTACTTTGTCATTTTGATTAATCTAAAAATTTTAACACGTTAATATTTTTTTTTTTAACGCAAATTAATCGTTTGATAAGGTTTGACCCCAACTTCTCGTCATCGCAGCGCGAAAGGTCATCTATCATTGTGTGACGAGGGTACAGCGAATCAGTGTTGCCAGGGTAACAGCACAAGTGGGCTATTTTGAAAATACAGTCACGGGAAAAATTATAGAGCCGTGGGTTGCGTTTTTTTGGGATACTTTTATAATGTACCGCAGCCGCCCAAAGTGTATATAGACAAAAAAAAAATTTAAATAGATCCTTTTACTAATGTGTATTATACTTGGAATGTATCCCTGGCAACTTAAGAACGGAGAGGCAGTTGAAACATCACAAACAACGTGAGTTTCAGCAGAGCACATGTTAAGGCTTTTACACAGAAGAAATAAACATGACAACAGCCACTATAGATCATATAAGATAATAAACACGATTACGATAGGATATTTGTATGTGATTTTCTTGAGTTGAATGTGTAAATCTATGCTAATTTGTGCAGCGATATAAAAGGCTATAAATAGCATATTTTAACAACAGTATACGACCAAATTCCACATGTGATCGCAAAAGGAAGTTATTACAAACACTCGATGGTGGTTTGAAGTGAGTTCTGAGTAAAAGTGTATTATTTATCTCATAAATTGTCTTATGAAGCATGATGCTAATGTTAGCTCTAATGCAGCTGCAGAACAGGTCCAGTTCTTCTTCATAATGCATTTTATCATAATACTTCACGTAAGGACACAAGAAATGTTTTGTTGTATTTATTTAGAAATACTTTTGATAATAGTTGGGTAAATGTATACTGGGATTGAAGCGATGTGGCTTGGTAAACGTTTTATTGCCAGTATAAAGGCTGAATAAAAACAAAAGAATAATGATAAAAGAATAATAAGGATTATGTCTCATACCTGGCGAAAGTGTGAAAGGTTCTGTTTCCTTAAACTATTGTTCGTCATGCATTTCTTTATTTCAACACATTTAGAGGAAAATCGTAGTATTTAAAATGTATTAGTTTAAGCTAAAGTTTTTCATATAATATTTATATATGTTTTATTTAGATATTTAATCTAACATTAGATTTATCTAACATTCATTTTAGTTTACGATAAGAACACTGTAGCAATTTTTGCTGGATACTTAAAACCCTTTTCTAAAATTATTTTTAAAATAAACCTTTTTTATTTTATTTTAATCTCTCTGTTGCTCTCTTGCCTGTTCTGTAATTTTCCTGTTGTCATTCTTTCTCTCTCTTTCTGTTTTATTCTTTATTTATTAATTACTTTTGACAGTTATATTTATAATATCTGTTATGTTTTAACGCATATCAAGGACCAAACGCCTCCATACATTCCCACTCCGGAAATCTGGAGTCTGTCTCTCTCAGTGTGTATGCATGTGTCATAGTGTGTTTAGTGATGCACACGGGTGAAAGCATTACTTTTACTCATCACTGGGCACTAAAAGGTCCAGATGTATTGTGGTGAGGCTGAGAGGAGTCAGTGCGAAGGGCAGATGAGAGTCTATCAAACGAGTTTCCGTCATTTATTCTGCTTCAAACAAACAGCCCCAAATACACAGGCGTTAATCTGCAGTCAGATCGTCCTAATCTAATTAATCGTGACATGATCCATATGCACAACGATACAGCCTGCAGTAAAATGGCACACAGGCTCTGACATGTTTACATTGATGCCTATCAGAGAAGGAGAGAGGAGCTGGAGATAATTACTCGCACACATACAAGCACATGTCAAAAAAATAAAAGAATGCCGTTAAATGAATCAAATTTGAAGAATTAACATAATTAAGGCCCTAATGTGGACATATGCGCCGTTCCCTCCAGAAAAAGCAGGGCTATAATATGTTCACTCATTAGCATTTACACTCACACATGACTTTCATACACTGGATTGCTGTCAGGAAGTACTGCAGAAGTTCAGTCTGCGTGTAATCACGCGTGTGCATTTCGCCGCACGACTGCGAGCGTGCGAGTGCACATACGTGTGAGCTTAAATGGAGAGGTCAGCGACTCCAAATAAATCTCAGAAGCGCGCCTGCTGTAAAACCCGATTAACATTGTATTATCATGTCACTAACATGGAGCTTGTGAAGAAGTCGGGGGATTTTTTCCTCGGAAGGTCTGTGTGGGGGCTCGCGAGGAAAGCGAGAGACCCAGATCTATCCATTTTTAGATGTAAGTCATTTCTCATTGGCTTAATCTACTGTGAGACATTGAATGTTCATGTAGTGTTAGGTGTGTACTGTATCTCGCTCGTGTGGGTGTATACGTGTGTGTTTGTGCCAAACGGGAGGAACGGAGATGATGCTGATGAGTTTTCTTCTAGGTTGCAGTTTCGAAAGAATGAGTGTATGTTTGTGTGCATGTGTTTGTGAGCGAGTATTTCTGAGCTTTTGCCAGAAGAGCGCGCTCTGCCTACACATAGAAGAACCCATGAAAATTCATAAGGGCGCGACGCCTACTCTCCAATACTAAAAATACAGAGGAAGATAGTTGGAGGCAAGAGAGGGAGGGAGGAAGAGAGAGAGAGAAGGAGGAAGAGGATGACGTTCGGTGAGCAGGGGAGCGTTGCACACGTGGCGCACCATGCAAGGGCTTCTCCTTTCAAATTCCACTCTCAGAGTCGCAACCTTCTGTGATCGTCTGTGTGTGTGTGTGTGTGTGTGTGTGTGTGTGTGTGTGTGTGTGTATACACGTTTCAGATAGATGTGTGAGACTTTCCTTCCAGGCCTCCATATGTGGTGTGACCAAAACGCCACATGTCACACATTGTGGCGAATCAAAGTACAGGATATTGGAGCCGATGCACGTTTGAAGGCGACATGAAATTAAAACGGACACTACTTGCGTTTTGGGGCTTACTGTGAGTGCTTTGTCAGTGCATGTTATTCCAAATTGTTATCAAATTTCCAGAGAATTTTCGTTGTTTTGTGAAATTCCGATCTGTTATTTTTTTTTCCCATTTTATGATCCAATTAATTACAGATGGATATAATTAAATCCAGGTCTACATTTTACACAAAATAATTTGACACAATAATATTATTATTATTTATTTATTATTAAATAGGTATGCCCATTTTATCAATACCATATTAGCTGATATTAGAGAAATTGGATATTTTAATGTGCATTTCCGCCATAGTTACATTTAATTGAACACTTTAAATGTGCTAATCCTCTAATTATACATTCTACCAAATAATAATTGAATACATTTTATTAAATAAAATTTTTATAATGTATAGAATTAAGCAAATCTTAAAACGAGTAATCAATATTTATATTAAAATTCTATACTATTTTGTTGAAATAAAAATATAACACTTAAATAAGCAGTTTTATATACTACAAAGGAATTTAGGAATAACAACATTATAATGTACTGTGAAAAATGGATATCATACAATACATTATAATATTGTTACTTCATGAATTCATTTGTAGTGTATGATTTTATTTTTATATTTTTTATTTATTTAGATAAAGTAACATAATTTTAGTATAAAAATAACATGACCGCTATTATAGGTTCATCTGGATCAGCCATATTCTTAAAATGAACAATGCACTTTAAAACGTATATATGCTGGGTATGGATTGGTCGATATAATCTAGTTGTGCTAAAAAAATACAAATACTATAATGCAAAACAGCTGTTCACTTAGATACTGTATTTATCAGTGCATAGCATGTTGTGGCCATCAGTGCCCTTCAGCCATGACTATATTAAAATCATGTCAGTTATATAAACTTTTTGTATTAATTTAAAATATTTTCATTATGCCTTGGAATACACAATGTAATACATTATATGGTATCTTAATTATTAATTACAAATACATTCTTAATGTCTTAATAATGCCTTATAATACAGCTTATAATGGTTTGTAGGTGAATAATAGCAATAAAGTTGATGATGCAAAAGATGATTATAATGTATTTAACAAACAAATCAATGTAAGGCATACAGCATAACGAGTAAATTAGAGTGCATTAAAAATCCCATCATAATGCGTTATGCATACAGGCTTCATGTGCAGTGCAAGTTATTTTACATTAACTTTGGACGCATTTTAAAACTAATCTAGTAAACAATATTAAACCCAATATATTGCATGTGAACCCAAATAATGTGTAAATGCGTGCTTCTCTCTGTGTGTGTGTGTAGGCTTCCGAATATTCTTATGCGCCCAGAGAGTATCAGTCTACGAGAATACGTTCATTCATAAAGTCACTTGGGAAAGAGACTGCACATATAAAGCAAAGTTATGACTCTAATTATGCGTTCAAAAACACCAAATGGGAACTGTTTATGCAAATGCACATGCAAATTAGTGTTATTTTAGGTGAGTTCCCAGTTGGAGCCAGAAGTCAAAATGTTTGGATTTAAATATAGCGCCATTAGACACGCTGTCAAGCAGAACGTGATGAAATTTCATCTCGATACAACAAAAGACTAATACTCTGTGGAATGGAATTGACATAAATGGATGCATATTCGAACGGCAAGCCTGAAGTGTATCTAATAAACACGCTGCATGGCCAAAAGTATGTGAACACCGTGATTTAATTAACAGGTTTAGATATTTCAGCTGCACAGGTGCATAAAATCAAGTGTGCAGCCAAGGAATCTCATTTTCAGCGGAATGAAGCCCTTTTCTGTTCCAACATGATGGTGCACAAAGCATTTTACTGAGTCTGGTGTGGAAGAACTCGCACAAAGTCCACAACTGAATTCTTTTGGGATAAATTTGGCTGTGTGCCAGACCCCATCACCCAGTACCAGTATCTGACCTCACTGATGCTCATGTCTGAATGGGAGCAAATCCCTGCAGCCATGTTCCAACATCTTGTGGAAAGTCTTCCCAGAAGAATAGAAGCTGTTAAATGTTCAGCAAGCACACATAGGTGAGATGTTCTGCTGTTCACAGATTTTTTGGCCATGAAGTGCCTACACTTTCAAAATGAATTGGCTTTGTAAATATCACAAAATAAATAACTATCTTAATAAAATATCAATATTCTTTAACAACAACTTAAGAAACTGAGTAAGCTGGACACAGTTAACAATCATGCACAAAAGGGACATCTGATTTTCCCAGCATGCTTTCATATAGACTGTATAAAGAGAGTAAATGTTGAAATTAAGTGGTATTTTGTGTGTTTTTCAGTCTATTGTAATGGTACTAAGGCGTTTTATTATTAAATTATCGCTTCTGGCCAAAATGCAAGTCCAAAATAATCTATAATAACATTTGCTCAAGTTGAAAGGTCAAGTTTGAAGTCCAAATCCTATGGTCCTCTTACATAAAATCAAAATGACATTTGTTTAGAACTATTTGATCTGTGCATATTTCTCTCTGACAAGACACACTTTATGGATAGAGGACTCTGTTTGAAATTAAAAATGTCATAATGGATTTGTTTTGCATAAAAACAGTTTTTCACTTCACAAGATGTTAATTGATGGACTGGAGTCGTGTGGATTACTTATTGATTATTGTGATGTTTATATCAGCTGTTTAGACTCTCATTCTGACGGCACCCATTCACTGCAGAGGATCCAATGGTGAGCAAGTGATGTAATGCTAAATTTCTCCAAATCTGTCAAGAAACAAACTCATCTGCATCTTGGATGGCCTGAGGGTGAGTACATTTTTCATTTTTGCATTTACTATTCCTTTAAGTGTTTAAAACGGTTTTACCAAAAAAAAGTACACAAGTACATTAGTTTTAGTGTATTGGATAAGGAAGGAAATTAATGAGCTATTATTATTTGAAGAGTTGTTCAAATTGAAAATTTTTATTTTACACTTCATTACTCTCTTTTTTGCCTTTTGGGGATAAAGAAACAACATTCCTGTTTTGCTGGGCATTTCATGTAGCTGTCAGTAGATGCAAAGACCTAGTTTCTCCTCACAAGTGTGTGTGTGTGTGTGTGTGTGTGTGTGTGTGTGTGAGAGAGAGAGAGAGAGAAGAATGTGGATGGGGATGACAAGACAGTGGAAAGTCTGGAACATTACGCAGGTGGCCCCCTACATGTTTAATTCATGACGAGTGTTATATATTTATTTTTTAATGCGATATCTTAACATTTAATATGTATCTCTTGAGTGTTGACTTGTCAGAGTGTGGGCTGCAGCGATGATGTCATCCTGATATACCCATGGAGCAAACTTCAGAAACAACACACACAAAGAACATCTCAATTAAAAAAATATTGGGTCATTGGGACAAAAGCTGCTGTTTGATGGCTGACGACGTTTGTTTGATTGTTTCCAACCCTCCAGGTACAAGATCGTACCTAACGATACATGACATCCTGACAGCTTCACGCATAGTACCTATCAGTCACAAGACTGCAAAATGGGTCATTCTCAGGAAACTGTACCATTTGTGCCTGAAGTTCAGTTTCATTTGAAAAGGTTACTGCTGAATTTGCAAGAAATCATATTTTTGAGCCTGAAATACCAGGGCCAGAACTGAAACATAGACACTGGGCCATCATCATACACCATCTGAAATTCAGATATGGGTATTTCAATTATTAGATTTTTTTTTCAGGCATTACAGGGGACAGTTCAACCTTATATTAAAACTCAGTCATTTTTACTTACTTTCATGTTGTTCCAAACCTCAAAATAGCTTATTTTATGTTCCACAGAAGAAAGACAGTCATAAAGGTTTAAATATAAATAAACGTTTGGGGTTGTTAAGATTGAAAGAAGTGTCTTATGCTCACCCAATGATCAAAAAAGTATGGTAAGAAGTATTACTATTTTACTAATACTAATTTGGTGCTCAATAAACATTTCTTATTATTATCAGTGTTGAAATCAGTTGTGCTGCTTAAAGAAAGTGTGCAAACCACAAAACAGTGTTTTTCCCCCACAATTTTTTAACAAAGTTTGAAGAACAGCATTTATTTAAAATAGAAATGTTTTGTATGCGAGTAAATACCGGTAGAATCAGTTTTTGTGCGCTTTATTATAAATCAAACATTAATAACAATTTTAAAAGGATTTTTATGTTAATAAAACTAATAAATTTCTCTTTTAAAACAGATTTGGTGCCATCACATCCTGTGTGTGGGAAGCGAAAAAGTAACTTTTGAACTTTCGAACTCAAATGTCACTGTAAATTGGAAATATCCAGTCAAGTAATTCACTTTTGATCCAGATTATATCCTTCTCAAATACCCACCCTGTGATTTCTTCTTAAAATACCCTATAAGTCTCACTAATTGCTCTCCAGGGGGGTGGATATCTAACCCTCGAATAATTTTTACTTTTAGTTCGCTTAGTAGACTTACCTACTGTGAGTGGATCCATTCCTCAGGCACAGGATGGAATAAAGGTCTATCAGTAATTTGAAGAATGTGAAGCACTGGTCACAGTTAATTACCTCTGTTGGTGTGTGTGTGTGTGTGTGTGTTATAGCAGACTTTAATAAGCTGGGGACGAGGTCGGCACTTAGAACTTCTCTACCAGGGAGTCTCCATTAGACCTAATTGTGGTGAGAACACATTTTAGTAACAGATGGACCAAAGTTTCCAGTCGGCCTGTAATGTTAGCCCATAACACACACACACACACACACACACACACACACACACACACACACACACACACACACACACACACACACACACACACACACACACGCACGCACGCACACTTACACACTTACACTTAATTAAGTAGGGCAACCTGACGACAGACCCGAAATGAGAACACACACACACACTAGCAACTTAAGCTGCCAAACTCCGGTAGTTTTGCAACACATTTTTTGCTGGTTTGGCAGGTGTTGACCTTACGAGTGTGTGTGTGTTTATGTGTGTTTGAACAGGCACAGGTCTGTAATTTCAAGAAATTGCTTTCCCAAGCAGTTTCATGAAGGCTTTGTCTTCTAAGAACTGCATTTGGTACTTTAGTGCAGTAATTTATGGCAAGCCATTTTAACATTTAATCCTTAAGACATACTAGTATCTATTTTCATACTAGTACTTATTTTTTTTTTAGCTACTAGCTTATTCTTTAGGTAATAGTTCCTTTTTTATAGATACTAGATTTTATTCATTAGATACTATTTCTTATTATATACTGGTACTTATTCATTTGATACTTGTACTTATTTATTAGATACTAGTAGGCTACTTAAATAAATACTTAGATATTAGTTACTATTGGAATAGTTGAATACTAGTGACTATTGAAATGAGTGCTAGTATCTAAGAACTAGTGTCTAATGCAGAGGTCTCAAACTCAGTTTGTGGAGGGCCACAGCTCTGCAGAGCTCCAACCATCTCCATCTCACACCTGCTTGGAAGTTTCTAGTAATCCTGAAGACCTTGATTAGCTGTATCAGGTGTGTTTGATTAGGGTTGGAGCTAATCTGTGCAGAGCTGTGGCCAAGAACTGAGTTAAGACCACTGGTCTAATAAGTACTAGTATCTTTAAAAAGTTACTAGTACATAAAAATAGTAGTATATAATGGAAGAGATACTAGTAGTTAAAAAAAAAAAAAAGCTCTAATTGCATGAAAATAGATACTAGTTAGTTTTAAGGATGAAATGTTAAAGTGGCTTGCCATAGTAATTAACATGTAAAACGGGTAATGTTGGCAAGGCTAAGTTTTGCAAACTCATAAAATATAGTCAATACACATACCTTTCAAAACTTTGGGGTCAGTAAGATTTTATTTATTTATGTATTTATTTATTTAGAAATTTTAGCGATGTGCAGTGGAGAGTGTACTGACATATTGGATCATATCCTGGTACAGTTGTACAAGAGAGGAACAGAGTGCTCCAAGTTATCAAAATGGTAGAAAATATCATTGGTATACATTAATTTGTTCCGATGTTGGAGCAGAACCTCTAAAATGATAGAGATCCCACTCACCCTGCACAGTACCTCTTTGATCTCCTTCCCTCTGGTAGGAGATACAGGACAATTTACTCTCGTTCTTCGAGACTGAAAAATAGCTTTTTTTTGCTAGAGCCATGTAACTATTGAACACTTCCCAATTGATTTCCATTTATAAATGATATTTGTAATTGCACTGCACACTGTAAACAGTCTTTACTGTGCTGTTTTATTTTGTCTTTTTAAAACTTTTAATCTATATTGACATTTTTATATATTTATGTTTTTGTTTTATGTGAATGTTTGAGAGCACGGGATACCAACAAAATGTTGTTGTTTTGCACAGCAAAGTCTCTGTACTTTACTTTTATTTATTTATTTATTTGTTTGTTTGTTTGTAAGAAACTGTTATTCAATAATACTTTAATGTATTCATCTAATTTATCAAAATTGACAGCAAAGATATTTATAATGTTACAAAACATTTCTATTTCAAATGTTCTGTTTTTTTTTTTAACTTTCTATTCATAAAAGAATCCTGAAAAAAAATGAATCTTGGTTTCGACAAAAAAAAAAAAAAAAAAAAACATTAAGTGGCACAACTGGTTTCACCACAGTAAAACACTTATAAGTGATAAATCCACAATAAGGACACTTTTGCTGTATCATAGCCATAGACCCGCACTCTTCAATACGCAGAAAGAACGCAGGTTAAGGTGTTTGCATAATGGACAAAATTGATGTATTGTGCAAAAATCTAGCTACATCATTCAGGTTATGCTTAAGCTGTTTATGACCCTGATGGCCATTATTCACCCCACATGTAATCACCTTAGCCTGCATTTTTTGCTTTACTGAAGTATGCATGTGTGATATGTAGCAGGAAAACATCCTGATTACGTATTTAAGCAGATCCAGCAAGAGCAAGTGTTTCGTTGTAGGAGAGGAGGAAATATATCCTACTTCGGCTCTTTCTTGACCCAAGAAATTATAAAGATGTGTTCTCATTTTGTGCAGCTTATGCAGCAGTTGTACAGTCAGTTGTACAGTCATAGAAACTGCAAACATGAGAGCAGAATATTAGTACAAGTTTCCCGCTGACATTTTGGAGTACTCTGGGGTTTTTAATGCTTTATTTAACATCACAACCCAAATAATAAGTAGAATACTTTGAGTGGAATACATGGATGCTTACGTTTTGACATCACCACTGGGAAATAACCTGATTTTTATTTTATTTTATTTTTATTTTATTTTTTGGAGTGAGAACACTGAAGACTGGAGTAATGACAGCTAGACGATTTTGTTGTTGTTGTTGTAATATATTAAAAGAGAAAACTAAATTTAAATAGAAAAATTATGCTAAATTGCCATACTATTTTACTATATTATTTCACAATATTGGTGTTTTTACTATATTTTTAATCAACTAAATGCAGCCTTGGTGAGCATAACTTCTTTCAGAAACTCATGTAGCCAGATCTTCAGACCGCTGTTTTAGAACATTGATTTTGAAACTTGTGAATCCATTAGAATCATTAGAAGACAGAATCGCGATTCATATATGAATAGATTTTTACGTGAACCCCTATTTTTCTTCCTCTTCTCTAAAGCATGACTTCACCTCCTTTGCTGTATGTTCCCGGGGGCGGGGTTTATCTGGGTTTGTGACGTAACGGACCCAGGAAGTAGCTTGTTGTAGTCCCTACGAGTTGTTTTTGTAGGCATTAAACTGCCAGAATTTTAAAAGAATCATTGTTTGCATTGAACTTTCAGCGCTGCAACTTTGCAGATATTGTTTATGCTCAAAAAGCAACATTACACACTAACTAACATTAAAAAAAGTGAAATCGCAATCAACCACCCCTTTAATAAGATAACTATTTATTTGGCACAAAAACAGTATGGATCTCAGTTCACATCACAAAGAAAACAAACATAATGATTGTTTTCCAAAAGGTTTCCTGAACACTCTCCCTGTCTGCCATTGGTCAGAAAACAGATTGCCCCGCCCCAAATTCACAACATTGGTTGAGCCACTGTTGCTATGCTGAGTCGATGTTACAGTGTCATGCTGTGATCTCACTTAAGCCATTTCTTCAATAAACACAAAGTCATAAATCACAAGCACCATTTGTTATACACAGTGTTTTTCTGGGATATTTTCTACTTTAAATGACTAATAAAACAAAAAAAAGTCGAGGCAGAGCAGTCTGTTTATTAAATGTAAATCGTCTTCTCACTGAAGCTGCGCACAAACATTTAACAGCCCCGAAGGGACAAACACATAATCACACACATTCACAGCATAAAGTCACTCCATGAATTACAGTTGTTTATGCTCACGCTGTGCTCCCGTTCACATTTTGGAAATGGACAGAAATGTCAGAGGCAGTCGTTTAGTTACCTCTGACAGAACAGGGCAAGATTTCAGCAAAAGCATTTTGGATGTCTGACATCCTCTAGCATGAATGGAGTTGTTTCGAGACAGCTGGTTGGACGCCGCCTTTAGTTAGCGTTGTTATGCTAGATGAGCAGCTTTCCATCTCCATCATAGATCTCCATTCACCTTCTCAGCCGGATGTCTAGTCCTATACAGCAGCTTACACTGATGGTTTCCAACAATTCAACTGCATGCATTATTAAATTTCTTCCTACTGCGATGCATCTTCAAATGGATCTTGTCAGAGAGCAACTTCACAGAATGCTGGGTCTGAAACCCTCAGAGAATGCCGTAGGGTACCTTTAAGCGACCTGTGGGAGGAATGATTCCCATAGAGAAGCGCAACGAGCAGAAACCTAGTGAGGAATCAGACCCGAGGGGAGCCTGTCCTCCTTTAATTGGCAGTGGGCAATTACTGTACTATAGTTAGAGGTTGTTCAGTCTTGCTAACTCATTAAACATATATTAAGGGGTTTGGGATTACTTTGGGGTTTTGGAGACATTTGGATGGAAAAAAACAAAAAGCCTGAGAATGCGTGGGAGTAGTATGCAACTTGACGGCAGTTGGAAGAGGGTGTAGAGACCAGCAGGCATCTTCTGTCACTAACCAGAAGAATGAATGCTGCCAATCCCAAACAACGCACCATTGTAGAAGTCGACTTTCGAGCGTCGCGTCAGTTGAACTGATCTATGATGGGCAGAAGTGTGATGCTCATTCAGACTGAAGCACGTGGCACCCTGATTATTGAGCCAAGTGGATTTCTGATTTAATGATTGTTATTAATGGTTATTATTTTGTTGGCTTAAAATTCTGTAGCAGATATCATGCATTTGTCGAAATGTGTTGTGTCCAGTGTTGTTATTGTTAACTAAAACTAAAAATTGCAGTACAGCTGAAATAAAATATAGATTTTAGATGGAAAAACTTAAATTAGGAATGTTGCCATGGCCATGACACAAAATACATTAAAGCTAAAAGGAAACATTAAACATGTCAAAAGCTTATAAAAAATAACTAAACTAAACCATGGATATTATAGTTCACAAAAAATAAAACCATAAAAACACTCTTACACTCTGTTACTTGAAATAAAATAAAAATGAACTGAAATAAAATGCAATATATATTTTATTATTTTTTATTTTCTGTTGCTGATACGCTTGTTTGAGAACCAGGGTTATTATTAACTAGAAATAAAACCATGAAAAAGAAATGATAACTGAAATAAAACAAATATTAAATGAAATCATTTTCATTATTTGTATATAAATATATAATTCACCCCCAATCCAGAAGGGGGAGCACGCAGTAATGCAATGCTGTTTGATAACCGCCAGCAGAAGAACAGCGAATGCCATGAGTTGTGCACTAGGGATGGGCGATACCTCTTATTATATTTTCGATCCGATGCCGATATTTTCAAGCCCATTATCGTTGATATCGGTACCGATACCGATACCTCTAAACTAAACTGATCTTTTAAATTATTAAAAGAATATAATCAGTAATTATACTCACTTCATATTAGGTTTTAAAGCCATGATTTTTCGTTTCATAGGCTTTTTTTGTTTACACTGTCAGAAATAAAATATACTAAATTTGTATTTTAGCCGTTTACTGGGGCAGTAATCTCAAAGGTGCACCTATACCCCTAAAAGGGAGCATATTAGTACCATATAAGTATGCATGTTTTAAGGTAGGTGTACATTTGAGGGTACCTCAAGAAAAATAAACATGGTGTTACATAAGTACTCAAATGTAATTATTATTATTACCATGGTAAATCTGTGGTTACTGCAGTTTTACTACAAATACTGTGGTAAACTGTGGTTACTGTAATAAAACCATGGTTAATTTTTGTAAAAGGTTGCCAGGATGTTGTACCCCTAAAGGTGAAACTTTAGCATATTTTTTTCTGTCAGATTTATTAACAGCAATTACAGAAAATATATCTATTTGAACTTTCAACAACCAGTTTAAATAAATTTACTTGCACAAACCAGCCTATTTAAAATAAATATTACATGTACACAAAAGTTTGGGGTTAAGATTTTGTAATATTTTTTAAGTCTCATGCTCACCAAAAAAAAAAACAGTAAAAACAGCAACATTGTGAAATATAATTTAAAATAACTACTTTCTATTTTAATATATTTTAAAATATAGTTTAAAATGCATCTGCGATCAAAGCTGAATTTTTTGCATCATTACTCCATTCTTCAGTGTCACATGATCCTTCAGAAATGATTCTAATATTGATTATTGCTGCTTCATATTTGTGTGGAAACCATGATGCATTTTTCGGAATTAATTTTATATATAACGATGATATGTAGTAATGTAATAATGTGGCAATGGTTTCTTAAGATCTACTTATGCTTCTGATGCTTTTGGGAAACACAGCCCTATTTGAACAATCACTGTGACTGAGCCATGCATCGCCAGCGAACGCTGTCTGTGATTGATTTGATTCTGTTTTTCAGCATTTGCGTGTGTTCCGATGAGCAGGAGAAATAGCTCTATCCAACACAATTATTCGCTAATATAGTCTATTTTTCCACTTAGAAGCTTATTTTATGCACCAAGTTTCTTGATAAATAAAATTAGTGGTTAAAAAAATCCACTTTAGAATCAATATTTTTATATGAGGATCGATCCTTTCATCCGTACCTCAGTACAGAACATCCAACATCAGTATCAAAAGTATCGTATATCTGTATTTTATTTTGATAAAGTACCAACTGTGCTGTCAAGTTAGCAATGCTGGAACTGATATGTTTTGTGTGTGTGTGTGTGTGTGTGTGTGTGTGTGTGTGTGTGTGTGTGTGTGTGTGTGTGTGTGTTTTTAAAAAAATTACACTTCCAATACAATTTTCCGAAATATGGTTTTGGTCATTTAAGGTAGTTGTTATCACGCTGATATATGTTCAATTGTTCGTTTTTGTGATTACGTTTGATTTTAGCTAGTAATTTGATGCTATAAAAACGGGCCGTGTCGTTATGGTTGATTGGGTTTGCTGGAGTTTGGGCGGGAGTTTGACTCCGTGGCTCCACCTCACGACTCTACTGCGCAGACTCCAAATGACGTCATTTACTCAAGATTGCAGCGGCCATACTGAGATGTATTCGCTTCACTTTTCTATAGTGGAAGGAAGCGGAGATGCGTCGTCCATCTTTTTTACAGTCTATGGTCAGGTAAGTTGCACTAAATAAATGTTATTTTTTTTTAGACTAAACTTAAGGATAAAATCATGGAACATATTCAGTTTTTTTGAGTGGGCATTTAGAAAGTGTTATATGAGTTGTATATTCGAAGAAAAGTGGATATAAGACAGTGTATGTCAAGTTCAGGCGTCATAGGGTTGGGGTATTGTTTGGCTTTTTTTCGATACCGGTGCCAAATCGATTCTTTTAAAATGGTACCGGTGCCTGAACTGATACTTAAAAATAAATAAAAATTACCAATTAATAATTGGATTGGGCATTAGCACTAAACACATGCCTGTTTCATTCATACTGGATGCCAGAGGGTGCCCTCGCACAAAAAAATCCACACATCCAGTCAAAGAAATAGCAGAACTCATGAAGCTCCAGGAAATCCCCAATATGGACGAATGCATTGCTATGGATGTAACGGAGTAAACAAGATATGAACGTTTTGAATAATAAAACAAATTCAATAAACACTCGACTACGACAATGTATAGTTTATCTGTGTTATTCAAGCCATCTCTGGTATTTTCATAATAATTAAGTATATTTATAATCCATTGCCAATCGATGTATTAGTAGCCTATGGAATGTATTTTCTGCCTCATTCTGTGACAAGATCAGATCACAAAAGGAAGCATTTAACTGGTGTTGTGGACTAAAAAGATTATAATGTTCTCTTTTGTTGGACAACAGGTTTAAAAACGTGAATACAAGAGAATTTTAGCTTTAGGCATTTTAATTTAAGAACATTTAGCTTAGTTAGTTAATGGAGGGCTATCTGCTGCCGTCAGAGCAAGTGTAATTTCTGCATTCACGCGTTCCTCAGATGCTCTCATTTCCCAAGTTGTGCTTTTAAGTCGGAATGTGAAAAAACAGCACGCTTGCGTTATTACAAAGATTTGTTGGACTTGTATTATTAGAGCTTTCCTACTTGAGTTCATGTGTATTTTCTCAGTCGGGAAATTATTTTTCACATGAGGTGCCGGTGATGATGATGCTTATGTTCGTTTTGGAGAAACAAAGGGCAAATATTTCAATCGATTGCTCAGGCATGACACCAAAATCTCGGTAATCTCGGCCATTCGGTAAGATGCTGGCCAGTCAGTTCTTCCAAGGCACCAAACACTGGCTTGTGACCAGACCACTCCACTGCAATAACATACTGTGTGTGTACTTTCAAGCCTAGGAGTTTTTTTTTTTTTTTCATTCCAAGTAATATGTGTAAATGTTTAGAGTTTTTACTACAATTATAATGTGCTTTACTGTTCTCAGTGGCATCTACGCTAATATAAGTCTGTTTCATTCTTATTCCGATGTGAATGTAGCCACCCTGTAAGTATCCAGATCAGATAGTCACTGCAGTCATCCAGATCCAGTCCGTATGCAGATCAGATGGTGGATCAGCACCTAGAGACGACCTCTACAGCCCTGAATGTCAGCAGAGATCATGTCATCTAGATGAGCTCCAAAGACAGATCCCCTCCGAAGATCTCGTTGGCCATCGGGACAAGACCCCGAGAACCAGACAAGTCCTCTGCTCAGTCTAACCTGTGTTGCAGCCTATAATCAGTCCCTCCAGTTTTTCGCGATTCCGTGATCGCTGAACACAATGCAAAATAAACAGTCGCATTTTTTTGTGATCCTGCATAATTAATCATTTAACCGCAAAATAATCGCAAAAAAAAGAAATGAAAGACCTCACATAACACAAAATTATAATCATCTAACTGAATTATTTTATGTTACGTGGATTCAGATGTTGTTCACGTGATGAAGTCTGTGTATGTGAGCGGTCTGTCAAGAAACAATGGCGGCAAAATGATCTCACCTGCCTCCTCACATCAGTGCCAAGGACCGGGCTAAGCAATATCCTGATATACTGCACGAGCGTTTCCGTATGGCAGAGTATGCAGTTGCCATACGTACCCTAGCCCAGTCAGGTGTGCCGTGGAAAATTATCCAAACTTCATATCTCTATTATAATTCGTTATTATTATTTTCAATCAGAGTGTTTTAAAAATGTTTAACCAATGATAAGCATTAAGAGCTTGTCAGTAAATCTTCGTAATGCCATTGGATCATCTCTCAGCGAAACCTCGTAACTTCACCCCGCCTCCATTCAGATTTATGTGAGGAGACAGATCTCTGCTTTTTCACAATGAAAGGGTAAATAAATAATAGATGTTTGAATAGTACAGTGTTTTCTTTACTCAAACACTATGTAAAAGGCTAATGTTTTTGTGTGCTTGAAGAGCGGAGAAGTAGGTTATTTGCTGTCTAGCCAATATACTTTTATACGTTTTAAATCTCATGTGCATAAGCGCTTAATTTGAGATTTTGACCAAGTGTATTAAACAACAAGAAAAAATAAGCGCCCATATAGCTACAATAAACGTTATATAACCTGTAAAAGTTGATGAAAGCATATATTGCGATATTACTTGCTGCCTCAGATAACAGTTACAGCTGTTCTAGTGACACTCCATCTCCGTCATTCGCTGGTCAAAAACTTTAACTCCATTTGAACTTGAATTTCATATAATGTTAAGTGCATTAAGTGCACGCTGATCAGTAAAGTCTGATACAGTACCAACGCTGACGACACAGTGTTGTTTAATTACTGAATTTTTTCCCCTTCTATTTTTTATATATCAATATATATTTTATATATATATATATATATATATATATCAGAATTTATTAAGAGACCAAAATAAACCAGCTTTATGCATTTTGTTTGTTATATGTGAATATTGTGCATCTAACATAATACATAATCTGCACGTTTAATAAACTCCAGCTGGGTTGTGCAGCCCTATTGAGGACACTTAATTTCCAGTGATATCGTCGACTTGATTGCACAAATACTATTAGACCTGAACTGAGCTGGATGATGACATTACTGAATTCAATAATGAAATACCTTTAACTGAAAATTGAGTGTTTACTATTGTCCTTCTGCACTACCGACACTATTTCCCTATTTGATACTGTAAAGCTGCTTTGACACAATCTGTATTGTTAAAAGCACTATATAAATAAAGATGACTTCACCGGAGTTAATTTGGTAAATGTGATATAATTTAAAAGAAAAAAAAAAATCGCAAATTTGTCCCAAATTTATGGAAATTACCACCACAAAATCAGTAATTTTGATCGCAAAAATCACACAAAAAAATCGTGAAATCCTGGAGGGACTGTATAATTAAACCACGCCATGCTGGTTCCATCTGACCAGAGGAGAACTGCCCCCTGACTGAGCCTGGTTGTTCCCAAGGTTTTCTACTCAATTTCTGTCACCGATGGAGTTTTGGGTCCTTGGCGCTGTTGCCTTTGGCTTGCTTATTTGGGGACGCTTGGCTGATTGCACAGACATTATTGGAAGAGAACTGAACTGGATGATGTCAACACTGAATCACCAATGAACTGACTTTAACTGAAAAAATGACTTGTTAATGTCCTCTTGCATTATTGACATTTATTTCATAATGATATTTCCCCCCATTTTAAATTCTTCTTATCCAATGAAAGGTTAGATTTTTGTGAATTTTTTAAATAAAAGATCAAAAGGATTAACAATGCAGATTAATTTTCCCAGCCTTCTTTGATCATATTTACCAAGGGTGCTGATATTATTGGCCAGGAATATATATATATATATATATACACATACACACACAGAGAAAAAAAATTAAAATTATAAGTATAATAATAAAAGCTCATTCTTTTCTAGTATTAAATACTATAATATTAGCAAAATATCACTACTCCACTGAAGCCTCAGATCATTTGCTTGAGGTTTCATAGCTCTGTACTATTATACTCCGCAATTGTCACATTCATGTCTATTTTTACTTCTCTTCATGAATTGTAGGAGAAAAATCTGGAACAGTGTTTATATTTAAAGCTTAACTGATAACTCTAAAGGGATAGTTTAATTTACTCGCCTTCGTGTTGCTCCAAACCTGTATCAATTTCTTTCTTCTGTTGAACACAAAAGAATATATTTTGAAGAGTGTTGTTAACTAAAGAGTTGGTTTGGAACAACTTGAGGTGAGAAAATGATGACAGAACTTTCATTTTTGGGTGAACTATCCCTATAAATGTTTCATGTAATAAACCTGATTATTTTCATTAAACACATTCACTTAACATAAAATGTCCCTATGAATGAATGCACACGGAGAGGAAAGCTCTTGCTGTTTTAAATTATTGACATGACACGAGCATTCATGAAACAAAACAACTCTCATGAAAACCTTGAAATGCCACACGCAGACTTGTAGATGAAACACGAAAAGGAAAGCAATCAGCTGATCATTTTAATTGAGGAACAAACTCAGCCTGACATCAACCGAGAGCACAGCAACTATGCAAATAAAACTGGCAAACGGTCAAACAATGCAACTGTATTATTTATTCATGCCCCAGTGCATGCTGGGATTCCTAGCACTCTGAGAAAACAGCATCTGTGCCACTAGTTAGTATATAGAAATAAAATGAGCATTTGCCACAGTTGTGACGGCAACTAGACTCCGAGCTATGCTATTATGATACAAGCCAGAACAACTGTAAAAATGCAGTTTTTTAAAATACTTTTTTGCTGTAAATTTGATATTGCATATTGTATATTGCAGGGAGGGTCAAGGCGTGACTTAAGTTAGATTCAGCGACACATCACCCGCGCATTAGAAGCCATTTACTACCCGCCGGGCCACATCTCCAACAAGCTAACAGAATTTAATGGGAATAATGGCTGATTTAATTTGATCAATATTTTTTTTGTCTGTTCTCTCTCTATAATGAGCGCCAGCTCATGTCATTTTCGGTCTCATGCTAGCTGCCAAATGTTCACACACATTTACTTAACGGGCTACAATAAAACATCTTGTGAGATTCTCTTTTGACTTCTAGAAGTCTGATCTAACATCCCATTAAGGAACACGCGCACACACTCATACAAATAGAGACGAAGAGGCCATGAACAGTTAACAGAGTGATATTTATTCATTTTGACACCCACTATGTACATAATTCATCATGCCACGCACACTCATTTTAGACGTATATTCATATATTTATGATGAACCCTCTGCTCTCTGTGCACATACATGAACACACACACTTTGACATGTAATTATATATTTATGTAAGACACACACAAATTCCCATACCTACATGCTTCCATCTAAGGCTTCATGAATGTATTTATGAAAGGTACACACATAAGTTCCCATACACTTATTTGAGACACATGCAGTGTCATGAACACACATTTGTGTCTCGTCGATTAGCCTACATACTAACTCTGGTTCATGCACTAGCCATTAGTTTAGTACTTCTAAGTACAGTCTGTTTAGCAAAGTACTTTCTGTCCATCCGTCTATCATTTACCAGTTTATTGCATCATTAAACCCTGAGGAATATATCCTCAGCTTGCATTAAATATAACTGAAATGAATGGGTTATAAAAAAATGTACAGCATTTTAGAGGTTAGAAATTTTATTACATTTTTTAGTTCTTTATTTCATGAATAAATTATGAAATAATTAAATCTTAATTCATGAATTAAAAATTAATGAAAAGACATGACAATTTTTGTGTGAATCTTATAATTTATTTAAAAATATATTGAAAACTGCAATTCAGACAATACATCACTTCCATGTATTTCTTAATGAAAAAACATTTTGATATTTTGTGTGAAGCATAGATAGATAGATAGATAAACACACACACACACAAACAAACAAACCTGTCATAAATATTATACAAGAATCCACTTTGTTTTTCTGTGACAAGAAATAGACCTTCCTGACAGATATTTTGGCAAAGTTTATGATATACAAATACTTTTAACTTTGTAAAATGTTATTTTTTGCTTGGCTATCAGTTGGTGCAGCACTTGCAATTTCACAGTCATTAAAGCAAAACTTCTTGAAAATGTCATTTACTCAGGTTTTTCAAAAACATATGAATCCAACAAAATAAAGATTAAGACTGCATTTCGTGATTGCATTTCTAAGCATCCATGTTATAAATGAGATTTTGAGTGTTTCTTTCATTAAATGCTTATCGTCACAATCCCTATAGGTTATTGATCCATTTTTCCTTTAATATGCAGGAACCAAAGAGAGCAGACAGCAGCGTGAAGGCAGAGCCGGTGGGAATTTGATCAGGACACGGTGCAGGGCAAACTCAAACCAGCGTCCCATCGAGCACGTGCAAATCCTGCTGCGTCACGCAGAATATAATTTCAGAAGTTGTCTTCTTTCCTAGAAGGTTCATGCTGAGTATCACCAGCATCTCCCCAGGACCAGCTGTTTGGCTGAATTTCGCAATCCTGTTTCAAAAAAATTCAGATCTCTCCCATTCATACCAAATGAGAAGCAAAAATGCCAAAAAAGATATGCAAATCACTCATGCAGTGCCCCGTCTACATCTAAGGAGGGAAATCTTCCGAATGCAGCAGAGTGTTTCCTGTTTCCTCCAGATTGCAGGCTTTGGCAGGGGCCTGGTGATCATTATAACTAGAGGAGTCATGTCCCCCTCACTTTTGGAAACTGAGAATGTTCATTGTCAGTGCTTTTGGGAGATAATCATTACTTTTCAAAGATCTGTGCTTTGATGTGTCCCCCCTCTGCTTTCCGAATCCTTCCTCAGCCCCTGATGTCAGGCGTTTTTTCTGTCCATCAGGTAGTCTTAATAGGCAAATGGGAATAGACAATGTTGGTGCTTCACAATCACGGGCCTGTCCTCGTCTTTCAAAGTACGCTCTAATTATTGCAGAATCTGAATTCCTAATTCCAGCCATTTGGATATGAATTTGATTAAAACAGATCAAACATCATGAGGGTTGGCGCAGCCTTATATGTGTGCCTTTGGTGATTACTTCTTTTCTGGGAATTTCTGCTCTAATAAGGACACCTGAATTTGCACAAGAGCCTTTGTTTGATAATACATCACATAGACAATTAAAGAGCCTATTTAGAGAGCTTCAGCCGTCTTGTCTTTCATCTAATCAGCAATGAATTTCGCTGTCAGCACCCTAAAAGTCAGTGATTATATGATCGTTCGTGTTTACTGAAAACAGCGACATCTTATTTCACAGGTCATTTCACACTGAATCTTCCCCTTACTAGTCATTAAACGTAAAAACATCAAACCTCATTAGACTGAAGAGAAAGGTCGCTCAAATATAAATGTTATCTCTTGTTATTCCAAACCTATGTGGGTTTTTTCCTCAAAAAAAAAAAAGCTAAAAAAAGGCATAGACAGAATCTTCATGTCACTCTCTTATAAGAACCATTTGGATTCCCCAGAGAACCTTTCACTGAACAGTTCTAAAGGACCATTTTTTTCTTAAAGAAATAGTTCACCCAAAAGTAAAAAATATTCTGAAATTCTACTCCCCCCTCAGGCCATCCAAGATGTAAAATGAGTTTGTTTCCTTTAGCATTACATAATTTGCTCAATGGATCCTTTGCAGTGAATGGGTGCCGTCAGAATGTGTTCAAACAGCTGATAAAAACAAGTAATCCACACCACTCTAGTCCATCAGTTAATGTCTTGTGAAGCAAAAAGCTGTATGCTTATAAGAAACAAATCCATTAAGACGTTTTTAATCCATACTTTGTTCAGTGAAAAGTCATCCCATCTGAATCAGAAGAGAAATATGCACATATCAAGCACAATTTACAATCTAAAAAAGTCTTAAACAGATATGGCTGTGCACTTTGAGGTGCGATTACAACAGGGGATGGTCATTTTCACTGGCGGAAGCATTATTATGGATTATGGATTTGAATTTTGGCCAGAAGCAACAGTTTAAAGATAAAACACCTTAATGGTGAATTTGTTTCTTACAAACATGCAGCTTTTCAGTGATGTTGTGATTAGCTATTTAGACTCTCATTCTGACGGCACCCATTCACTGCTGAGGATCCATTGGTGAGCAAGTGATGCTGCAATGCTAAATTTATCCAAATCTGTTCCGATGAATTAACAAATCATCTACATCTTGGATGGCCTGAGGGTGAGTAAATTCTCAGTAAATCTTCATTTTTCGGTGGACTACTCCTTTAAGGCAGGAATACACTACACAATCTTTAAAATTGGAACTGGTTTTATGCCCATCATATACTGCGTGATTTTCTGCAATATGTGTCACCTGTGATGGCCCCATCCCTATTTGCAGGCTGGCTCTTACTATCAGGAACTAGCGTTGACTCATCCATGGCAAAAATCTGTGCATGTGTATTCAAGTAGAGCATTTTGAAAATCTAAAGACACTTTTCCACTTGTGCAATGGACGTTTCCATGGATGTTAAAGTTTCTTTGTGGAATCATAGATGCTAATAAAAAACCTTTATTTTTAAAATATAATAAAAGTGAATAGGGTCTATCAAGCACCACAAATGTAGTTTAATGACCATATGATCTTTTTTTTAGCATCAAGTGCTAAACAGACGAGGTCACAACAAACTGTTGTTTTATGGAAAATATTTGTATGAATTTTCAAATGAACTTCTCCAACAACATGAGGGAGAGTAAAATGAAAATACAGATTTTCACAATTTTTGTATGAACGGTTACTGTAAAGTAATTTAATTCTGAGTCACAGTGTCTTAGAATCACCCTTTATAAATCACCAGCAGCCTTCAGCCTGTGCCATATATACACTGTTTTTATGACTCAAACATAACTTTTTCCTTGAGATATTTTTCTATTCCACTCCACATACACCTACAGCCTTTCCTGAATCAGAAAGCTTTTTATCAAGACTATAAATCGTCTCAAGATTAATCTCTATTTCAATCTCATTTTTAAAGTAGCAGCGAACTGGTGACACTATATGAACGTCAGCATGAATTGTACAGTGACCCCAAAAGCATATGAGATCAGACTTGCTAAATTTACTACCCTACTAAAGACAGGATGATTCTCTTGAGCTGCTCCTGCGGTCAACATATATTATTCAAAATAGTGCATAGGTCCATGCTGAGTCCTGCGACTGTATGAGTGTGTTTGTGTGTGTGTGAGAGAGAGAGAGAGAAAAAGAGAGAGAGAAAATGTTCTTGCTGTGAAAGCTCTCATCCCAGACAGCACACCCTGCGGGAGATGAAGGGAGAGGAAGAGGGAAAGGGAGTGATCGAGAGTAAAAGAGTGAGAGTGTCTAGGGAATGCAAAACTTGAACTAAAGTTAGCATTTTTGTCCATTCTGATAAGTGCTCACCGTCTCATAGAGTGTGTGTGTGTGTGTGTGTGTGTGTGTGTGTGTGTGTGTGTGTGTGTGTGTGTGTGTACCTGTTTTTCTATTCACGTGGGGACTTAACCTGAATACACACAGACTCATGGGGACTTGTGTCATGGTGGGGACCTAAATTGAGGTCCCCACCGGTAAACAAGCTAATAAATCACACAGAAAGTTTTTTGAAAATCTAAAAATGCAGAAAGTTTCCTGTAAGGGGTAGGTTTAGGTGTTGGGTGATAGAATATACGGTCTTTACAGTAGAAAAAGCATTATGCCTATGGAGAGTCCCCACAAGGATAGCAAACCAGACGTGTGTGTGTGTGTGTCCTTGTTTATGCTACACTGAGGGGACCAAATGTCCCCACAAGGATAGTAAAACCAGTAAACGTTGACCTTATGGGGACATTTTTTAGGTCCCCATGAGGAAACAAGCTTAAAAATCATACAGAGTGAGTTTTTTTGAGAAAGTAAAAATGCAGAAAGTGTCCTGTAAGGGGTAGGTTTAGGTGTAGGGTTGGTGTAGGACAATAGCACATACAGTAAGTACAGTATAAAAACCATTACGCCTATGGGAAGTCCCCACAAGGATAGCAAAACAAACCTGTGTGTGTGTGTGTGTGTGTGTGTGTGTGTGTGTGTGTGTGTGTCTTGGCCAGCTGGTCTAACCCAGATTGAAGAGGAAAAGTTTGTGTCAGATGGAACATTGCTGAGTGGCTTGAAACTAACAAAACAGTTTTAGCAAAAAAAAATGTAGATTTTAGATTTTAAAAAATACAAAGATGCTTCGATCGATAAAGGGCCGCTCCACTTTATGGGACGCGGCGTAATTGAAGTCTGTGCATGAAAGAGCAAAGCTCGTCTTTGCTCTCTACAAGAGACAAATCTGACTTTCTCATCATCTGCTTGTGTATACGGAAAGCCATCTCTGTGGTCTTTGTGACTATAGTCAAATCAGAGAAGAATGTAAGATAAGCATAAGAAATTAGAATAAAACTGGAATATGCCCGAAATATACCACAGAGCAGATGGTGTTTACAAAAATATGATGATAGTACAATGGAGAAAATGCATTTGCAAAATATCACAAATACTAAATCAGTTTAAAGTCATAATGACTTTCAAAACCCATTTTAGATTTATACAGAGTAAAATGAGATATTTACAGAAAAAAAAGAGAAAGAAATTACAAGTGGGAGTCAATTGGATAACTGGTTCTCAACCGGCCCCCATTTGTTCACAGCATTTGACAGCCACATGACCTTTTTTTTCTTCCACTAGATAAGGATAAGTGTTAAAAATATTTTTACTCACAATCTCTACCTAATTTAAAATTCAGATTACATTATTTTAAATGACTTTTCCATGTCTAAAATCACATTTTAAAGACATAAAATAAGAATTAAAAATGTATTGATAAGAAATATCTTGATTTTTAGTTGTTTTGGCTTATTTTACTGCTTTTTTTTTTTTTTTTACTTATTTTTAGATCATTTTTAAAATAATCAAATCAAGTCATATTGAGGCTCCCTTGGAAGTTTTCTGAGGCCATTCTGGTTGAGAACCAGTGTTATAGTTGAAATAAAATAAAAAATAAGTGAATATAAAATTAATATTAAAATAAAATTAACTAAAATAACTAATTAGTATTTTAAATAACTAAAATAAAAAATTAAAAACTATATAGACATTTACAAAAACAAACAAAAAACACGCACAAAAAATTACTTTACCCAAATTAGTGAACATAAAGAAATTAAAAATATTTGAATTAAAAATTGGTTCCTATTACTGGTCCCGCCCCCTACAGGGCCTAGATGACATCAGCTATAAAGGAAAGTCATTTCAAAGGCAGAAAAATATGTGTGCACTTTATATGTGACCCTGGACCACAAAACCAGTCTTCCTAAGCATCGCTGGGGTATATTTGTAGCAATAGCCAAGAATACATTGTATGGGTCAAAACTATTGATTTTTCTTTTATGCCAAAAATCATTAGTATATTAAGTAAAGATCATATTCCATGAAGATATTTTGTAACGTTACTACTGTAAATATATCAAAACGTCATTTTTGATTAGTAATATGAATTGCTAAGAATTCATTTGGACAAATTTAAAGGTGATTTTCTCAATATTTAGATTTTTTTTTGCACCCTCAGATTCCAAATAGTTGTATCTCGGCCAAATATTGTCCAATCATAACAAGCCATACATCGATGGAAAGTTTATTTATTCAGCTTTCAGATTATGTAAAAATCTCAGTTTCGAAAAATTGACACTGAAGACTTTGAAGGTTTTGTTGTCCAGGGTCACATATATCAAATACGAAAACATGATGCTGTCTGAGAAGGCACATTTTGTATAGATACGGACATTTGCGCACAAAGATTCTGGTGATAAAAATAGGCTTTTGTTCACTCTGAGGTGTTTCTGAGATGCAAGTAATTTCACAGAACCAGCCTCGGGGTCTCGCTTTGTGTGTGTGGCAGAGATAGAGGCACAGACAGCGTTGCCCTTAGACAGAAGTAATAATATTTCGAAAGTGCTCCGGGGCTAGGTCTCACAGACCATTCAATACATGAGAGGAACCAAAGTGTTTGTGTGTTTTCAAGTGGAACATGGCCAAGGTGGACGAGAAAACTCTGGGTGGGAGAGAAAGAGGAAGAGAGGAACATTTAAGGGGTAAGACAGGGGCTGTATTTGGGTTAAAGGAATAGTCACCCAGAATAATCCAAATCCAAAAATAGACATAAAATCTGTCTGATTTTACATCTTCTGACCGTTTCTATACAATGAAAGTAAATGGAGCTGCCAAGTTCCAAAAAAACTGCAAAATTGCACAATGAAAGTTATTCATATGTTGAATTAGAGTTGTTTTTGCTTGAAGTCTCCCTGCGGCATTCAAATCTCATTTAAAGGAATAGTTCACCCAAAAAATTAAAGTTTGCTACGAATTTACTCACCCTGAGGCCATCTGAGATGTAGATGAGTTTTTTCTTCATTCGGACAGATTTGGAGAAATTTAACATTACATCACTCCTCCAGTCCAACAATTCATGTCTTAATTTAAGTGATGGTTTAAAGTTCAAATAGATCTGTTTATTAGGCTACACTCAGCTTTTCACTTCACAAGATGATGGAAGTTGTGGATTATTGTAATGTTTTTATCAGCTGTTTGGACTCTCATTCTGACGGCACCCATTCACTGCAGAGGATCCATTGGTTGTAATGCTACATTTCTCCAAATCTGTTCTGTTGAAGAAACAAACTACGTACATCTTGGATGATCTGACGCTAAGTACATTTCCAGCAAATTTTCATTTTGAGGTGAACTATTCCTTTAAATATTACTTAATGTAACTATTCCTACTGAGCTTGAAAATAATAATAGGAAACCATTTTTATTGTAATTTTCATTATATTCTGCCTAACGTCTCCTCCTGTGTTAGACAGACGAGAATCATTCAGGTTTAGAATGACATGATGACCATTTTTGGTGGGCATTATTAAGTGTTCTTCTACAATACACATTTATCTCTCTCTCATTCCTTCTCCTCCTCTCTCTCTCTTTCCCTCAACCCACTCATGAAGCTTTGTTTGTGATTTTTCTCATTCAGCACAGCACCAGCGAGCTCATCTTTACAAAAAATTATCTCTCCAAGTCCCCCTCCCTCTCTCATTCCTCTTCAAAGAGACAGAAAACCACCTTGTATTGACCTTTTTCACGCCAAAACTACTTTCAAAAGATGCTTTTACCTCATTTACACACAATCTCTGTCGAGAAGACGCGATCTGCAAGAGCAATTTGGTGTTTTTGACGGATTTGATTTTCCATGCTCTCGTCGTCAAGCTTCTTTGTGTTGTTAACTGCTGCCCCTTAGCGGTGACTGCTCGACATTACGCCACAGAAGATAAAAACAGCCTCGGTTTCTCTTCGCTAGGAAGGATAAATATTACGTCTAGATATGTAACGTGTTGCTATGGTGATGGGCTCACGGTCCTCTTTACTGAGAAGCGAAGATGATTCGGAGGACAGCAGCGTAAAGGAATGCGGAGCCGATGACAGTGTGCTGTGAGCGGCGGACTGTTACCATAGAAATAGGGGATCGTCCTGAAGCGCGCGCGCGCAAAGCGCCAACGCTTATTTTATCAATGAAACAACAGGTTTCGCGTGAGAACGAGGGAGGAATGGGTAAAACAGAACAACAAAAAAGAAAGGTGTGTTGCATTTAAGAACATTTTAAAGAGATAGCTCACCCAAAAATGAAAACTCTGTCACCACTTCACCCGTTTTCCAAATCCATGTGGGTTTTATAATTCAGTGAAACGCAAAAGGAGATATTTTGAAGAATATACAGATGCATTGATATCGATGGTCAGTGAATCGATTAATAAAAACAGACTATTCGACTCCCAAATCTCATTTCTGAAGACGATATTATGATTTTTAGTCAGCAGCAAAATTTTGTCTGTCTATCCAATCTTATGGTTCCAGAAAACAACATTTTTACATAGAATTTAATATATGGAATTAAATAAATAAATAAAAATTCTATTTAATGTATTTAGAAAAAAATGTATACAGTGCACAGATCAGTTTGATGGTTAATCTTCTGTCATTGTCACTGCATGGACAAGAAATATTAGATTTTAATATCTGTCATTTTAACGACTTTTTATGGCACTGGTGGCAAAGATTATATGGTAACCAAATAATACCATATTTTAATTTTTGCGACTACTGTATAGTCATATTACTTTAATATGGGATCTTTTTCTGTTAAGTTTATGAAGCAGCTTTCTGAAACTCATTCTGTGAAATAATTGTCATTGTAGACTTATCATTATAGAATTCATTAAACAATAAAAGTATAACATTTTAAAAAGTTACAAAAGTTAAAAGGATAGTTTACCCCAAAATGGAAATTCTTTTACGCACCATAATGTTGTTGCAAAACTGTGTGATAAATATGAGAAATATCTCTTTTTTTTTTTTACCATTGGTCACCAAAACAGTTTGGTAATGAACGCACTCAAAATATTATTTTGTGTGCTGCAAGAGAAGAAATGCAGCGTTTCAAAACAAAACTGTAAATGATGACAGAATTGTCATTTTGGGTGAACTATATCCCTTTTATTTAAATTACTATTAAGGTAAAGTGTTTTTATCTTGGGTGACTTGTCACCATTTTAAGTTGTTACAATTTTAATGATGCTGTGGTTTTGTGTGTCACATGATTATTAAAAGTGTTCTTTTAAAAGTTTTTTTTTTTTGGAAAAATAAAAGAGTTTAGGATGGAGTATAGCACGTCACACTGTTGACACCGCTTGAACACGTTGTCACCTGCCAAGCACATTTCAACAGCTCTTTTAGAGAGAAAAAAAAATGATGGGAATTGTCAGGGATTTGACATTCGATTCTTCCAGTTCTGTCCACACAGCTTATTTCTTTGCACTTTCAGTTCTATGAAACCCTATTAACTGCCCTTTATATTTCCAGGATGCTGGACACGAAACGTAAGAATAAAAATTGTTGGATTTTAGCTAGTATTGTGTGGCCATATATAGCATATCCAGCCTATGGAAGCACATTCACTGAGTGTTCAAACACAGCTGAACACATGGACACAAGCAATCATTTTGAAAGCATTGTTATTGGCAGCTGTTGTTCACAGATTGTCAAAGGAACAGTAACAGATTGCACTTTTGATACAACAGAATTTGCATTCAATATATTAGAATTTTAATCTTGTTTAAGGATAAAATCCTATTTGGTCTCAAATGTGACTCAGATGACAAAGGTAGCAAAAAAAGAGGTAGTTAAAAGCTTGATTTCTTTAATGCAAGAATCATTATTGTACATTAACAATTCAATGGTCTCTGCACAGCTTTTTTTACAATATGTACCACAAGTCTATGTCAGCACCTACAGGTATTTACATTACATAATGTTACACTGGAGACAAAGGTGCTGGGGAAAAGAGTGACGAAAGAGGATGAGTGAAAAAGATGGGATGCTTAGGAAGAATGAAATTATTGGAGAAAAACAAGAGTGATTGAGAGATGTGCATGACAGCGGATGTATGGCTATCACAGCACTTGTGCCTGCTGCTAGAGCAGAATTAAGAGAAGGCAAAAAAATCATGAATAACATTGTCAATAATATTAAAATAAAACTTTTGTTGCTTTTCAAAGCCGCAGCGTGGTAACTGAGAGCTGGGGCAGTGACAGGTGCTGGAGGAAGAGGCAGGTACCACACACTCTTAACACAAAACTCATCAGTCGTTCACTCACACACATCAAGTACTTGTATACACACGCAATCATACAGACATTGCTCATTATGTTGCGAACATGCACACAAAAATGTTTTCTTGTTCCTGCGTTCGATCGCATCTCCATTCAGCCATAACACAACCTTACACACACACTCACACACAATCAACTCACGCAGCAATATAGTGAATGAGGGTTGTGTGTTTGTCGACAGGATCCTATGGAAGGGCACTTAGGCCTCTGCACTGAACACCGTCTCCCACCGATCACCTCAACTGGGCTCTGTAGACCAATCAGAGAATGTGCTGGGCTGTGGTGAGCACTGTTATTGGCTGCTTTTATTTCCTGGTCTGAATAAAGATGGGAGGATGACTGAGGAGTGGCATTTTATTCACGCATTTCGCTGTTGTCGTTTTCGTTTTCTTAAGAGCTCAGATCATCCTATTGCGTTTGTGAGTGGGCGAGTCTGTTATGACATCATTGCACTGGGCGGAGCTTCGTTTCCGAGTTCCGTTGTCGAGGTGGAGCGCCATCTCCTCGGCAATGAAAGTGTTGAGGTCCACGTCGTGGAGACCGTTTCGGCGGCGACTGGGGGCGGAGCTGGCGCTCAGGTGTGTAGGTGAACCTGGGGCTCCGGAGCGCATACTGATACTCGCCATGGCTCCACTTAGACCTTCAACACACAGGTAGGAAAACAAATATGAAATACAAATGACTTAAACATGCATTTCACACACCCTAACTCATCAAAACAATGAAAGGCAACATGCTACTACTATATGTTCAAATTTGCAATATCTAATCAAAAATTGTTGTTTAAAATAGAAACTACAGAACCCTACACATCACATGCATATAAATTCATTCCCAGCAATCTGAATTAAGCCATAGGAACAAATTCTTAATTTGTGGCCACGATACATATTTTTGCCTGAATGTCATGTGCAGGGCTCTGCAAAAGAGAATTAGCGAGTCTAGTTTGTGTGCTCAGAAAACCTTTGTCAGTGACATTTTGCTGTATTGTGCCATACTATTTCTATGAAAAATAACATATTTGAACAATACTAGAGGCCGTAGAGTGAGATGCAGTGGAAAGTGTACAACACATATTGCCCAAAGCAAGGAAGCACTTTATATTATACGCTTCAAAGAATGTCTTAAAACATGTTTATTTTCTGTTCGATACGAATGAGAGGTTTGAGATACATACATACATACATACACACACACACTCATTCATATCTATAGATAGATATAGATATACTGTATATCACATATAGCAATTTGGGCCATCCTTCAGCAATCAAGCAATTAAATGGCACTCTCGTCAAACGCACTCACCATGCAGAGCAATGGCCTCCCTGAAAGGCTGCAGGTCTGTTTCTACAGATGAACTTGTCTCCGAGGACGTGGGTCGGCTTGGTGACACCATTGCAAGTCTTGGCGGAGCCCTGGAGCTACGTGGCGGTGGGGCTTTACCACAGAGGAAGCTGATAAGATCCTCACGCCGAATAGTCCGCCTCCTTTTCTTCACCCATGCCAGGACATCTTTGTTTCGTCTCTGATGACCAATCTGAATACCCAGCTCATAACTCCGCTGATGGGCATCAACGCTCTCTGGAAAATGGGGGAAAAAAAAAAAAAAACTTGGCATGAGTATTTCTGTATGCATGTCAGGAATCAGCCCAGCTGCATCAATGTCTCCAAGTGTTTTATGCCCAATGAAGTCAGTCTCATTTAAAAATTCTAATAAGGGCTTTTGATTTCAGAAACTGTTATACGGCATCAAGCAGAGAGCAAGGATTTTATGTGAAGAAGAAATGGAACAGCAGGTAAATTATTGCTGATAATTAAAATAGGAAGCTTTTAATAACATAATTACGTAAATGTTACATCAACTTCCAAAGCAATTGCGTAACACCATAAATTTTAATTCTGCCAGAAACAGCAGCATCACCTCCTCAGGAACAGCAGCCACTGTTCTTCAATATATTATTTTCAATCCATAATAGGCAACAAATAAACCGACTCAACCATAACTGGCAGGCATGAAGATTTGTTTCAATTGACAGGGTTTCCATTGCCAGGCTGGAACCAGGTTGAAATGAATTATACGCTTACAAAATCTTGAGATGGGGTGCATGAAATGATTCAAGGAGATAAAATCTCACCAAGGTGTTTATAAGAAAAATGAGGAGGGGGGGGGTTAGAAAATACAGACTTGAACCGAACAATTTCTGGTTCAAACTGTGAACTTCAACACTAAACTTTTGATTGATAAATACAGAACACAGTGAGCAGGCAATCTAACTTGAACTGACCACATCCTATAAGCTTCGAAAACTTCTCACCATGGATAACTTGCTAAATCAGTCATATGTAGGCAATGAGCTCAAGTAAACTGAACAAACAAACACTCCCTGTTCCTGACAGCTCCTAAAGTCAAATCATCCACATGACACATCTGACAACCTCCCCACCACATCATCTCTCATTACCCCAACCAAACACACCAACATATGAATGATGACTCAAGTTTTGCAAGCAGACAATGCCGTACACATGTCTGTGATGAGTTTAAGGTCTCATAACTGCAATCTAATAAAACACAACTACTCTAGGCAGTGAATAAGACTGTCTCTGTTACAATCAGAGAGATTCTGTCTGAAGAGAGGAATAAATCAATAGGATTTTAAGCACTGCTGCCGGCCATATTGTTGCTAGTCTCAAATGTATGAACAACCTAAACACTGTTCAACAACTTTTTTTTTAAAAAAGCAAACAGGTGTTCTCCATTATAAAGTAGATTCCAGAAAGAAAGGAAAAACCTTTGTTCTGTTGTTCTTTCTGCATGTTACAAAATGTCTTATTAGTGAAATGAGTGGTTGAATTACTCACTTAACTGATTTATTAGAAAAAACTGTTTCACAGCCAAACCCTTTCACACTTATTCTATTTTGTTGTAACCTAGATTGATTCACATGACGGACAAACTGAACAAACAACACATCGTTCAGTAGCTACTCATTCATGAACAAGCTGCCGTGTCACTCCAAATTTTGTTCAGACTCAAAACACTGACTCTAAATGGAACATATTAGTACCTTAAAGATACATTTTAGTACCTTTTGAAAGGGTACCTCCCTAGTAACAGTTTTGTACTCTAAAGCTATTGGTTTGTGCTACAGTTAAGGCTCATTCACAGCAACGATGAGAGCTGTAACAATAGTTATCATTTTAAGTTCTAAAATAATCATTCTAATTTTATGAGAATAGAGAAGACCACAAACAGAACAATAACATGTTGAGGAACGATATCATTGGAATCACTTTCAGAACAATTTTTTTTCCCCCAGATGATAAATGATAAAAACATTAGCCAATCAGAATCTACCTGACTTTAAAGAGCTCAAGCATTTAAAGCCACAGGCGACAACTGAAAATTGTGCTTATAATAAACAGAATATCACTGTTGGTACTGACACTGGTATGGTATGTATTAATATAGTTATTTTTCTTAATGTGAATAGGCCTGTTGTGTTTAAAAGCAGGAATGACCATAAGTGTACGAAAGATGTGTGTCTTAAAAAGACTAATTTGAAAACAGCAATATGTTCACAAACAAAACACAAAATTAATACAGTGAGCTGCAGTCCAATTAACAACGAAAGTTGGTTTAAAAATTCTCAACTTACCTTTGTATAGGTTAGTGACGGCAGTTGCAGCATTTTGAAAGGGAACCCATAAGGAAAGCCCCTGTTGTTGACATACTCTATCTGAAGGAGTGAACAGACAGGAAATGTTTACGTTGCAAGTGGAGATAAATCATTTCCCGTCTTAATGTGAGACATACCTTTAGCCACTGTGTTTAAAGAAAGCCAAGAAAACACCCAAGACAACTAAGCCAACATCAGCTTTATATTTAGTACCTTAACAGTCTCTCACACTGGATGTGTGTCACAAGATAGTGAGCTGCCTACTTAAACAGCACTTTTGGGCAGCATAAGCGCGCTTGGAATGTTCTAAAAGCGTCTATGATGACCATAAGTGCGGTCTACATAAGCAGTTCTCTATGTTTTGAGACACAGCCATTAATTACACGACGTCTAAATTTGATATGTAGCAAGAGGACTCTACGCCATTTTGTTGAGTAGCTTTAGTGTATCTGATTGTACCGGGTTGTCCAAACCACAACTTTGTGTATGAAAACGTGCACTCGCAAATTAAACCAGCTGTATGGTGTTTTATCTATGTAATAACAAATATGAACAAAACAAGCTCTGACACAATAACTCACAATCTTTCAACTTAGCCTGCTAATCCTGCCTTCGCCATTTTGTTTCGCATATTATTATTGTTAAAGAATAATCACACGTTCTCATCAGTTCATATCGTAGTTTGTATTGCTACATCTTTTTGTCTGCACACATGACGTTTGAGTTCATAACAGAGGAGTTTTCGATCACAAATCGAGTTATTTTCATCAGAAGAACTCCTCCCTGCACTTCGCCATTTTGTTTTGCTGATAGACAACCAGCTGGGTGACGCTTTAAATTTCTTTAAAATATCGCGAAAAACGTTTAAATGTACTGAAACTAGTTTTATCGATAAACAAAGACGGGTAACCGGTGACATTTCTGGATTGTGTCCTCACAGAAACTGATTTGTGTGACAGTTTACGTTGCTCGTCTGCCACTTAGCATCAATGCTAATCTGTAAACGCCACCGACCTTCAAAACAGCCAAATAAGGGGCCGAAATAATCTTAATTGAGCCCTAAATGTGTACTTTATTGTAAAGTAACTCCTCAGCATCTTAATTAGGTCGCATTAGATTTAGTTTGGTGGCTATCCCTTGAGCTTATGAGTTAGTGTCCTTTGTTTGGCAGTGTCAGCTAACTTAGCCAGCTACGGCTAGCTCTCAGTGACTTTTTATTACATATTTCGCACCTTTATACAGTTGTGCGACGGCGGTGGCGGAGTTCTGGAAGAGATGCCAGAGTTTTTGTTGGCTCTGCTCGGTCTCCTCCTCGCTCGGTTCCTCTTGCTCGGCCTCGGCTAGGCACTGCCGCTCCCATTTGGAGAACCAGTGCTCGGGTCCGTGTTCCTGGATCTCCGCTTCCCCCTCCTCCTTCTTCTCCTCCATGGCCACAAAAACACTAAAACCGCTGCTGCAATGCTCTAACGTTCGCTTAAAAAGTTCTCCGCGGTGATTAAACCCGGCCGTGGTCGACTGTCGGCGGCGGCCTCATCGACAGCTGTTAGTTTACGTCTGCATCGCGAACGGTGCTTGCACTTCTCCGCCACACAGTCGATGAAAACAACTTAACGTTGCCGAGACTCAAACCCCGCCCCTTGAATTATGCTCGACGCCGATTGGCTACAGAAACGTGGGGGGCGTGGTTAGGCGTCAACGGCTAAACTGTTTATTAGATGCGTCAACTGTCTGTCAGCTGTCACGGAGCGACAATGGATGAAGACACCGCCCCTGTTTATGTGAAGCGCCACACCAAATACTTGAGCCTCCCTCAAGTACACTGAATAAGAACGCAAGATTGCGCAAGCCCTTAATGAGTCCCTATTCATGCAACGAGTGTCCTTTACAAAGTCTTTCCCTGTTGCTCTACTGTTCATTACAGTAGGCGTCTGTTAAACAAAGAAGGGATTTTGATTATACAGCCAGTTGTGATGACCTTCTTTGGCCTACAGAGGGCGTCATTATACAAGTACACCAATGCATCTTTCGTGCTCAAAGCCATTTAAAGTCATAGACGTCTTTACAGTAGGAAACGAATTCAGAGAAAATACAATTTCACGGTGACATATTTTAAAACAACTCTCTTTTTATGTATAAACACAAAACTGTAAATCATTCCCTCTAAAAAAAAAAAAAAAAAAAAACATGATAGGGTCATTCTGCGCTTTTATTTAAGCCTGCAAAAACTGACATATGAAATAATAGTCACACGTTTTTAAATCAAGCTTAAATATTTGATACATCACACTTTTATGGGTCGTATTGTATGATGAATATGTGACCCTGGACCACAAAACCAGTCATAAGTGTGAGTTTTTCGAAATTGAGATTTATACATCATCTGAAAGCTGAATAAATAATATTTCCATTGATGTATGGTTTGTTAGGATATAGGACAATATTTGGCCGAGATAACTATTTGAAAATCTAGGATCTGAGGGTGCAAAAAATCAAAATACTGAGAAAATCACCTTTAAATTTGTCTAAATGAAGTTCTTAGCTATGCATATTACTGATCAAAAATTAAGTTTTGATATATTTACGGTAGAAAATTCACTAAATATCTTTATGGAACATGATCTTTACTTAATATCCTAATGATTTTTGGCATAAAATAAAAATGGATAATTTTGACCCATACAATGTATTTTTGGCTATTGCTACAAATATACCCAGCGACTTAAGACTGGTTTTGTGGTCCAGGGTCACATATGAGGTTCACACTTGATTTTATTCAGAGGCCCAATCTGGGCAAAAATATGCAACTTGGTGCAGTTGCTGATAAAAATAAAAAATTGAGATGAAATTCTGATGAGAGCTGTATAATATAATCTCTGTAGTTGTTATTGTTGGGGACAAAACATGGGCCTAATGCAATGCAATGCTATGATGATTGAGAGATATGAACAGATCTGGACAGAAGTGGAGTAGTTTTACTTTACTCAAGTAAATTTAAAAAGTATCTGTACTTTATGTGTGTGTTTTTTTTTGGAAAACTTTTACTTCACTACATTCCAAAGCATAATGTCACACTTGAAACCTTTCATAAATAAAAGTAGTGTTTGTTGTTGTTGTTTACCTTAAATAAGGCCACTTAACATTAAAAATGTAGTACTATCTTGTACTCAAGTAAAACTTTTTTACTTGAGTAAAAGTAAGAAAGTGCTAGATTTCTAATGTAATTAAGTATAAATTATATTTAATATGAAATATAATGCAGTAAAATGTACAATATTATGCTTTGGAATGTTGTGAAGTAAAAGTTTTCTAAAGATAAACACTGTGATAAAAAAAAATCCTCAAAAAAAGAAAATCATTTAAAAAAGCATTGATAATCAAGTAAACCTAAGTTGCTTCTGTCCAGTTAATGTTTATTGTTAAAAATAAGTAAATATTTCACAACAAATAGACGTGTGCCACAAGCTATCAATCACATGATAGAAGTCATGTAGTAGATTGTGGATAATTTAGAAATTTGCATATTAAATATGATATAGTAGTCTTATGATATAGTGAAACTCATCATTGAGCTATACTGAATTCATATTATTTCCACTGATTTTTTTACAGTAAGTAGGTTTTGATTGCATTTTACAAAAAGTTTAAGCATGTAGAAAGTCAAAATGTTATGTTGCTAGAAATTGTTCATTTTTCCTATTGCGTATAAACATTTAACATATTTTGAACTGTGTTATATGTTGTTTCATAAGTGCAGGAGTTACATAGCAACAGGTGTTACGTAGAACCAGGGCGTGTGAGGACTTTGACAGGAGACACGCAGTGACCTCTGGTTGTATGGGTAATTCACGTCTGGAGTATAAGGTCCTGAAAAGGTGGAGCATCAATAGACACTTAAATGTTCATTCCACCTGGAAGCTTGACACTTTTTTTCTCCTCTTCTCTGCTTCAGTTTCTCTGGCTCCATGGATGTGAGTGAGCTAAAAATGTTGCCTGCCGGGGAAAGCGATGGCACAAAGGTGTGTGTAAAAGTGCCGGGCCCAACTCTGACATACCAGAATATTCTCTACTGCATTAGAGAAAGCCGTGGACCGTGCCGCAAGAGAGGACCTGAGCGAGAAATCCTAAAAAACGTCAGGTTAGTGTCTGTGTGTGTTTATGTGCTGTAGAAACCGAGCAGATGCGTCATAAGAACTGACATCTCACACAGACCATATTCAGCAAAACACACTGCTGTCTGTCATTTTGATACAGATAACATTTATCTTTAAGATAAGCATCCCAGATCCATTTGATATGCATGTGTATATTACTGTCTTTCTATGTGTTTTAGTGTTTTTATATCTGGAAAGGAAATGTTTTGTGACCTAATGCTAAAATATTTGTCCAGAGTTTAGATGTTTAGACATTAAAATAAAAAAGAAGAACTGAAATTGTAATTCTCCATAGTTTTTGTGCGTCAGTGTGTTCTTTCTTTCTTTCTTTCTTTCTTTCTTTCTTTCTTTCTTTCTTTCTTTCTTTCTTTCTTTCTTTCTTTCTTTGTGTGTGTGTTCTATGCATTTGCTTACTTTGGATGAGAAACTGTGATGATCATTGTTTTTCTATTATTTTTATAATATAAATGTTAAACAACACTTTGTATTCCTTTCCATAACAATGTACCATATTTAATGTTATTATATGTACATAGACTGCTCTTTTGTTGCATACATCATAATGAAATCAGATCAAATTCAAAATGTACTAGCATTTGATTCAATTGTTAAATAAAAAAGTGACTTTGTAAAATTAAAAGATATAATTTACACTACTGTTCAAAATATTTAGTTTTAATTGTCCTCTAGTTTTAATATGTTCAGGCATATTAAAAATATGATTGATTTAATTTAGATGTTGCCGTATAGAGCGCATTTTTAGGTTATTTGATCAAATTTTTACAGTGCACTGTTTTGCTGTTTCCTGTTTCAGTGGAATCATGAAAACCGGCCTGAATGCAATCATGGGAGCAACAGGAAGCGGAAAAACATCGTAAGACGTTCACAGAATCAACCGACTATAGATAGGTTATGACTGATGAGGAGCTGGCAACTACACTCAATTTCTAACCTTTGTTTTTGTTGTGTGAAGGCTGTTAGATGTGATCGCTGGAAGGAAGGATCCTCGTGGTTTGCGTTCAGGTCAAGTTCTGGTTGACAACAAGGTCGTGACCTCTGACCTCCGTCTCATGTCTGCGTATGTCGTACAGGTGAGAACGCAGAATTTTGCAGTCAGTCGTATGTCTTCTCATGAGGATAAAGGAATATTCTGCTCTGTTGTGTGGCACATGTATGTGTTAATGCAGGGAAGATTATTGTGGAATAGAATTATTTTTGTCTCCTGTTCAAGAGTCTTTTGCTTAGCTCAAAATCAAACACATTCATTTAGCTGGTTTAATTCTCAACATTTTCTTTGATCTGTGTGAGTCTGTCTGTCTGTGTCCTTCTGTAGGATGATATCCTGATGGGCACTCTGACTGTGCGGGAGAATCTTTTATTCTCTGGAAATCTGCGGTTGCCAAGGAAACAGTATTCCACTGCTGATAAGAAAAAAAAAGTGGAGAGCATCGTTCAGGAGCTGGGATTAGAGGACTGCGCAGACACCAAGGTTAGTCACAAATGCATGCTACTGATGTTTTTTAGGTCCAGCTCTTTTAATGTAGTTTAAAACAAACAAAAAAGCAATTAATATAAACATTGTCTTGAATAAACCACTTATTCATTTTGATCATTTTTGTGGGGCATATACTCAGAAATGTAACTGTCCTGAGATTGCAAATAAAATAAAATAAAATAAAATAAAATACTGAAAATGTATTTATTAATTTGGTATAGTCTTGTTTTTAATTTTTTACATTTTAATTCTTAAAATTATTAATAATTGAAAAATGTCTGTTCTGAAAAATAAGTCACAAGGTTACAAATATATTTTATAAAGATATTTTATGACAAGGTTTTCATGCTATTAATAATTCAAAAATCTTTTGACCTAAAAAATTTAATAAATAATTTAATAAATTAATTAATTAAATATGGTACATGTCGTTTAAATAAAGGCTGTCAAAAATACAGTAACACATTAATTTCTGTGATTAATATTTTCTGTTTAACATATGAAAAGTATTTAGGCAATTAATGTTTTTCCCTTCCTCAAAATATTACCAAAAGTTTTCACTAGTAAAATAAAGCAAAATAAACTTATAATTATATTGAGACAGAAGCATCATTATATTTCTATATAGACAACATGTTATGTATAAAAGGCACAGCTAAATGTGACATTTATTATAATGGCTTTATGTGAAGATTGTTTTATGTTCACTTAAATTAAAAGTTTGAATATTTTTTTTATATTCTTTAGCCGTTTAGGCCTATTAAATGTTACAAATAATGGCACTGTTTTACTGTAATGTTGAATGGCTATCCAATATTTACTCATTGTCTCCTCAGACATTGGTCCATAATTCCATGCCATAATTCATAGTACTTATATAAAGATGCTGTTAAACAAAAATGTCAAATATAATGTCAAAACTATATTTATGATTACAAATTTTAATGTTGTGCAAAACATTTGTTTTGTTATTGATTGACAGCACTAATTGAAATGTGTTAAATAGATACGTCTTTTTTCAAGATTGGTACAGCGTTTATAAGAGGTGTATCAGGAGGAGAAAGAAAGCGCTGTAGCATTGGAATGGAGCTCATTACGTCTCCTACTCTTCTGTTCCTGGATGAGCCGACCACAGGCCTCGACTCCAATACAGCTAACAGCATCATTGCTGTCTTGCACAGGTACAAACTTGTTTTAATAACCCTCCGTCGCCCAGCTTATTATGCATCTCATATAATGCTGCTTTGTTTGGTAATCACTTGAAATCTTTATGTTCACGTCATTTGATTTTATCACTTCTACTGTCCTCTTTCTCTCCTCTGGTCATTCAGGTTGTCACGGGGTGGTAGAACTATAATTTTCTCTATCCACCAGCCACGTTACTCAATCTTCAAGCTCTTTGATCACCTGACACTTCTCCATAAGGGAGAAACTGTTTATACTGGCCCTGCCGTCAAAGCCGTGGACTACTTCCAGAGTCTGGGTAAAATATATACATATATTCGATATGAATGAAAGGAAAACTTTTTATTTGAGTGATCTCGTCCAACTTACTAAAATATCACTGCTTTTGGACACTAGAACGATGGTATTCTTTGAAATTCCTTGGAGTTCCATATAAACACTGATATACAAATATAGTAATACATCATATATAGTATTTATTTATTTTATTCATTTATTTTTTTATTTTTTTGATCAACAACAAAAATAAATGTTCTATTATTTGCTACACTAAACAACATTTAACATAGTTGCATAATGCATTTTTTTTTTTTTTTTAAAGTGCCAGGGTTGCCAGAGTTTAATAAAAAAAATACAAAAAACGAGTAGCCTTTTTGCTTCTGCAAACACAAAATACTGCAGTATTCCATAAAATATAGAGTCAGTGGCTAGTATCTTCACTACATTTTCTTGCTATATAATAGAAAAAGAATATTTATCTGTCTTGTTTTTAGACATTATTAAATGCATTATTTATATTCATCATTATTTTCTCCTCTGTTGATTAGGTTATAGGTGTGAGGCTTTCAACAACCCTGCAGATTTCTTTCTGGACATAACAAATGGGGAGGTCCTCTCTTCAATGCCAACAGGTGATACACATACACAGGCATGCAAATATGAACACATATAAATGAAACTAAGGCATTGACTTACATAAAGTAATAAATGTTTTGTGGTATTGTTCAGTCACATGGTTCAGTGAATCAAAGGTTTCTCTCTGTTCCTCAGAGAAGTCATTGGCTGAGCTTTACAGGGAGTCTCACTACTGTGCCGCTGTCAAAGAGGATTTGAAATGTATCACTGGACCATCAGATCTCACAACTGAGGCCGAGAGCAAGGCAGCATCCTATGCCACATCATTTTTCTACCAGGTTTGTTTTATAAGACAAAAAAAATATTTTTGCATGTGTGTCCAGTAAATGATTAACCAGTATATTACCTTGACCTGCTGTTGAACTTTAGTTCATCTCTGTTATCAGGTCAGTCATGGGTGAAATGAACAGTGAGCTATAAACCTTGTCTTTCAGATAGTTAGTTTTTTTGTGTGTGTGTAGCGTATGCTTACGTGAACTCATGTATGCATGTTTGTATGTAGTTAAAGGTGGTATGCTGGAGGACAATGCTGAACGTTGTCAGGAATCCTCAGACCTCATATGCTCAAATGGCAATGAACATTCTCTGTGCTCTGCTGATTGGACTCATCTACTACCAGATGCCTTCAACTCTTCCTGAAGCCTTGCAGAACAGGTACTGATAGATCCATGCATACATGCATCCATCCATCCATCAGTTCATCCATTCTTCATGCAGTTTGTGTGTGTGTGTGTGTGTGTGTGTGTGTGTGTGTGTGTGTGTGTGTGTGTGTGTGTGTGTGTGTGTGTGTGTGTGCAGGATCGGAGCGTTCTTCTTTCTCATCATCAATATGGTGTTTGGCAACCTATCAGCAGTTGAACTCTTTATTAATGAAAGAGCAATCTTTGTGTGAGTATAATATTAGCAATTATGTCAAGACAAGTCACTCTTGTTTTTATAGCACTTCATACAATACAGATGGTTTCAGAGCAGCTTTACAGTTCATCCAGTTATGCTTTTAAGTGTGTTTATCTATCGGTGTTATTTTAGTGTTATTTATGTAATATTATAGTATTTATCCATATTTTTATATTTAAAAATATACATTATATTTTTTATTTTAATTTTAGTTTTTATTAACTTTGTTATGTGCTTATTTTTTTTTATTGATTTTGAATATTTAGCTAGTATTTTTATATACTTAAACCTATTTTACTTCAGTTTGTTGCAAAGACAACATTTTTTAGTACATTTTAAGTTTAGATAAAATATTTGTGTTTTATTTTATTTCCAATTTATTTAACTAACAAAAGGGATTTTTAATAGTTTTAGGTTTAGTTTTGCTTAACAGTAACAACTTTGCAAGTTATGTGTCCAGATTGTATGAAATTAAACATCCTTACATCAATTTTTCTTTTCCAAAACCAAGTCTGTTTATATGTGTGCGTTTTAGGCACGAGAACTCTGGGGGATATTACCGTACATCTGTGTATTTCCTGTCCAAGGTGTTTGTGGATCTGTTACCAAATCGCATTGTGCCGATTTTCATCTTCTCCAGCATTTCTTACTTTATGATGGGTTAGCAAACATAATACATTATTAGTACACTAAACATGTGGCACATCATTAAAACTATCAGTAGCATGTATTCTATACTAAATAAAACACGAATATGCACAGTAAGTGTACATATATATATTTGTGAACAGGATTGAATCCATCATTCACGGCCTTCCTGTGCTTTGCATTGACCATGTCCATGGTCAGTCTGGCAGGAGTCAGCTTGGCCTTCCTGGTCAGTGCCAGCGTGAGCACATTCGCCATGGCCAACGTCCTCATTACCTTGCCTTTTGTCTTCATGATGGTCAGAATTCAAACATACACACTAATGTTACCAGTATGTTCTTGTACCATTCTCCCTTTCTTATTCGCTCTCTCTCTGTGTCTCTTTGTTGCAGGTATTTGGAGGGTTCCTGGTGAATCTCAACTCCATGCTGAACTGGCTGTCCTGGCTCAAGTGGGCCAGTATCTTCAGATATGGACTAGATGTAAGGAGGATGCAAAAAGTGTTAATAAATTAAAAGTGTGCATTTAAATGCATCTTTAGCCTACTCATTATCAGATTGTTTAAAAAGTGCTGATTATTGTGTTTTGTTCTTTTGTAGGCTGTGACTATAAATGAGATGAAAGGGCAGGTCTTCTACAGTGGCAATGCAACGTAAGTTGCTCAAACCGTAGATAAAGTGTAATGACAGTTCGGTTAAGTTCACAAATTTTATAACTCGACCTCTTGCATCATGACAAACATACAATACCGTTCAAAAGCTTGGGGTCATTTAGATACGATTTTTCTTTAATACTTTTATTCAGCAAGCTTGCATTAAATTGATTAGTACAGACATGTTACAGATTTCTACCCTTCACACATTCATTCATCAATTCATTTTTTAACTTACCAGTATTTGATTTCTTTCTCATGGTCAGACTAACAGGAGAGATGTATCTGCAGTCTCAGGGGATCGACTACAGTGTGTGGGGCTTCTGGCAGAACCAGGTGGCTCTTCTGGGCATTATACTGGTGTGCATGACGTTTGCATACATACAGTTGCGCAGGATCAACCGCTGGAAATAATGTGCATATTCTTCATAACAGATTCACTCGTACACACATTATGTAAATTCATGAAATTCTTATTTTGTTACACCATGTCCATTTCTGTATGTTTAATTCACATTTGTCTATGTAAATTATTAATCTAGGCTTTCTAGGATTGACACTGATACATTTTTGGAAATATGAAATGCTCTGTAAAGTTTAAAAAGGCCATGTTGTGCAACATATCTGTATATAAAATTCATTATCAGCTATTTAAATGCTTTTCTGCTAAATTTAGTACAATTATTAGATAAAATGATTCATGAAAGTGACTAAATGTTTCTCTTGTAAAATCACTGTTTGTGCAGTTGGACTATTAACTCAACTTTATAGTTACTGACATATAACCTTTGTGACATGTAAATATAAATGAAACTTAAGTTCTCAGTTCTTTGTGCACATAGAAGGCATGTACTTCAAAAATGTATGGTCATAGATTTTTCTCTGTTTAACCAAAATTTCAATATACGTTAAAATTTATTTTTCATATATTTTGATCTATATTTGTTTATCACATCAATACAATTTTAATGTGTAGCCTAGTAGTGTGCTAAAGTGAATGCATGTTGTATTGCTTACATAGACCGTGAGTAATGTAGCCTAACCACTAGGCGGCAGCAGCGTTCCGAGTCATGACCCGCTGTCACTTACATTCTGCACGTTCCTCCATGTCTTCCGCTGCCCTGCTATTAGTTACACACACAACTGTATTTTTTAGAAGTAGTTTGATGATCTATTATCATAGTAGCTATCAACTGAAATTTGTCATTCTGTCTTTTATCTATACATGCATACAGCTCACACATGCCATCATAAACCATGCAAGGCATTTGTTTACTGGATATTTTCATATTGCGAAAAATGAATTCTCAGCTCATCTGTCTTTGTTTATCTGTAACACAATTTAAAGTGAAATCTCTCCATCACATAATTTGTCCTTCAGTTGTTGCTGTAGTCTCTAAAACCCACAGAAAGCAGCTGCAGACATTTCTTTGTTATTGCCACATAGAATTTTCACATCTGTTAGATATTAGTAAATCCTTGTGTGTGTGTGTGTGTGTGTGTGTGTGTGTGTGTGTGTGTGTGTGTGTGTGTGTGTGTGTGTGTGTGTGTGTGTGTGTGTGTGTGTGTGTGTTGTGTGTGTGTGTATGTGGAGTGCAGTCTTCTTGAGTTTCATTCAGAGCCACACTGTCAGCGCAAAAAATCTTGGAAAGCCTCCAAAGTCGAGGTGGAGAGAATTCAGAGGAAAATAGTAAAGGAACAGAGGCACATACGATGGAGAAAGACAAAGAAAGAGAAGGAAGAAACAAAATCTACTCACATTTGCTTAAAAATGTCAAATTCTAGTTAAAATAAAATGTTATCATCGGTTAAATTAGGCTACTATGTGAGACGAATCTGCTTCTCTTGAAGAACTGTGGGAAAAAAAACAAAGCACACTTTTTGAGTATTTACTTTCCGACATTTTCTGTTTATTTCATTGTCATGTCCAGTTGCAAATGGCACATAATGAGAATAAAATAAAAAATGAAGTTCAAAAAACTGCATTTTCACACCTTAGGAGATCTTATCCCACTAAGGAAGGCACAAACACTTTATCTTTTTCTTTCAACACGTTCACATGAAAAAGCTTTAGCCGAAAAGTGCAAATCAACATGTTATCATCAATAAGCTAGAGTTACATAAAAAACACTATTGTTCCAGTAGTCAGAATAATGCTGAATACAAGTCATGTAACCCAAAATGGCCACAAACACCACAAGTAACAATTTGACAAACAAATGATTTTCTTCTGACTGATTTAGTGTGCCTGTGTATGTGAGTGTATAAGGAAATCTGAATCTCTCTGATGTGAACAAGCATATTTCTCCAGTTTTTCTGAGCCACGGTGCAGCTATTTAAAACCTGGCCTCATTACAGAAGCCAGTTCACTCTAAAAATGTTTTTGGGAGCAGGAACAAACCCTATGGCCGAAGGCTCAGCTTATAAGACACGGCTGTATGCCCATTTTGCATAAGCAAATTATTGACCATTATGCAATGGCACATTTAGATTCTAAATTTCCTTGAAACGGATATTGTAAGGAGCGAAACAAGGCCATGAAAGCATTTGAGAGGCAATGACAGTGACTTGAATGAGCCTACATGATGTGCATTAAATTGGTTAACATATTTTTGCAAGATTTCATGACAGAATTTCACCCCATTAATCAGTGGTAACACTTTTACATAAGGTCACAATTATTAACAATAGCCGATGTATTAAATAACATGAAATAATGTTTGTTTAACATTTATTAATAATGGCAGTTATTAAACCGTTTGTTAGTTCACAGTGCATTAACTAATGTTAATACATACAAATTATGATTTAAAAAAAATTATTAGTAAATGTTGAAAGTAACATTAACTAAGATTAATACCGTAGAAGTGTTGCAGTTCATGTTAGCTAATGTTAACAAATGAAAGCCTATTGTAAAGTGTTATCTTGAGATTGAGCAAAGAACACCAACAGTTTGTGCGACAATAATCCAGTTTTTAAAAAATATTTTGTCAGTACACCATCATCTTGTGCTTCTCTTAAAGGGACAGTTCCCCCAAAAATGAAAATTCTGTCATCATTTATTCTCCCTTATCTTGTTCCAAACCTGTATCCATTTCTTTCTTCTGCTGAACACAAAAGAAGATGTTTTGAAGAACACTGATAACCTCCCATTGGCTCACATTGACTTCAATTGTACTTTTTTGTTCATACAATGAACAAAAGTGTCCAATGCTTTTTTGGGGGTTTGCACCCCAGTGTTCTTCAAAATATTGTCTTTTATGCTGCACAGAAAAAAAAAGTTGTACAGGTTTCAGTAATATGAAGATAGAGTAGATTATGTCAGAATTCATAATTTTGTCTGAACTATCTATTTAATGTAATGAGTTTTAAAGTTTAAGCTAATTTGTGCATTGTGATCATTTGTGCATTTGTTTATACTTATACATTCAAATGTGTTTTTGTGTCTTGATCCATTAGTTTATGTTGAGATATTTTTGAATGTTGTGAGATATGGACTGTATGTTATCATGTGCTTATGCTGTAGAGAATGTGTTATGTTTAAGTATAGGTTTAAAGAACACACATGTTTGTTTGTGTGTGTAGATTGATGAATGTTTCTCAGTATTCCCACAATGTTGCATCAGCAATCCCCTGACCGCTGGCTTTGAGCACCCCGGCATGGTCTCCCTTAAGATACTTGCCCTCCTTTGTCTTAATGGCCACTTTATTATAATCACAGAACTCAAAGTGGAAATAGACAGGTGTGTCACTACTGCTGATCACGGAGCCGTCTGCCTCCACCGTCCAATACTTCCCCACTGAGTCTGACCAGAGAAATTAGAGAAATAGTAAGTAACAGACAACACAGAATTTCTGAACAAATGAAAATATTTTATAGGGCCGTATTATTGAATAAATGTTAAGAAATCATTAAATTGTTACATTTTTATAAATTCAAGTGATTATGCATGCTTTTGATTATTAACATTTAAATTAACCATTAAAATGGAATGCAGGAAAAAATGCAGGATGCAGGAGCCATTCAGTGAAAATTGAATGGCTCCAATGTTCTTCAAAATGATTTTGATTACCAAAATGTAATTTAAACATTAAAATAAAATCCAGAAAAATTTTAACAGAAAAATGGGATTTGGGAAAAAATTACACAGATTTCATAGGGCCCTAAGTAATTATTTACATCCTATCAACTGTTAGTAAATCTTCATGAATCGTAGTAGCACTATCACTCACCTCTGAGGCTGTAAGCATTGTTGTTGTACTCTAACTGGAAGACATCATAGGATGAGCGGTTGGAATCAAGTGTTCCAGTTCCTTGTTTGCGGCAACCAATAAAGCCGTGTTCCCCACGCAGCACTATCAATGGCCTGTTGATGAGCTTCAACACAAACTCCTCCTGCTCACCTGTTAAACAAAACAACACCGGCTACAACATACTGTACATGTGAAAGATAGGTGTGGTGCTATTCATTTACACATGCATGACAAAAATTGTAATTAGCCATTCAGACACAAACCTGCAGAGTCCACAGCAGCTGCCAGCTGTCCGTTCTTTTTGGCTGCCAAATATTTACCATTACTGGCCTTCAGTGCGACTTTTGAGCCTTTCCACTCAAGGCCAAAGAAACAACTGGAGGATCTGGGATAAACAGTCAGTTTCTTAAAAATCAACATGAAAAATAATCAAATTTAATTTAGTAATGTACATTTCTGGTCTTACTGAGCACAACTGAGCTTGTGTACTTTTTGTGTACTATATGTACAGTCTTTATATCTATTATATATATAATCTAACAAGATGACCATGCAAACAAACAAGGCAAGCTGTTATATTTGTATTCCCTATTGCCTTTATTAATTCCTCTTGCCATATGGTTCACTCCACAAATATCTTTCAATCTGGCTAGTCTACTTTTCTATCCTGTGCCTATTGTGTGACATTTTCCTAACTTAGTTAAGTACAGTTAATTGTTCTTACTTAGTGGAGGCAGAGCATTGGATCGCTCCACTTGGGGTGAGGCTCCAATACTTCCCATTGCAAGATCGGAAGGCACAGCCCTTTGACTCCCTGTCCATCTCCATCTGAAACACCTCCTGATCGGACTCCTCATCCTGATTGGCTGATAAATCAACCCCTAAAAAAATAGTAATTCAATCAGAGTGTGTTTGCAGCCAACAGACTCGGAGAGTAAAGTTAATCAAAACTGTGAACCCGTACTGTTTATCTTCATAAAGCTGTACTACAAAAGTGAAATGTGCATCTCTTTACATTCAGGAGCTCTTAACTTACCTTAGAAAAAACTCTATTTTGCTAACCAAGGCTGCATTTATTTGATCAAAAACACAGTAACAACAGTAATATTGTGAAATATTATTACAATTTAAAATCATGGTTTTCTATTTTAATATATTTTGAAATAGAATTTATTCCAGTGGTGGCAAAACTGAATTTTCATCACCCATTACCCCAGTCTTCAGAAATAACTAGGCTACCACTCAAAAGTTTGGGGTAATTTTTTTTTTTTTTTAACTTTTATTATGCAATATGTTAAACTGATTTTTTTTAAATTATATTGTTACAAATGATTTCTATTAAATAATATTATTAAAAATAATTATAAAAATTAAAAATCTCCTCTGCATTAAAATTCAAGTCCTAATGATGCTCTTCTGCATGCACGCTCGCGCGCGCGCACACGCATACACGCACGCACACACACACACACACACACACACACACACACACTGATTTCCAGAGTCTTTATGTTCATTTTGAGGCAAAAACTCAGAGCCAATTTAGCCTATAGCATGCATATTTGTCTTGTAAAATAGCTGTTGACAGTTTCCCAAGAAGGGCAGGACATCATTTTAAAAACGGTAACCTAAAAATGGCTACATCTGTTTTAGGTCATATAATATAGCTAAATCCTAATTACATAAACGTATGAAAGCAAATTCCATGGCTTAAATCAGGCAATTTGCACGTATTTTTTTACAGTGAAGGCTGAATCTTACAATCTTAAATAGAGCTCCATGCAGATGCAGTGTTTCACAATGAAGAGAGCATGCTAGAAAATGTGCAGCCACATTAAGAAGCTCTACTAAACTCTAAATGATTTACCAAAACCAAAAGTGACCTATTTCACTTAATTCACACCATTTCACATTCGCCCAACTGTGGTGCATAACCGTTATTAACAGCATTATTTATAAATCAGCATGCTGCAGTCACATCTCACCCTGGCGCATGGAGATGTTTCTCTCGTTGCTGGCGGTAAGCACCACTTGCCCGTGACTTTGCTCGAGGACGAACAGCTCATCTTTGCCGACGCGCGCGCTCTTGCCAGACTTCATGGTCCCGGTGGGGCCCGTGGGCGCGATGTATTTGCCCGTAGCGTCCCGGAAAGCCACCTTCCCCGCGCGAAATTCCAGCGTGAACCCAGTGCCCGTGCCCGGTTTGGCCGTCAGGGCACCGCTGCACGTGAGGAAGCGGTTGTCGGCGGTCTGCAGGTGATACCGGTGGTCCAGGTAGACGAGCGTGAGCAGCGAGTCCACGCCCCACGGCACATCGCGGTTCACGGCGAGCTCGCTCCTCTCGGCGCACAGATGCGCGTACCGCTTGCGCGCGATGCTGTATAGGTTCACCTGAGGATGGACGGCCAGGTGCACGTTCCATTTCTCCGCAGGCGAGATGCTTTGCGCAAAGCACGCGATCCGGTCCTCGGTCCCGCCCAGGTAGCGCGAGTGGGGGTCGGACTGCAGGGACCACCGGCCGTCGTCGTGGGCGATCACGAGGAACCGACAGTCCGCGCCGGGCTGCTCGCTGTCCGCCGTCACGTTGCCGTCCTTGTCGGTGGCGAGGTAGCGACCCAGGTGGCTTTTGATGAACACGGCATTGGAGTCTCCGTGATCACCGGACTGCTCCAGGGTCCACACCTGCTTTTTCTTCATGGAGCTCGCCGCGGCGTTGATTTTAAAACCGAACGTCTCCGCTGTCAGATATTTGTTGTTGGCGTTTATCAGCCCGAACCGAATCACCAAAGTCTCTCCTAATCCTTCCGAGGACATGCTGGAGCTGTTTGGATGTTACGGTTCGGTGAGAATCGGTGAGCAGCGGTTCCGAGGAGCGGGTGTGACTAGTGTGATGGCGAGAGAGAGAACAGAGAGAGAGAGACAGAGAGAGAGAGACAGAGAGAGAGAGAGAGAGAGAGATTGCGCGTGATGCTGATATGTAGGTTGTAGGCTACGTAAACTTTTTAGGCGTCTTGCTGTTTTATTTCACTCTCAGAAGCATCATAGATCTTGATAGCTGTTTGCAACACTTGATTTATTTCTACCCTGGTAAAATGCAAAGAGTTTGAACCGCTACCTTCCCACGTCATCTCCCTGCTGTTGCTATGGGAAGAGTAGGGCAATATCCTAAATTAAAGTGCCTTCCCTTGTGAAAAGAAGTAGCCCACACTTTTATGTTTTTAAAGTGTGAACAATGTAATAATCTTAGGACACTTGTAATGTGCATTAGAATGGAAATCTGGGTAACCCTTTATTTTAAGGTGTCATTGTTACAGGTTACATGTAGCCTACTTGCTATTATAGTAACACTTAATTATGCATAATTACATGTATAATGCATATAAGTAACCCTAACCTAACCATACATGTTTATATTATCACTCAGTACTTAAATGTATAATTGCACTGTAACAAGGACACCTTAAAATGAAGTGTAACCGAAATCTATATATATAGTTTCAGTTTATATTAAATATAATTTGAATTTAAGAGTGTTTTTGAGCAACTTACAGCACTTAAGTAGCCTATATTTATATGTAATTGCACAGTATTGGGGAGTAGTTACATGTAACAGAATTAGGTTTACTTTATTTAATTAATTAAAAGAAATGTAACTGTAATCTGTTACAGTTACTAAGAAAATGTGTAATTAAATTACAGTTACTTATGAAAATGTTAAAGATTACAAACATCTGAATATTTTCACACACACTTACAGATTTGATTGATTTCTCTTAAATATGCATTGACAGTTTCAGGAGTTTAGGACACAGAATAAAACAGGTTTATTTGATAAATTTTATTTCCTATTTTGGTTTGTGTATTTAATTTTTAAATTAACTGTTTGTTTCCCCCCCCCCCCCCCCCCCCAAGGCATTGTTAGATGTCAGTGTTTCCTTTCATGGCTATAGCAAAGATTTGATTTGATCAAATCATAGCTATTAAACTATTTTGTTATGATTTTAAATCTGTAATTAACCTCAGAACAATCTCTAAGTAAAAAAAGGTGTTAACATCTGATTTTGTGGTGGATGTGCTTTAAAATTAAATTATTATGATCATAATTCAAGTGATGAAGTATTTTGACAGTAATCAGTGTTGAGTAGGCTACTGTAAGGTTAACCCTGCCTGCTTTAAATGCTTTAAAATAATTAACAATTAAGAGAAAATGAGACATTTAAATTTAGAAAAGTAATCAAATGGAAGTTACATTACTTTAATAAAGTTAAAGAGGGTAATTTGTAATATGTAATATATTACATTTCCAACGTAACCTTCCCAACACTGTAACTGAATAATTACGGTTAAAGTATACTGCAGTGATGACAAGCATTTATGGTAAACTAAAATTTACATATTTGTAATTATGTATTTGTAATTTTAAAGCACGACAGAAGGTTATAAAAACAAAGATTTAACATTAAAGTGCATTTTTAAAAAGTGTTCATGTATTAAGAATAAGTCATGAAAGTGTACTCATTAAATACAATGTTTATTATTTCACTAATAGTTTCAGCAAATACAGTTTTTTAATAGTTCTAAGAATTGAAGTACACTACAAGGATTCACAAAAAATAATTTATTGTGAGTTTACTGAATCCTCATCAGATTTCTGTGAACTTAATTTAACAGAGTTCGGTGAAATAACAGGTTTTGCCAACTTTTCTCGATAACTTTACATGTTTGTTCAGTGTGCGTGAGTGAAATCCACAAAAGACAATGTAGAATGTCCCTTTGTCCACACCATAGCTAAGATGAGCAATATTTAAGACAGCAGTAATGATTACCAGTCCGCATTTGAAGTTTAAAACTGTAAAACTATAGATCGGGGTGAAAGAGATACTGAAGAGACCTTCTGCAACAGCTATCAACCTGTAGCTTTCCACTGAGGGCTTGAGCATGGTCAGTATCTGGATGATGATTCTTCTGGGAAAGCTAATGTTGCTGCAGGATGAAGGCCAGAAGGGGGCGCTCATCATGTGCTCTGTGCAGGTTTAACGCCCAGATTGAACAAATTTGTATGTGACTAACTGGAATAACAAATTGTCTCAGTGAGTGAATTTGAGATTTAGGCCCCATAAACTCCCACATAAAGCATGCTGAGAACTACAAATCCAGTTTTACATCAACTGAACAAGCAGAAAAATCATTTTTGATTACTGATTTTTCACATTCACCCGAAACATAATTTAATCTGCACATTTTAGAGAATTACAATAATCGAAATCAAAGTAACATAGTAGCCTATTGTTGTGTAGAACACAAATAATATGACAAATCAGCATTTCCCCATTTTTTTCTGTGCATTTAAATTTTTTATATTCTCAAGAGCCTCACCAGTGTCATTCAAGTCTATTTATTTTATTACAATAAGAATATTAAAAAACACAAGAGAAAAATTATACACCCAGGAAATCTATCTATCAGCAGTTAATGTAGTCATGGATCTAACTGTGTATTTTTGCCTGCTTGAGAACTCGTGCTGTGGATGTATACCATAATAATGCATATGTTCCCCAAACATATCCTCTGCTCAGCTGAAATAAGGAAATGGTGAAGGAAGCAGGAACTTGCTCAGGTTATTTTCAGGGCAAACAGCAGCTTTCCTCTTCCTCTTGTAAAAGACAGGATATTGATTGAGTCCTTTATGCTCTGTTGACTGTTTGATGGAAATTAAATCTCTCCACTCATACGCTGTCCTTTGCATTTCTGCGTATACACACACCTAGTGGGTAATCAAGAGATATAATTATTGATTGCATTAATGAAGTAATGTATTAGTCACATCAGTTAGGCTATTTTTTATACAGAGTTAAAATTCAACTTCCAAACAGAATCAACTTGAAATGTAAAATTTAAAAATACACTGATATATAACTATGTTTAGCTTTAGGTTGCATTCATATTCAAGGGATTAATCAGGCTTCATTTACTGTCTTAATGAGCTAAACTCCTGTGTGGCCCAGAGCTACACATTGTCAACCTGCTTCCAGGCTTCCAGACTGCTCTGTCAGTTGAAAATCAGCATTGACGGAGATACACCCATAATCACTGTGTGCTAATGAAGTTACGTAAATGATGCACAATGTGCAAATCTCTGGATTTAATGAGGTTCATCTATCAAACCCAACTAATGAAACCATTAAGTGAAAATAACATCCTAAAATATATAATGTTGCAAGCTAGATTTAGTTTTTCTCCCCAATTAACTCAAAAATAAGTAGCAGAAGATATCAGTTGATGTACAATGTGGCATTTTTCCTGATATTTCTCACTTTGAGGTTAAGACTGCTATTGTTGGCTTAACATTTATCAGCTCACGTGACATATGTTGCATATCCTTCTTTGTCCAAAGACCTGAAAGACTGAAAGCCAAAAACATGGTAACATCTGGACTGCTCCATCCTGTTGTCTGTTGGGGATTTGCGCCCATGATAAGGCAGGTATTCCAAAAAGTCAAGGCATCTTGAACACTTGAAACTGAACCCATCTGTGTGTCATGAAAGTATTACATATCCTTGCATAAAATTGTGCATGATCTATGAGTGTTGCTCAGACTCAACAGCTCTCTGTGCTGATTTTGTAGTTGTTGAAACTCTTTTTGCAGTTTGTCCCTGTAGAAAATATGATTCTATATTATTTTAATTTGTACATGAAAAGATACTTTTTATGAATTTATAAGGTTTGGTTTGGTGAGATTTTAGGTGAAGTTTGCATTTATTTAATAAAACAAAACAAAACAAAACAAAACAAAACAAAACAAAACAAAACAAAACAAAAAAAAACGTTGAAATATTATTAAAATTTAAAATACCCATAATCTCTTATTATTATTCAAAATAGTTGTGCTGCTTAATATTTTTGAAACAAAAATGGAATTGGAATTTTTCGAGGTCCTTTGATAAACAGAAAGTTCAAAAGAACAGTTCTGAAAGAGAAATCTTTTAACATAATGTCCTTGCTGTCACATTTCACCAATTTAATGTCCTTGCTGAATAAAACATTATACATTAATTAATTTAAAAAAAAAAAATTACTCACCTCAAACTTCGGAAAAGTAGTGCATTTTTATTTTTAATATCTATTAAATATTAATTAAAATATTTTATAATTAAATTAATGAATCATTTTTAATTACATAAATAAAATTCTATTCTGCTAAAAAAATGGTATATACATAATAACATACTTGTAAGTGCTCAAATGGAGAATCTATGTGACATGATTGCATTCATATTTGCAGCCATGTGAAAAGAGAAATTTAATCTTATTTTATTTGTACTTTTTTTAAATGTGCCTGAGTTTGTGCATGTTCTAACACACAATACATTCCTGAAATGACAGCCACTTGAGTGACCACCCTCTTTTCCTTATTTAGTATGTACAATCAGAGAACTTATGCTGTGTATAAAGTGTGTTACATTTTATGAGAGTTTCGTATGAGACTTCCTTGCTATTTTGTTACACTCGCCAATAGTATCCTAATTAGGTAACATAAAGTTGGCTTCTACCACGTATCTCAACTAAATGCAAAGCACTGAACTCTGAACTGCTCTGAGAAGGATTAAGCAGGACTGACCCATTGCCATACATGGAAAACACCTGGGAAAGGTTCGATTGTACCTGTAGAAAACAAACATTGGGGTTACATCATGGCATATGTCATGTAGTTTACTCACACAACCAATCATGCTTAGATCCTTTCTGTCAACCTTAGTCATTTTGGTTATATTTCCATATTAGGAGTCTACCTGTCCCCATTGTTTAGAGAGTGCAGCATCCAACAGTCCATCCCATCAGATCTTAGCGTGAGTGTGTGTTACCTGTCAGTGTTTCCATATAGGGTACTTTAGGTCTGATGGGTGGAGACAGTCAGCCACTTATAGTGTTTTTGTATTTAATCTTATTGTGTACTTCCATTCTCCTATGTTAAATACAGTAAATAGGCACAATAATCCTTTTAAAAGAAAAATAATCTTTCTGAATAAATGCAATGACAGGAGAAGCGAAGCAGAGAGTCCCAATCACTCTAAGTTCTAATTTCCGCTTTAAGGAGTCATGTGACTTTGCCTTGGCTTTCCAAAGTACTATACCATGTGACTCATCCAGAGATTGCCTTATAAGGAGATTGGCTGAATATCTCTTAAAGGGGCCCTGAACATAGCCCTGTAAACAATACACAACACAAAGGTCATTTCATTTCCTTTATATTGGGCAGCGTGACATGTTTGAACTCTGTATATGGCTATATGGAAGAAAACATTTCATTTCTGGTTGCTGTGTGTGTGTCTGTACACTCCATCACAATAAACATGGCCATATGTCAAAACAGCTGCTTAAACTAATAAATGAATGAACAATCGCCCTTTACAAGCTTACCACACAGTTTATACGCTACACTTAATTCCAAGAGTAGCCTAAATTAAGCTTGGCTTACTTTATATTTCCTTTCTGATATAGGCTCCTGTGACTTCCTCTCAGAATTGTCACAGTGTGCTGTGGGTGTAAGACTTTAAGTCGTCTATCTCTCTTCCTCTTCCTCTTTCTGTTTGAAACATCCTTATAAGGGCTACAGTATTCTGCTGATGAGAGAAACAATTCGGATTTCAAAACAGATAAAACACCATCATAAACACGCACATATGCTACTACAACCAGTGGAGTCACAGACTCTCACACCCTAAACATCAAGCTGATACTCACACACACCCTGGAGATTGAAAGCTATACCTATTCCATACATTAGGAATGTGAAGCACTTTGTGAAAAATGATGTGGCAATAGACTGTAACGATGACTCATTTACCTCTGTGACTAGCTTATCTATCCTTTATGGCTCATTGAGCTATAGGTATAATATTAAGATTGCACTGTTGAGTTCACTGTGGGAACATAGATAGTCAAAACTCAATATTAATAACGTTGCATGCCTAGGCACATGTTTGGTTGGGGTGGGCGGGGGTATGGGTGTCACTACTGTTAGAAGAATCGTTCCAGCCATCTCTTGATGACAAGCCACTTTCGTCACTAGATAAATCACACACTTCACTGCGGTGACACACTGATGCTTCAATATGACAAGCTCCTGAATAGTTCATTAACACAAAGCACCATTTTGCTGTCTTTTCAATTCCACACTGATAAGCCAAGAAATTTGCAGTGCACCCCAGTCAAGACATGTTGTCACACGTCTCAGATTGCCCATGCTGAAGGCAGCACACATATAACAGGGATTATGGAACAAAATATAACCTATAAACTCATAAAGTATTAGCATACACTGTAACATCATAATAAATGAATATGAGGTCTCATTTAAGTAGTATAAGAAGATTTCAGACTGGCATTTATATTTTTTTGTTTAATTACATTTGAGGCTAATATCACTTCAAATGCCGAATGTTAACTATAGTTACCCAGGGAAATTTGAGTTTCAAAGAGGCCACATTTAACATTTAGGAAACACTAAAGATGCATACTGCTATTTGAAATATGAATATTATTTTTTTTTAATGCAAAGTAACAAAGCATGAAACATGTGAGCACTCCCAGTCCAAGATTTTTCTAATGCATGGCAATGCAGCAGCGTGAAACGTAGTCGGTTATGACGTATTACGCAAATGCCGGGTTGACCGGAAGTGTCCGGTTCAGACGAGCGGCATGCCATTGTTTGGTATCCCCTGCGTTGCAGACGACCCGATACGCTAAAATATTTCAAAATTAGTTGATCTCATACACTTCCGAGCCACGATGTATACAAGACACATTTGCACTTTAAGTGAACACATTTCATTAATTTCTGCATGACTTCTGAAGCATCCGCAGCCTGCAAGCTTTTTTACATTCACAGCATTGCAAACGGCAAACTGATCCAAAGCACTGTGCACAAAAGCGACCGGTGATTACAGTGCAACAGATGACAGATTAATACGTTTTAATACTGATTTACAGTTGATCTTACAATGGTCATGAGAAATATCTGTACTTTAAATGGGAGCCACGCCCACGTTGTTCATCTAATACAAACTGACCTAATAAAATGAGTTACTTGCATATGCAATAAATGTCCTTTTATGAACTAATGCTGAACGAATCGCTTTGAACTAGATTATGTCAAAAAATTGTAAAGTAAGCAGCTCAGGCTATATCATCAAATAATGCTCCTCTGTTTTACCACTAATGAATGGCGACTCCCATATAGACTGCAACACTATTGTCATTTATAGCGCAATGACATGCATTAAAATACAAATAATGTATAATGATTTTTAAAAATGTATTAAAACAAGAACAGTATGTCGCAGTAGGCTGCAGTGTTTCTGTCAGTGTCTGTCGTTTCTGCACCCTGATTAAAGGCTTATTTAAATGTATTTGATCCATTGCTAGAGGTTCAGTGAACTAGTAAGCAAACTATTCAGTCGCTATGTAAAATTTATTATTACAAAGTAAAAAAGCCACAACCTAAGCAGTCCAGCTCTCTACATTGAATCACAAGATAATGTCACTGCGTCCCATGCCAAATTAAAATATTTTTACTCGGTGTAATACATATATATATATGGCTATGTGGAATTAAATGACTTTTCCTGTCTTTCTTTTTCAAATAAATTTGCCTGCTTGATTAGCCTTGCCATACATTATTTCAATTCAGAACTTGAATTTCAAGCAACTAGCTTGAAACTCGCCAAGTGGACGACGGCTGGCCAATCAGATTGCTCGATGCCGAAAGTTTACCTTATATGGAAGGAGCCGGCCGCAGCTCCGGGTATAAAAGTGTGACGCACCTCAAGCATAGTATTGTGAGTTTTCAGTGCACACTGAGAAGATCTTCACACCTCTTGTTCACAATAACCTACTAATACACAGGTGAGACTGGCTTTATGTCACTACTAAATGGTGTTCAGTATTATATTATTGTTTCTAATGACGCTGGTTTAAATGTAATTTATTATTACGCAGAGTATAATATATTGGTATGTGACTTGAGTTTTAATTCTGGATGGAGTAACGATAAATGGTGTGATTTAATGTGGGTTTTACAGCTCTTAACTTTGAAGGCTAACATCAAGTTAACGTACACTTTCTTTCTTTTTTTTAATCTCAGAGGTATCAACCGATAGCTTTTTAGCTTTCTTAGCTTGGCGGATTTAACGTTAGGTTTTTTTTTTCTGTAACAAGGGGCTTAATCTATTCGTTTGGGTGTAGAGTGCGTTTATTAATTTAAAATAATGCAATTAAATGTGGATTTAGTAGAGCAGTGTCCTGAATGTTCGCAGTTTGAATGGTGGGTGTGGTTACTATAACACGGTAACCGGCATCTCTTCCATCTGAGCCGTTTGATCCGTTCAAGAACGGTCTAAAAACGTTTAAAAGGGTATTTGAAGTTTCTTTTTCAGGACTGCTAAGCTGTAACGTTAATGGCATTTCATAGGCTTGTCGTTCATAGCCACTAAATAGGATTGCAGCAGTCATGTGCTGAAACCCCTGCACTTCATATCCTCTTGATAAAGGTTAATTTTGCAAGCATCAGGATCGTAATGGTGCTCGTCTGGTTAAGCGCTTATCTCGGCCTTTGAAACTGGGAGTGGTCGCGTCCGTTGGTCTTGTTCCACGCGCTGAATCGGCGGCATTGAGCTGCTCGAACTTATTGCCATATAAGGCAATAGTGAGACTGCCTGACCACTTCCTTTGTCTCAAACCGCTTGGTTTCATCCCTGCGCCTCTGCGCCGCCTACTGGCAGTCGTCAAAAGCGTTAGACACCACCGCCTACAAGAGATACTGCCGATTGCTCTAACAATTTCGCCTTTTTTACAGCCATGGATGAGGAAATCGCTGCTCTGGTCGTTGACAACGGCTCCGGTATGTGCAAAGCCGGTTTTGCTGGAGATGATGCCCCTCGTGCTGTCTTCCCCTCCATTGTTGGCCGACCCAGGCATCAGGTATATAACTTAGTAACTTTAATTGCTTGACGACAGTTTAAGGGTTAAAATGTCATCAAAAGCCTAGAAGAGATTTTATTAATTACGGTTTATTCTTTTGAATGTCAAGTAATGTTTACGTAACGTTAGTATTTTATACAATACAGATTTGCTAAACCATAATATAAAGCAAAGTGCTAATTTTGAAAAACTTAACTACAGCTAAATGTTGTTTAATGTTTATTTTTAATTCAGTTCAATTATACTTTTGCTTTTAAAGAAGGCTGTAGCATCACTATTCAGTTCAAGTTTTTTCATTGAATGCTGTTAACGCAGTGCTAATTGAAGTTTTCTGAAACCATAGTCTTTTAAACCCATTTTGCATATAGATTGAGTATTACTTGTTCTTTGCATGGTCTTGGTGCCTAATCTTTAAATTCCTTTCCTCCAGGGAGTGATGGTTGGCATGGGACAGAAGGACTCCTATGTAGGAGATGAGGCTCAGAGCAAGAGAGGTATCCTGACCCTTAAATATCCTATTGAGCACGGTATTGTGACCAACTGGGATGATATGGAGAAGATCTGGCATCACACTTTCTACAATGAGCTGCGTGTTGCCCCTGAGGAGCACCCTGTCCTGCTGACAGAGGCTCCCCTCAATCCCAAAGCCAACAGGGAGAAGATGACACAGGTGCGTCTTTATCAAATCATCATATGACTCGTACTACTCTTGTCTCTTTCCTCTTTATTCACTTCCTTTCTATCCACTTCCTCTCAGGCTCTCTGTCCTCTGCCATGAGGATCTCCTGATAGGAGGTTCAAAAGGTTTATCCCTTTTTGAAATGTATTTCCTGCATGGTAGCTTCTCTAACACTTTACTTTTCTAACACCATCTTGAGTGTGAGAAGTTGTAGCATGGTGTGCCAAGGAGGCTTTGCTCCCTTAACCATGCAGTGCCTTTTGGTTTAGCTGTGTATTCACTGAGAACTTCAAGAGATCTAACTCTATAAATTTCTTTCTACAGATCATGTTTGAGACCTTCAACACCCCTGCCATGTATGTGGCCATCCAGGCTGTGCTCTCCCTGTACGCTTCTGGTCGTACTACTGGTATCGTGATGGACTCTGGTGATGGTGTGACCCACACTGTGCCCATCTACGAGGGTTATGCTCTTCCCCACGCCATCCTGCGTTTGGATCTGGCTGGTCGTGACCTGACAGACTACCTGATGAAGATCCTGACCGAGCGTGGCTACAGCTTCACCACTACGGCCGAGAGAGAAATTGTCCGTGACATCAAGGAGAAGCTGTGCTATGTGGCCCTGGACTTCGAGCAGGAGATGGGAACTGCTGCCTCTTCTTCCTCCCTGGAGAAGAGCTATGAGCTGCCTGACGGGCAGGTCATCACCATTGGCAATGAGCGCTTCCGTTGCCCTGAGGCTCTCTTCCAGCCTTCCTTCCTGGGTGAGTTTTATGCTATGCATTAAAATGCAAAGGGTTTTATGCTCCGTATTGCTGAATTTACTGAGACTAACTTTGTTACTTTTCCTACAGGTATGGAATCTTGCGGTATCCATGAAACTACCTTCAACTCCATCATGAAGTGTGACGTGGACATCCGTAAGGACCTGTATGCCAACACCGTGCTGTCTGGAGGTACCACCATGTACCCTGGCATTGCTGACCGTATGCAGAAGGAGATCACATCCCTTGCTCCTTCCACCATGAAGATCAAGGTGATGCACCTTAGCTGTTTTTGTCTCCTATGGTAGCTTGTGGTTAAGGTGAGCTAACATGTCTCTTCTCTTGTAGATTATTGCTCCCCCTGAGCGCAAATACTCTGTCTGGATTGGTGGCTCCATCCTGGCCTCCCTGTCCACCTTCCAGCAGATGTGGATCAGCAAGCAGGAGTACGATGAGTCCGGCCCTTCCATCGTCCACAGAAAGTGCTTCTAAACAGAACTGTTGCCACCATAAATGGCCATGCAGTAGGATTAAATCGAACGACCAACCTAAACCTCTCGAACAAGATGACATCAGCATGGCTTCTGCTCTGTATGGCGCATTGACTCAGGATGCGGAAACTGGAAAGGGAGGTAGTTGTCTTGCAGGGGGAGGAGCTTTCCCCGAGAGGACTTCAATGTACATTTCTTCTTTTAGTCATTCCAGAAGCGTCTGCCACTTCGCCCTCATCACTGTGGGCATACATGACCTTTGTTATAGTGTTTATGTAAATTATGTACTCTGCATTGTTTCTTTTTTTTTTTCCTTTTTTGTACTTCAGCCTTAAACTTGGCCCAGTTTGTTGCAATGATGGGGAAAGCTTTACCTTTTAAACGTGAAGATCTTGCAGGACTCCCCTAGGGTATGTGAATGAGGGACATCCCTTGCATATGTAAGCCAGGGTGTCTCTGTACACTGACAAGTAAACCCAAATAAAATGTGCACATGTAAAACCACACACTGTCTGTCTTCAGTTGTCGAAGTTCACTTCTCAGGTTTTAAACTTGTTAAATGCAATCACTTTAATAGGATGGTATGCTATAATCTTAGCCTCAGTTACTAGCTAGTGTCTGTGGGACCAAAATGGCCCTTGTTCAAACCTAGCTTCAGCAGATGCCAAAAGTCAACTTATTAGCATGTTAATGCCACATTACAGTTCCTTTTTATAACAAGACTATTAGAAACTTGAGGCATGATCTGGGATGCTACAAATAAGCATTCAAGTCTTAAATTTAGGTTTCATAGAATTAAGCCAAAAGGCTCTAATAGTTCTTGTGGAGTTAAACACTTACAAATATTTTGCAACAGAGTTGCAAAGTGGTCCTGGTTTTGTTTTACTTTCAGTTAAATGCCTTTTATCTGGTTTATTTTGCCTTCAAGTTACTTCAGGTAAGAAATAAGTTAAAAAGGAGATTATAAAGTGATTTCTCATGAGTCTTTTTCTTGGGAGGTGAAGGACAAATGGCACCTATGTACTATAGACTGATATACTCCATGTAGTGTCAATTAAACCTGAAGCGAGGGCATATTTTTCATTTTGTTCCATAGGGTGAACAAAAACGTACATCAACACGTTAATGTTAACTATTACTGTATTCAAATAACTGATTCCAATTCGATTTGTGAGTGTCTTATTTGTATGATAGCGAGTCTATTATGCTCCTATATACTCTCATTGTTCATTCTTTCTTATCCGCTTCATTTAATTAAATTTTCATAATTATCGTTATAAGGTTGAATACGAAAATATGTATTTTTGCCTATTTGGTGTTTCAAGTTTAGACACTAGTGTTTGACTTGTTAAATGACATTTAATGTTCTTTGAAAGTTAAATAAACCAAAATGAAAAAGGGGACCACACCCGGGGACCTTTTTATTAGTTGCACGGTACCGGAAGTAGGTACGTCTTTCAAACGTTCCGATGGTGCTACATCTTGCTGCCGTTATACGTCTGCCTACAGTGACAGTCACATTTTCAATGGATAAATTATATATTTGTTGAGATGGCAACAATTTGTTTTTGTATATCACTGAAGTACATATCCAAACGGATTTCCCTAAAGCGTCATGGATAATCAAATTGAAACGGTAAGTTACATCTGAGAGCTGATCATTCATGCTAGTTAGCTCCTGCATTTTGTTGCCTGCAAAGATAATTTTATTTAGCAAACAACGTTTTGAAACGATTAGGATACATTTATTTTTAAATATCCGGACACGAAGATATTCAGTCTTGGTAAGGAACAGATTAGCAGAACATGATAATTATAATTCCTGTCCTAATACTATACTACTGACGTTTTCATTTCTGTAAACTAGTTTTAAATACCATACACACTACTAACAGGCGTATAGATCGTAGAATAAACTGACTTGCGTTCAGAAAGCTTGTCATTTTTGGCATTTGTTTTGACAGTAGTGATTACCACATCTGTATTGTAATAACATCACTTAGAAGCTGAGGATGTAGGACTTCACCGTTATATTTTGTTATAACGTATATTTAAAAAACGAGCTCAATCCAGTCAAATTAGTGCTATATATGAATAACTGTTTCTTCTTGCTGCTCTCCAGGCTCTGTGCTGCTCAGACAGCATTTCCCAGACCTCTGTCACTATCTCAGACTTCTCAGATGAGATTTTACTGAATATCCTGCGATTCATTCCAAGCCATGACCTGATGCTCAATGTGAGTCAAGTGTGCCGGAAACTTCGAACTCTCTGTCTGGACAAGAGCTTGAGATCCCATGTACACCTGCATAAAGAATACACAGTAAGCTTGAAACACACACACACACACACACACACACACACACATACACATACATACATACATACATACATATACATATGTCTGGTTTGCTATGCTTGTGGGGACTCTCCATAGGCATAATGCTTTTTCTACTGTACAGACCGTATATTCTATCACCCTACATCTAAACCTACCCCTTACAGGAAACATTCTGCATTTTTAGATTTTCAAAAAACTTAATTCTGTGTGATTTATTAGCTTGTTTATCCGTGGGGACCTCAATTTAGGTCCCTACCGTGACACAAGTCCCCATGAGTCTGTGTGTTTTCAGGTTTAAGTCTCCACCTGAATTGAAAAACAGGTACACACACACACTTTTACTGTCTCTCATGAACTTAAAAGTATTTCTGACAAACAACGGTTTGATTAGGTTGAAGGGATACATTTTTCCCCAAAATATTATATTTCATTTGAGGTTCCAGAACTTCTGAACAGTCATCCATCTTGTCTATTGTGCATTATAATGTTTTGATGCCTGATCAGGGTTCAACAGTTCTTGCATGTTTGGACTAGTATTTTTCAGATTGTCCTGCCAGCAGTTTTATTGTTAAATCAAAATCATACATTGATTGCATCATAAATGTATGTTTTTGGTGAATTTAAATGTACACATTTATGTTTACATTTATAATATTGCTTTGCTGATTTTTTAAATGTATAATTTGTATGTTAGTTATTTAATATATATTTCAACAATTAATATATTATAATAATTAAGAAGTTATTAATTATTATACAATTCATAACATTTACTATACAATTAATAAACATGTTAATTATTTTTGTACATTTTTCCACACATAATACATTTTTTTCTCTGTACAACAAATGTACATTGAAAAAAATGCAATAATTACTAGGAGTTATACTGTTATCATAAATTATAATTTTACAATTATATAAGAAAGTATAATTAATACTCCATAAGTTCATAAAAATTTCCATTGCTGGAAAATTATGGCATACCTGGCATTTATCCCATTCATATGCCACCAATATCATCAATTAATTACTGCAATTAAAAAGAAAAAGAAAAAACTCATATATATTTTAGCTAGTTAGATAATTTTACCTGTCTGACAGGTTTTAAAAGGTTGACAAACAGAATTGGGAACCAAGACCTGGAAATCTTACCTTTGCATTGCTTCCTATTCACAGGCAAATGACGATGCTGTGAAGCAGCTCTTGAAGAACCTTTCCAGCGACATCCAGACTTTAAACCTGAGCGGCTGCTACTGGTTGGCCGGCTCTATGGTGGATCAGGTCACCCGCTGTAAGGCTCTGGTCAGCCTGGACCTTTCAGGCTGTCGATTGACTTCAGTTCGCCTCTCGCATCTGCTGACCTCTCTTCGTTCTCTACGCTCATTGGCATTGGATGTGGGACCGGGGTTTGACCTCCATCAGCTGAGCGGCGAGGGCAAGTCTGCTTTGGCACGACTGCAGGAGCTCAAGCAGACATTGTTAACTCCCTCGTACGGTGTAGTGCCGTGCTGCAGTGCCCTACGCCGCCTGCACCTTTATCTAGAGGCCAGCGAGGGCTGGAGGGAAGCGGGCGGTTGCGCGCAGCTGATGGTGGGCCAGAGCAGCGTGCCACACTATCAGAATCTGCGTTGGTTCTCTGCACGCCTGGCGCCTGGTGAAGTCAATCGCACTCTGTTGGCGCTCTACTTGGCTGTTTTCAGTATGAGAGTCCCGGAGGGTCTTACAGGACTGGTACTGTTTGTGCCGGGCCCCGCGCCGCCAAGGCCGGTTGCAATGACGGCGCTAATGGAGAGCATGGCGTCGACGGTGGGAAACACCGTTAGCGCTCTCCAGCTTCCACGTACGTGGTTGGATGGTGCTATACTTGGGCGGGTCTTGGCGCATGGCTGCCCCTCTTACCTAAATGTCTCACGCTGTTCATCTCCAGGGTTCAACCCTCTACATGTGCTCCTTAGTGCGGGTCGTGACCTCAAACCCTTAAAGAGTCTCAATTTGCGTGGATGTGGCCGAGGGCCTCTCGCCGAGAGCTGTGGGAAGGGTGAGGAGGAGATGGATGCAGAGAGTGTCAAAGCGCTTACTGAATGTTGCCCGCATCTTATTCACCTTAATTTATCTGCCACGCACTACCACCATGCTCTTCCTGCTGGGCAGGATGGACACTTGTGTGGCGCTTTAGGGCGTCTCGCTGCCTTGTGCTCTTTGGCACTTCCGGTGTGTGCCTTGGCACAGTCCCCACCAGCACCTGTGAACATTCAAGACTCCAGCACAGACCACTCCTCAAGGTCACTACTTCTCGGGCTTAAAAAGAGCAGCCGCATCGGTGTGCCCACATATCGACCAACAACCGAGGTCCCTGTGGATCAGGGGGAAGAGCGGCAGGATAGAGGCTTGTGCGTTCAGCCTCTGCTTCACGGTTGCCCGCATCTAGTGGAGCTGGAGCTGATTGGTGCAGGGTTTTCGTCTGCCATGCCACGCAATGAGCCGGCCATCCGCAAGGATCCTGCCGCTTGCCGCTGGTCCTACAATGTCGGAGATGGTGAGTTAGCTGCTTTGGGAGGGATGAAATTTTTGCGCAAGCTTACCCTCGCTCACTTACCGGGAGTTCTGAAGGGGACGGGACTGATCGAGCTGGTTCAGGGGTGCAAGGACCTTTGTTCGTTATCACTGGCAAATCTTGGATCTTTAAAGACCATGAACTACACGCATGCTCTGCTGGAGGCTCTTTCCTACTGTACACAACTCAGGGACTTAAGGTAAACACATATGCCACTGTACACTCCATGCACAAAATGTAGTCAACAATCTAACTGTAGACTTGTTGCAATATATATATATATATATATAATTTTTTTCACTAACTGTGCCACAAATAATTTCATGTTAAAACTGTAACTCACCAGTAGGGAGCAGCACCATAATGACAGAATTGCTGTACATCCTGTATGTTTGCGTGGTTACATTTAATTCTTACATTAATGTATGCTAAACATTAAACATAAATATACATAAACATAAATGTATTGCTAAATAAAAGTATTAATCCCCCCCCCCCCCCCCCCCCCCCCCTTATACATATCTAGTGTATAATGTTACAAAAGATTTTTATTTCAGATAAAAGCTGATCTTTGGATCTTTCTATTCATCATATACTCAACTGTTTTAAATATTGATGATAATAATAATAAAAATGTTTCTTGAACAGCAAATCAGTATATTAGAATGATTTCTGAAGGATCATGTGACACTGAAGACTGGAGTAATGATGCTGAAAATGTAGTTTTGATCACAGGAATAAATTCAATTTTAAAATGTATTCAAACAGAAAGCAGTTATTATAAATAGTAAAAATATTCCACAATATTACTGCTTTGCCTGTAGTTTGGATCAGATAAATGCAGGCTTGGTGAGCAAAAGAGAATTCTTTATAAAACATTACAAACATTACTGTTCAAAAACTTTTGACTGTTAGTGTAAGCAATAATAATAATACATTTATTATTAATAATTTTTGGTAGACTATTTTAGCCCCATAACTCCTGCTTTTATTTACTGTTTTTATATGTGTGAAACTGCAGGCTGGAGCAGCCCTATTTTAATGCGAGCGCTGCATTTTTTGAAGCACTCAGTCAGTGTCACCAACTGCGGCGTCTGTGTTTGGTTTCTCGACATGGGACCTTCCAGCCTGCCGCTGTGGCGTCCTTCATGCAGAGCTGCGCTGACGTCATCATGTGCCACATGTTCATGGGTGGTACCCTGGTGGCCTGTAAAACACTGCAGAAAACCCTGCTGGACAGGTTAGTTGCTTTAACGAATTCTTAATAATAAAGACTTTCTTAATGAGTGAATAATTTCAGGAAGTAACCTGGTGTATGTCAAATATTTACCTGTCCTTTCTCTTCCTCCTGCAGTTTTTCAATATCTCGTCCAGCCCTCAGTGTGGTGATTTACCCTTTACTGCACGAGGATCTGGCCCATGTGATCAGAGGTATGCCACTTTGCCATCTGGACGAGATCACACTTTTCAAAAGCCGCGTCGCTGAGGAGCCCATGAAACAGTGACATGAGGTGAAATCAGAAAATGGAAATCATGTGTTGGATAAACCTGGGTTATGCTTGACCTGTGCTATTTTGTGTGAGAGAGGTCAGGATTATGCATTGTAGGGATTCTCCTTTTGTTTATTTAATAAAAAAATATATATATATTAGCAATCTGGTGAAAGGATTCCAGGAAAACCATTTGTTTGGACTTAAAAGATCATTAAGCTAAATGGACAATCGCAGCGTTTAATAAGATCATTGTTTCCCAGTAAAGATGCAGTGTAAACAAACTCTTGAAATGTCATCTCTGTAAATGTGCCAAAATAAAACCTTGTTCACATCTTCATTCTTTTTGTGTTCACTGAGATATTCTCTGTCTCTTAGATTGAGATGCTATAGCCACAGTTTAGGCACAGGCCATCTGAACCTAATGAGCAGTTCAGCTTTTACAGCCACATTGTTGGACCTTTAGATTATCAGATATCTGTTGTTTCTCACAGGTAAGAAGAGTGAGAGTTCATTAGAGAATCTGAGATGTCTGATTGGTGAGCATAATGTTCTTTTGAGTCATCTTTTCAGTGAATAGGTTAATATGGTTCACAAAACTGGTTTCAGTCTGTTGCTTCTTCTCTCATGAACACATCAAGGAAAGACAAACGAAAGTGAGTTGTAATTTGCTGACAAAAATGCTGACAAATTTGTTTCAAACAAACAAACAAATAATCTTACAAATAAAACATTCACATATTAATATTGTTAAATATTGTGAAATTTTATATATGTAATTAAGTATTCATCTTCAGAACACAAATAAAAATCTTCTCTTCCGTGTCAGTCTTCGATGCACATTCATCGAGTACCACAACGCAAAAATTTGACAAAATGTTTGTTTTTGGGTGAACTATCCCTTGAAAGTCATCGTTTTTCTTGGTTGCTAACATGCAATTCATGAAAGATTTACCATTTTCTCACAACTATAAACATAAACGTCTAAGTCAAAATCAAATATTTTAGTCGAAAAACATTCTCTTTAAACTTGATCAAACTTTCAAATACTTGAAAGTTTACTAAATGAAAAGGGTGGGAAAAGTTTTCTTCTAATTGCAAGACCGTAACTGATAAATATTGGATGTTGACTAATGCTTGTGTCTTCAACTGTTGTGATGGTCTCAGCTGATCAGTCTCATCATTACAGTGCAGTGAGACCATGAGTAGTGTAACATTGACCTAGGGCTGCTCGATTATGACAAAAATCACAATCACGATTATTTTGGTCAATATTGTAATCACGATTATTTAAAATGATTATTAGTGGGCCATATGACCAAAACTTTATATGAAAGATTTATTTAAAGATAGTGATGTGTATATCTCAAATATATATTTTCTGTAAATAAGGTTGCTATGACATCTACATTTTAGAGACCAGCGAAATGTCACAATACTCAGTACCACAGCAGAATACCAAAGTAACTAAAATAAAAAAATAAAATAAAACAGCATAGTCTTCACTGTAAGAATTAAACTTCCTTTGTTTCTTATTAAAGCTACAAAAGTCCTTTAGTCAAGAGCAGCGAGTGATTTTGAATTTGTCTTTTGTTGTTTGATTAATATAAAGCACACAGTCGCAGCAGGAATATAGCCTGCTGTCACTTTAAGAGCCGCACAGATCCAATTTATTGTTACAAGTGTATTTTCACTCTCAACACTTTACTTTCATTTATTACATAACAGACGAGGGTTTAGTAAATAATCACTAAGTGTGGCATTTTGACACATTTTTGTGTGCATTTGACCGTTTAGGCGCTAAAAGATTACTTTACATGTCCGTGTTGTGTTCCGTCTCTGAGCGCATGAGTTACACAGTAATCTTCCCGAGGAAGCGCGCGAGTTCTCTTTCATGCGTTTATATCAAGCACTTAACATTTCGCAAAAGCCTAGTTACACGATTTTACTGATTTGCACGTGAAATTGGGCTTTTATGGAGGAAGGAAGGTGCACCGCTGGAAAGGGCACAAAAATTTTTGTATCTCGATTACTGTATTTTCATAATCGTTGGAGGCGGAAATCGAAATCGAAACTGAATTTCGATTAATTGCACAGCCCTACATAGACCTGCTCATTGGTTGAAGACCAGACGCAGGGCTATGTTGTGGCTCGTCTGCGAATGCTAGTCATATGCTGGCCAAAAGAGCACTGTAGCTGTCCAGACCTTCAAATGATAGGGAGGAGTGGATTTTCCTGTTTCTGTTAAGTGCAAACCTGCATGACCAGGTATTTTATTCTTTATTGTTTAGTGGTTTAATATAAGGTTCCAGTATTATATTAGTTCCAGTGTTTAATTACTAAACTGAAGGTGCTATGTTATTTACATTGTCACATTATTTTCTCTTCATTGAATAGGTGAATAGCTTCTTGCTCTAAATTTTGAGGTAAGTACAGTAATGCTATTTATATGTGATTTAAATATTACAAAATATATGCTATATGTAAAATATGTATTGTGGCTCTTGATCTTGCAGAGAACTTGATCCATCATCATCTCTCATCCTCTTCATCACGATGCTGCTTCTTCATGTGCTGATGCTGTCTCTTCTCTCCGGTGGTTCGGCCAAAGTTGTGCAGGATTTTGAGAGTGAATGTGGTCAATTTTTTGCAAATAGAAAATCACCAACAAGATTTCCTGATCCACAATACAGGCAGATCTGCCAAACTCTAAATAATGTTTTTTATTATGCCACATTCTATGACACTGTCAACAAGATCCAGAAGAACTGTCCGATCAATATCTACCGAAAAAGTATTCTGTTTACATTGTGACAGGGGTGGTGCCAGGTTCTGAATGTCTCGGCAAGAACAAGATCAGGGTCCAAATGCAGGGAAAAAACTATTTAATAATGAACAGAAAAGCCAACAAGGCAAAAACAAAACAGGTTACAGGACGGGACACAACTGACGGCAACACAGTGCTTGTGTCCACAGAGCATAGACAGACCGGATACGACAATGACAAAACAACTATAATGCTACCAGACAGAGTAGCGGGAGTGTGGTGTATAAATAGTCCATGGTGATGGGGAACAGCTGGGAGTGTGATGAGTGGCAGGTGTGTGTGGTGATTGCAAATGAGTCCGGGAAAACGGGAAGTGGCGACCTCTAGTGGTGAGAGGGATAATAGCGGACCCGGACTCATGACAGGACCCCCCCTCTAAGGAACGGATTCCAGACGTTCCAAAGAACCCAACAAGGGGATGGCAAGGCGAGAACGGAGCAGGAGAAGGGGAGGGATAGGGGAGGGATGGGGGAGGGATAGGGGAGGGATGGGGGAGGGATAGGGGAGGGATGGGGGAGGGATAGGGGAGGGATGGGGGAGGGATGGGGGAGGGCCAGGTCCGTGCGCTGGAGGGGGACCTGGAGACTGAGGCAGCGCCGGTGGGGTGGGGACCCAGGGTAGAACCAGCGGCCACACCGTAGCGGGCACCGCCGCCTCGAGAGGTTCGTGAGCAGGAAACGCCACCTCGAGAGGATCGTGAGCGGGCACCGCCGCGTCGGAGGAACTGTGAGCGGGCACCGCCGCCTCGGAGGAACTGTGAGCGGGCACCGCCGCCTCGGGAACCTTGTGTGCGGACACCGCCGCCTCGGGAACCTTGTGTGCGGACACCGCCGCCTCGGGAACCTTGTGTGCGGACACCGCCGCCTCGGGAACCTTGTGTGCGGACACCGCCGCCTCGGGAGGACCGCGAGCGGACACCGCCGCCTCGGGAACCTTGTGTGCGGACACCGCCGCCTCGGGAGGACCGCGAGCGGACACCGCCGCCTCGGGAACCTTGTGTGCGGACATCGCCGCCTCGGGAACCTTGTGTGCGGACACCGCCGCCTCGGGAACCTTGTGTGCGGACACCGCCGCCTCGGGAACCTTGTGTGCGGACACCGCCGCCTCGGGAACCTTGTGTGCGGACACCGCCGCCTCGGGAACCTTGTGTGCGGACACCGCCGCCTCGGGAACCCTGTGTGCGGACACCGCCGCCTCGGGAACCTTGTGTGCGGACACCGCCGCCTCGGGAGGACCGCGAGCGGACACTGCCGTCTCGGGAACCCTGTGTGCGGGCACCGCCGCCTCGGGAACCTTGTGTGCGGACACCGCCGCCTCGGGGATCCTGTGAGGATCGTGAGCGGCCACCGCCGCTTCGGGACGATCGTGAACGGCTACCGCCGTTTCGGGACGATCGTGAATGGCTACTGCCGCCTCGGGAACCTTGTGAGCGGACCCCGCCGCCTCGGGAGGTTCGTGAGCGGGCACCGCCGCTTCGGGAGCCTTGTGAGCGGGCACCGCCGCCTCGGGAGCTTTGTGAGCGGGCACCGCCGCTTCGGGAGCTTTGTGAGCGGGCACCGCCGCCTCGAGAGGATTGTGAGCGGGCACCGCCGCTTTGGGAGCTTTGGGAGCTTTGTGAGCGGGCACCGCCGCCTCGAGCAGATCGTGAGCGGGCACCGCCGCTTCGGGGGTTTTGTGAGCGGGCACCGCCGCCTGGGGAGCTTTGTGAGCGGGCACCGCCGCTTCGGGAGCCTTGTGAGCGGGCACCGCCGCCTCGGGAGCTTTGTGAGCGGGCACCGCCACTTCGGGAGCTTTGTGAGCGGGCACCGCCGCCTCAGGAGCCTTGTGAGCGGGCACCGCTGCCTCGAGAGGATTGTGAGCGGGCACCGCCGCTTCGGGAGCTTTGTGAGCGGGCACCGCCGCTTCGAGAGCTTTGTGAGCGGGCACCGCCGCCTCGGGAGCTTTGTGAGCGGGCACCGCCTCCTCGAGAGGATTGTGAGCAGGCACCGCCGCTTCGGGAGCTTTGTGAGCGGGCACCGCCGCCTCGAGAGGATTGTGAGCGGGCACCGCCGCTTTGGGAGCTTTGTGAGCGGGCACCGCCGCCTCGAGCAGATCGTGAGCGGGCACCGCCGCTTCGGGTTGATCGTGAACGGCTACCGCCGCTTCGGGACGATCGTGAACGGCTACCGCCGCTTCGGGGCGATCGTGAGCGGGCACCGCCGCTTCGGGACGATCGTGAGCGGGCACCGCCGCTTCGGGACGATCGTGAGCGGGCACCGCCGCTTCGGTAGGACCGCGAGCAGACCACGCCGCTCGCAATGACGTCAGCGGGGGTTCCTGCATGCTGCATATCAGCCCGGGACACTCTGGGAGCGGGCTGGAGGTACTGGGTGCGGCAGACGAGGCCTTTGACGCCCCTTTGATCGCCGCTTCAGGAGCGGGTTCTGCAGCTAACTCCACCCTGAAAGCTGAGCCGCTCAACTGCAGAGCCAGGTTGATGTACTCCTCCAGTGAGTCCTCGGGGTGCCAATAAGGCATAAGGGACTTGAAGGGCTCGGCTAGGCCTCCCCAGAAAACGATCATGAGGCAGGTCCTCTCCGTAGCCGACTGGCGAGCCACTCCCACAAAGTCCCTGGCGTAATCCTCAATGCTGCGGTCTCCCTGGCGGACGTTGAGGAATTTCCCTGCTGGACCCATGTTTGCTGGTAGCATTCTGTCACGGCAAGAACAAGATCAGGGTCCAAATGCAGGGAAAAAACTATTTAATAATGAACAGAAAAGCCAACAAGGCAAAAACAAAACAGGTTACAGGACAGGACACAACTGACGTTTCCCCAATGTCAACAACTGCACACGGACCAAAGACCAGCGAAATAGCGCATTAAAAGATGGATTTAGATGACTTCAGGACACATATACAGGTACAGTCTCATAAAATACTCCATGTTCCGTGTTTATGAATCAAGTTATTAATTTAAAATTTGCCTATGGTGGGAAAGGGATCATGTAACAAGTCCACACGTTTACCGTATTGTTACCATAGTAACTGTCGCTCGACCATGTCATGTGTGTTCGATGCACAGTAACCACAAAATATACCATGCTTCTACCTTATCCGTAGTTTTACTGTGGTATTTGTAGATAAAGCACAATAACTTACATATTTACTATGAGTTTACCTCAGTAACCGTAGTTTTACTGTGGTATTTTTAGATAAAGCACAATAACTTACATATTTACTATGAGTTTACCTCAGTAACCGTAGTTTTACTGTGGTATTTGTATTTAAAGCACAATAATTACATATTTACTATGAGTTTACCTCAGTAACCGTAGTTTTACTGTGGTATTTGTAGTTAAAGCACAATAACATCGAAATGTACTATGAGTTTACCTCAGTAACTGTAGTTTTACTGTGGTATTTGTATTTAAAGCACAATAACTTACATATTTACTATAAGTTTACCTCAGTAACCGTAGGTTTACTGTGGTATTTGTAGTTAAAGCACAATAACCTCAATATTTACTATGAGTTTACCTCAGTAACCGTAGTTTTACTGTGGTATTTGTAGTTAAGTCCCAATAACTTACATATTTACTATGAGTTTACCTCAGTAACCGTAGTTTTACTGTGGTATTTGTATTTAAAGCACAATAACTTACATATTTACTATGAGTTTACCTCAGTAACCGTAGTTTTACTGTGGTATTTGTAGTTAAAGCACAATAACATCGATATGTACTATGAGTTTACCTCAGTAACTGTAGTTTTACTGTGGTATTTGTATTTAAAGCACAATAACCTCAATATTTACTATGAGTTTACCTCAGTAACCGTAGTTTTACTGTGGTATTTGTATTTCTGCTGGTACTCCAGTGGTAAATTCACCTTCATACATGCGTGTGGGGATTAAGCATGTGGATCAATGATAACAGCCTTCTGAGCCTACCAGTAGGCGCAGCAGACCTCTTCTGGCCTATATCTATAAGCTGATATCCACTGATAACGCTTATTCAATAGAGTGATAACATCCGAAGCGGGTGCTCAAAATCTGATGTTGATTTTCCTGGTCAGGTGACAGAAAACAACACACACACTGATTGGCAACTGTGCATTTTGTAAACCTCCAAATGTAAACTTTTTAAATGTCATAAATGCTGTAAGATGCTGTGAGACACAATAGAGAGAAATAGTAAACACTTCTGTGCATTTATTTGCATTCATTCCTTTAAGAAAATTACAATCATTGGAGTGTAAAACAAAATTAGGCACAATTTAAGCCAAAACCACCAGAGGGAAAATATGATACTAACGGAAAGAGTTTATGTATTCACCCAGAGTGCTTGTTTACTTCATGAGATCCATCAAGGGTATATCACCAGATACAGTACATTTACGTTTACATTTATTCATTTTGCAGATGCTTTTATCCAAAGCGACTTACAATTGGGGAATACATCAAGCGACTCATCTTACAGAGGCAAATAGACACAGGAAGTGCTCGTAATACCAAGTTTCAAGCATTCAAGTTGTGCAGCATGCTCCGTTAGGAAGGGCCTGATCTTTCTGATGTTGCGCAATGCAAACCTGCAAGATCGAGGAGAGACAAATAATTAATTGAAAAATGAATAGAAAAAGAAAACAAAAACACAACGCTTAATATACGTAAGAAAGTTGCCAGGAGCAACGTCTGATCATTTTGCTCCAGAATGTTGTTTATGCACATTATCTGGAAGACTTTTACCCTCATGGGTCATTGAAACCTACACGGTAAATAGTGATAAGTTGACTTAACTTAAAAATAAATTGAGGAAACCTGTTGCCTTAAAATTTTTAAGTCAATGATAATTAAAAAAATAAGTTAAGTGAATTGTCAAGTTCACTTAATTTTTTTTTTTTTTAAATTATTATTTACTTAATCATTTTAAGGCAACGAGTTTCCTCAGTTTTTTTAAGTTAAGTCAACTTATCACTTTTTACAGTGTATGAAGGAGGTGGTAATAATAACACTAGAACCAGTGCCAGCAGAATCCTACAACAAACTTCGACTACAGAAATGTAAGTATAACATTGAGTAGGTTATTGTGTATTATATTTGTCCTATGTTTAGTGGTTGACCGATATTGTTTTTTTTTACGCCTGATGCCGATATCTTAGAAAGCAGGGTGGCCAAGCAGCACACACAAAGAAACTCAGTTAACATGCTGTGCTAAACATTCAAAATGTGGAGTTTTTATATTTATAATATACTGTATGATACAGTTAAGTAGGGCTGGAACGACGCGTCAACGTAATCAATTACGTAAATTAGTTGATTTGCAAGAAATAGTCTTCAAACAAGAAGAAAAACTTCTTGTTTGTATTTTCCAAAAATATTTAAAATAATATCAGCATTATTTCATGCAGTTGTAATTTTTTCAGTGTGAATGAGTTAATTTGATTGGTAACAGTCCTATAGAGTCTTATTATCCTAATTTAATTTATTGATCAAATTTAAGAATTTAAAATGAAAAATGAAGTATACATTTAATAAGATTAGGGGTGAACATGCCATTTATAAATATCACAATATAAATAGCCCTTGGGGTAAATATCACAAATATGCAGATTTAAATATGTCAAATTGAACACTGATGGCATGTTATAAAACAAAGATTGCTAAAGTCAATAGACTTTACAAATAGACTAATCTCTGTGTGAAAATAAAATAATGTTGCTGCCATCTTTCTAAAGTCATTTTACCCTCCTGCAATTTGGGTCTAAATCTCAGTTGAAAATTGTCATTTTGACCCTCCTCTACAAAATAGTGCATAACATCAGTCAATATACATTCATTACATTTAATATTTTGGCTTTCATCACTATTTGTGTTAATAAATATTTAAATTAATTAAAATATTCACAAAATTACAAATTTGAGTCAGGGAAGTTTATGAAATTTGGTTGATTCGACATGGAATGACCCATTTGCATAATAAATATTTTTAAGGAATTCATTGTTCAGTCTTAAATTGAATATCTCTCTTTGTCATCATAAAAACATAAGGTAATGAAATAGTAAATGACATAGGGCTGGACGATATATTTGAAATGGTGAAGATGCACTGTTCCAGCACTGGAAGACTGTATTTTTAAGTGTTATACATGCAATGTTTTAAATGAATAATTTGATATTTTTTAATTATTGTGTCTGTTTTAACAATGCCAGTCATACCTATGTAGAGTAAAAATAAAATGAATTCTATATAAAAATGATAAAATCTAATGAAATCTATATTAAAATGAATGAATTACAGTAGTATACTGATGAATTGGATTTTATTTACAGTAATTTACTGTAAAACAGTACAGTTTGCAACTGTAAATCAAATACAGTTTGCTACTGTGATTCTTAATTACAGTAACTTACTGGCAACACTGTTGCCAGTAAGTTACTGTAAAAACCCTTTGAAATGTCTAACAGTGTAGTCTAATGTAGAGTAAAACCTTCTCAAACTTATTAAAGTAAACAGTAATGAAATAAGAACAGAGGATGTAATTACAAGCTATAGGACAAAAAATGACAACAGAAAAAGGATAAATTAAATGTAATAAAAGTTTTTCATGTGTGATTGCTGTGGATTATTAGGCTGCCGTCACTTTAAAGGATTAGTTCACAAAAAAAAAAGTAATCAATTACTTGCATTGTTCCAAACCTGTAATACTTTTGTTCATCTTCGAAACACAAATGAAGATATTTTAAATGAAATCTGAGAGCTTTCTGTCCCTCCATTGACAATCCATTCAACTACAACTTTGTTGCTTCAAAAAGATCATAAAGAGATCATAAACTAATCAATATGAAACGGTTCAGGCCAAATCTTCTGAAGAGGCTCGATTGCTTTATAGATTGAATTTAGACTTTGATGACACAGCACTGTGTCACATGCAAGTGTACAATAGTCCACAATTTAGTTAAATAATAAACTCTGATCAGCAGTTCATGGACCTGACTGAGCCTAGTTATTTTAATTAAAGTCCCCCTGTAGTCAATAATTTTATCCCTTAACTCACCTTTGATCACCAAAATTAGATATTTAAATGTTTTATTTTTCCTGTGAAAAAAGTTTTCATGCCTTAAAATAGCTTGAATGTAACTCTACACCTTGATTAGTTACAAGGTAGTTTGTGACGTAAGAAACACCACAGATTTCAAATCAAGTTTTTGAGTTCACTGGAGTTTAAAAGTAGAAAATACTCAGCAGTGGTGTTGACATGAATTTCCACATTGTTTGTCTTAAAGCATATTAAAAACACCACATAGACATATAAACAACATTAAAAACTTGATTTTCACCACAGGTGCCTTGACCAACTCATTCAAATCATTGACTAGTCAGTCATGAAAATTGGCTGTTTTATACATTTATCCGAAACACCAGAAAACAGTTTGTCAGTTATATCTTAATTTTCTGCTTGGGTATGTCCATTCATTCACAAATTGTATCTTTGGTACAACCACTTACGGAGGGTATAAATGAATATGAAAACAGGCAATTTATATTAAATTGAAGAGTACTGTATTTATTATTTTTTACAGTAGATTCTGACTTTCGTGCAGCACTGATTCTGCTGCCCCACATCTTTAAAGAGAAAGTTGAGAGCTTAATCACATTGGGAAAGGTATGGAACTATGTTAAACTCTCACTTTATAATATTCTGATACATGTCCGGTTCTGTTAGAACCGCATATGTTGCATTGTTTTACTGATAGATGTTTAACATTTTCTTTTCTTCTCACAGTGATGCTGATCCTCCATACCCAACCATACAGTTGGTAGAAACTGACTGGAAAATGACTTTCACCAAGAGAGTTCAAGTCCTTGTCAAAGTGGGTGGTGTGGAGGTGTGCAGGGGAAGAGGAGCTGAAGAAGGGATAATTGCAGCCTTCAGTGTTACTATGTTTATTTAACTTAGCTTATCCACCCTACATAAAGAATACACTGACCTTCCTGCAGCATGCCATAGCAAAGATTACTGCAGTGTGTGGCAAGAGCTGTCAGTTCAAGTCCACATCATGATTACAAGATCAGACCGTTAGAGTGGCTGAAGTGAGGGCTTATAAGCTGGAGTTGATGACTGTGGTGATAAGGTGCAGGTGAGCGTGATTAGTACTCGGGTGATGTGGATCGTTGTGATTGGTGGAGAACAGAGCCTGGCCGATCCGTGACAGCAATTGTACTGATTTTGAAAAAAAAAGTTTAATATTAAGCTTAATATTCTTGCTGTTTTTAAATTTTATAAAAGTTAGAGTATAAGCATAACTGTTTTTGAAAAAAGTAAAATTGCTCTATGCATCCTGTTATGACACATTGTGAGCTTAAAACATTCATCCTGTGAAAAATGTGATAAACAACATTCTGGCCTTTTTAATGTGCTCTATGGAGTACAAATTTGCCATCGAAAGGTACAAAAGGCCTGTCACTGGGGCAGTACCCTTAAAAGGACAAATTTGCACCTTTTTTAAAGGTACATTAGGGTATAGCACTATAAGGTACAATTTAGTCAGCAGAGGTACATATTTGCCTTTGAAAGGTACATACTGCATGGGTACCCATGTGAAAGGGTACATGAACGGGTGTATCCTTGAGGGTACTGCCCCAGTGACAAACCATTGTACCCCTGCCTGAAGGTACAAATTTTGCACTTTTTTTTCTGACAGTGCAGCTGACAAAGCAACATTAGGAGCTCCAAACACTTTTTAGAGGCCAAATTTAAGAGAGTATTTTTTTTTTTCTGCATCAACTTGGACTTTAAAGTGAACTCAAAGCTCAGTTTTAGTTAGTTTTTAGTGATAGTGTCTCAGTTGCATTTATAACTGTAAAATACAAAAATAAAGATGTATGTTTTATAATTATATTAATTATTTTACTTTGCATTAGTAAAAATTGCAAGAGGTCCTTGCGACCTTCAAGCCTTTATGTTGCCAAAAAATTGCAGTTTGTGAAAATATCATATTACATATCCAATGAAATGCTGTAATTGTCTGTCCACAAAAATTTTGGAAATTATGCATTACTCGCGCATGCTGTGTTCCTGAAATGCAACAGCACATGCAGAGATGGAGTTCACAGCAAAATAAGTCTCTTTTAAGCATATTCTGCAAGGCATATGTAAACTTATGAGCAAAAGTGTAGTGCCTTCAAACCATTTATTTTTAATTATTTTTATATAATATTATTTTCATATAATATAAGCTAATTAAGCTAATCTGATTCTTGAGACATGGGACAAAACATGTCCAGCAATTGTAACTGCTCGCCTTCAATTATATTGTATCAAATCTACGACATTGTCTTCTCACTACATCTAAAATAGTGTGTCCACAGAGAAGGGTTCAATCGTTTATAAGCAATAAAATGGATAAAAAGTTTTTTTTTTTTAATGGTAAAAAAGAGCTTGTTTTATCAAAAACAGCACTTAATAATATATCAAAGCAAGGTTGTTTTTCAAGGACACATGCGTATTTCATAAGGTTTCAAAGTTGTATCCGCACTTTTTGTCAACACCGTCAGACATTCATTAAAATGTAATAAAATCAGGGAATATCAGGGGCAGCTGTCACTCTAAAGGACCCTCCTCTGCAGAGTACATCAGTGTCAGACAGACTCTGCTCAGTTTATAGTTTTTAGAATATTTTAAATCCTAATGTTATTATTTCCTGGTCACAACCATGATAAGTCAACACCATCTTCCAATTTCTGAGGAAATTATTTGAAATGTTTAGATCATTTTATTCTCCTGAAGCAGGTTCTTTTAGCATGTAGCATCAACAGAGAAAACAAAAAGGCTACTAAATGAGCTCCATTTGCTTTGTGAAAGAAATGCCAAATTTGTCAACACCGTCAGATTTTCTGATTTTCGTATTCAACATGAAGTCATAGTATTTTTTTGGTTTTGAAGTCATTTTGAATTACATTAAATATAAAATAGTGTATTTGATAGTTAAAATTACTTTGAATTCAGGTTTTCATCACCACTGTCAGATGTTTCAACTCTGTCAGGTCTATGCCCCCTGCCAGATGAATATTTTTATAATATTTGATTATGATATTTTATATTTGATGAGGAATTGTTGGTCACATGTGAAAATAAAATCTGTCTGGTAACATGAGAATGTGATTTGAAATGTGTTAAAAACATCTTGATTGCTTGATTGCAAAATATGTGATGGCAAGGTAAAAAGCACATTTTGATAAAAAGAGAAAAGTTGGGAGGTTGAATCAAAGCATAGCTCAGTAGCTTAATACATATAAGATACAAAAATATAGTTTCATTTGTCTGAGTACAAGGTTTTATTTTTTCAATATTTCACCCTGTTTTGTCACTTCTCAAGAATCAGTGGCAAGGAAACTTATGAAAGAGAAGCATGAAGAAATCATTTTTAGTTCCTATGTATTTTAGCTGAATTACAAAAATGAAAATGAGACAGCACATTTCACTAAATTGAGAGGGTATATAAACATGAGCAAAGGGAGGGAAGTTATAGAAGGACGGGTGACAACAAGCTTCTTGAGAAGAACAACTATTAGTGGTGAGTAACAGTTCTATAGATGCATCTTGAATTCCAATTGTTATTGTTATACTTATGCTATATTAAGTTATTTTTATGTAACTAACAAATGTAACAACTTAATTCTGTCCTTCAATCCAATCAAATTTTTGTAATAGCATTTTTGTAATAGCATTAATGCATTAGAATTATATGAGAGTGTCAACTATAATGTTGTAAGTAATTAGCCTATGTGGCGATTAATTAATCTAATTAATCTCAAATTAATCACACATCAATTTAGGCGGAGAAAATACTCCCCAAAGGATCATTTAAATTATTGTACAATGTATATATTATTATAGCTTGATCTTTATAGCTATTTTGTGTAATAATCTATTACACAATGTAAGATGTTATAGTGGTTATAAAAACAATAACGTGGTTATTGTTCATGCAGAGAACTTGATAATTCATCATCTCATCCTCTTCATCATGATGCTGCTTCTTCATGTGCTGATGCTGTCTCTTCTCTCCGGTGGTTCAGCCAAAGTTGTGCAGGATTTTGAGAGCGAATGTGGTCAATTTTTTGCAAATAGAAAATCACCAACAAGATTTTCTGATCCACAATACAGGCAGATCTGCCAAACTCTAAATAATGTTTATTATTATGCCACATTCTACGACACTGACAACAAGATCCCCGTGTACTCAGCCTACAAGTTTGAAGGGCTAAAGGACTGCACAAGACAAAACGCGTGGTACATTGAACCTCAAGTAAGTGAAATATTACTCTAAATGTGTTGTTGTACCATATTACATATTACATATTTTCTGAGTGGGGGTGTGTGTGTGGGGGTGGGTGGTGGGTGGGGGGGTGGTCGGAGTCATTACAAATGTACTAATAACAGTAACATCTTTGCTGTTTATCCTCTTAGACTTTGAAAATATTCACAGCTAATCTTTAAAGTAAGATAATTTTAAAAATATACTTTTTTTTAAATAACATTTTTCTCATTTGTATACATGTGGCACCCTATGATGTAATACTTTGTCCAGCCTCCTTTGATAACAGCTCTTAGTCTTCTTTTACACTGTCTGAAGTCTGAAGAAAACATAAATTAGGATCTGAGATGAGATCCTTGCAACTAGATTCTGAGGTCCACACGTCTCTACATTACATTGTTCAAAGTAATTCAAGATCATCCTGTATGAGCACCAAATAATGTGTCAAACAGCTCGAAAATCTAAAGAAACATGAAGATACTAAATCAGATAAATGATTCTAAAACAAAAGAGAGATTGCTAATATATTATATACAATACAAAGCTGAATAACAGAAGGAGCTGTAAAGAAGGGTGGTAGTGATGAATTTGTAATGTATTTTGCTGGGATGAAGAACAACAATAGATTTGGCCTAAAAGTGTTTGCTTTACTTATTTCAAACTTCAGTGTCATATATTAGTATGATTTTTTTTCTCTTCTAATGTGAACTGTCCTTAAGCTCATATTTTCAATTGATTCACTATTGCAGCTTGACAATGATACATCACCAAACATGAAATTCGAGAAAGATGTGAAAATACAAGGACTTGGAGACCGTCAAGCTCTCAATGGAGACTATGAGAATTCTGGCTTTGACAGAGGTCATCTGGCACCAGTCCTCCAGGCACAGTCACAGAGCTGCGCTGATGCCACCTTCACTCTCACCAATGCTGCTCCACAAAACCCCTCTTTTAACCGAGGTCAGTGGAAGAAACTAGAAGGAAGCATTGCAAAAGAACTGTCTGATCAGTGTCTACCAAGAAGATATACTATTTACATTGTGACAGGGGTGGTACCAGATGGACAGAAAGTAAAAAATAGAGTGAAAGTGCCTAGTCATTTCTGGACTGCATACTGCTGCTTAGACAACAATAATAAATGTCAGATCTCAAGAGGGTTTATTGGAGAGAATGTGAACATTACTCCCAAAAACATATCTGTGAAGGATTTAAAAACTGAGTTGGCAAAGCTTTATAGTGTTAAATCATTTGAATTGTTTGATAAATCTACAGATTCACCAATGAAAAGCAGTTCAGAAAAAGAATTTAACTTTATTGAAAATAAAGCGCCAGCGAGCTATTGTCTGCAAAAGAAACTTTATCAAATGTTTTCTTTGGTGTTATTGTTATTTCTGACTCTTTTATTATAACTGTTAGCGGAATCATGAAGAAAATCCTGCTCATGTTTTGAAAAGGTGTACTAACATGTCTGAGAAAACCCTTAAGAACTCCAGTTTTCCAAAAAATCTTTCAATTCTGTTCAACTGTAATTAATAATTGAAACAATTACAATATGTATAAAAGGAGTGCATCATATATTAAACTAATATGAAATAAAGATTGATTTTTTTATTGATTATGAAAAAGCCTTTTTTGGCCCCTTTGCCTTTTTATTGGACAGACATCCATTAGATTATAACTAACTGCTAAGCTCTACCTCGATTTACTCAAACTTTGAGATCATTGTAAGATCATACAGTTACATTATTACAAATATTTCCATTGAAATATATTGCCAGCTAGGCACATGACACATATGAAACTCGTTCACTAAGTCAATGTGAGTTTAATGCATTACAAATCAATGTAAATACATTAAAACACACACACAGAAATTAGATACTCAACAAATAATAAAATATAAAATGTAAAAGGCCAAAGTCAGCTCTACAAAAGGCAAGGACACACTGGTGTAACAGAGAGATGGGCGAGTATTTCTAACCTCCTGCTTTGTCAAACTTTAAAAATAAATAAATAAAAAGACGCTATACTTAATTTAGAAAACCACACACATACGCAGTTCATTTAATAAGCAGAATATTAAACACAGACAAATATATTAATGTTTACTTAGTCAAATAGAGATTGCTAGTCTGTTCTCACACAAATAAACCTGCACCAGTCCTCCAGGCAAACTCACAGAGCTGTGCTTTTTGGGCTGCTACAATATGCTGGGTTTTTTTTTTTTTTTTTTTTTTTTTTGGTAAGGTTGTGCAAGAACCCTAGCATTACACCATACATTATTTTATTTCCAAATAATGTTACAGCTTCACTGGCTAATGACTCTATAGATTTTTATTCTCATTTGGCATTGGTGAGTGTTCATTTTGGACCCTGGCTAAAATTAGATCTATGCAAGATGTTGAAATTTCTAACATATAATTAATATCAGAATTATGCATTGTAGGAACTCTCCATTTGATAAATATGCATTAGCAATCTGGTGAAAGGAAAACCATTTGTTTTGACATGAGAGACCACTGAGCTAAATGGACAATCACAACTTTTACTCATTTCCCAGCAAAGTGTGAACAAACTCTTTTCCAAGTTGAAATGTCATCTTTGAATATACAAATAAACTCCAAACCCTAAAAAATAAAGCATCCTTAAATACTTTTTTTTTTTTGTTTTTGAATCAAAGATTCGATTTATGGTAAATGATACATATTGTCTTCATGTTTTAGCTACACTTTTAGCAGTGTATTTAGAGTAAACACTTCAGAATATCATATAATTTTTAAATATATCAAGAATTTATTAAATCAGTGGTTGTAGCACTATGCTCATAAAATATGCAATGTCTGATTGTGGGAAAAAAGGAAGTCTAAGTAATGATCTATAGAAAACTTCATTAAAAATATCCACTCTGTACAGTTTTTTTCCTTCCTTTATTAATTACTGAGAAGCAGTGTTCTGCATTGGTTCAGGGAATTGAAAAAAAAAAAACCAAGTTTAATTGTTCTGAACAGTAATGCTTATTTGAAATTACTTTTAATTGGTTAACAATATTTTTTATTGGTCCCTTTGTCTGTTTTTAATATGAATTTAAATAGTACAGCATATGCAAATGTGACACATTCAACTTGAGTGAAATGCCCACTCAGCCATGCAAGAGAGCAAAATTAAGAGCTTCAACCCTTTTTCAGTGAAAAGAGTAAATGCCTTTTGCATTGACTTGGACTTTAATGCGTTAATTAACATTAGGTGGTTTGACATCATAGACTTCAGCTTATAAGTCATATGCCTTGCAGAATATGCAAGCTGTTAATACTTTTAAAAACTAAGAGAGATGGGAAAAATTACATGTTATTTTGCAATTTAGCAGTTCCCTGAATAAGCTACTACTAATAAATATAATGTGAACTGAGACACTATCACAACTGAAATGAGGTTTGAGTTCACTTTAACTTTTATGAAAAAGAGAAGCTGGGGTTTTAGTTCCCTATGTATTTTAGCTAAACCACAAAAAATGAAATTGTTGAGAAAGCACATTTGACTAAATGGAGAGGTGTTACGTCCTGAGACGTATTTTATTTGATTTGTTCTGTTTTGTGGTATGCATACTTTTGTTGTTGTTCTCTTTTTCTTTTTTCATTTCTACTGCTGTCACTGTCGTGGAGGTGATTGGATACACCTGTTGCTGGTTTGTTACCCATTCAACTCGGCTCCACTGATTGGCTGCACTCAGGAGGAAGCAGCATAAAGCCAGCACTGTCTCAGAGCGAAAGGAGAGAGAGAGAGGGTTGTCACACGGACTTCTTTTCTCTGGCTCAGCTAACTTTGTTTTGTTGTTGAGTGCTAACCATTGGTGCTACTGTGAATTTAGTTGTAGATTTGTACATTTGTGTAGGGTTTAAGAGTTTTGTAAGGAAACTTGTAGGGAGGTGGGTGCCTTTTCTTTAATTGCTTTTCTTCTGGTTATCTGGGTAGTCAAGGAGTTAGGGAAGTTCAGTTTTGTTATTCCTTTGTTTTTGGTTTTATGTATAGGTAAGTTATGTTTAAAATTGAGTTAGAAATCTTGTTTGTTATGTTGGCTTTTGCCCCCTTCTGAAGTTAATGTTTCCTTTTATCTTTTTCTTATGATTTAATAAAAAACAATAACAAGTTCTTTTTGTTTGGAGTTGTGTTATTGGGGCTGGAGACAAGAGGTCCCTGTGCTTTCTCTCTCCAAAGTTTGTTACTGCTTTGCCCATTACCTCTAGACAAAAAGAGGGCTAGCATGTAACAAGAGGGCATATAGATGTGAGTGAAGGGAGGAAAATTTTAGAAGGAAGGGTGAAAACAAGCTTCTTTTGAAGAACAGCTATTAGTGGTGACTAATAGTTTTTTTTTTGAGAGAGAGAGTAATATCATTTGTTAGACCTGTGTTGCTACAAATATTTTAATGCTAATGCTGGATTTTGATAATCCATTTTGCCTGCAATCGGGTGGTAACTAAAAGTTAAATGCGTGTTTATTTCACATGATTTTTTTCTGGTTAATAACAATATATATTTTATAAATATATAATATATAACAATGTGTATATATATATATATATTCATTCACTTCATTTTATTCATTTATTTTATTTGTAAGTGAATTTTTATATAGATATAAAAACCAACATGGCATGTCAGAGGACTGTGAATAGACATACGTGTGGAAATCGTCAAGCTCTCAATGGAGATTATAAGAACTCTGGCTTTGACAGAGGTCATCTGGTTCCAGTCCTCCAGGCGAACTCACAGATCTGCGCTGATGCCACCTTCACTCTCACCAATGCTGCTCCACAAAACCCCTCTTTTAACCAAGAAAAATGGAAGATACTAGAAAGAGACATTGGAAAAGAACTGTCCAAACAATGTCTACCAAAAAGATATAATGTTTACATTGTGATAGTGTATTGTTTTACATAAACAATAGAGTGACCGTGCCTAGTCATTTCTGGACTGCATTCTGCTGCTTGGACCAGAATAACAGATGTTCAGACTCAGGAGGAGTCATTGGAACCAATGACAATGACTCCATTATTAGGGAAATGAGTGTGGCTGCTTTAGAGGAAGAGTTGAGAAACCTTTATGGAAGAACATTTCAGTTATTTCAAAAATAATAACAAAAGCAGACATGGGTTGCTTCAAAACAAAGCCTCACAGAGTGAGTGATTACTAGGAAAACATTTTTTGAGGGAACCTATTTTGAGATTATTATATTTTCATTACAGTTATAATGACTATAATATTTCCTCTCAGAATTATAAATCAATCATTTCTAATTCTTACAATATCGTGTGCTGGATGTCATAGCTGATATTTTTATTTATTTTATTATTTTTTTTTTTTTACATTGTTTCAATTTTAAGTTGTATCAACCAATTTTAAGTTATTTCATTAAAATTTGTTTCAATAAAAGTTCTTTCATTGCATTTCTTAATTAGAATGACAGTTGTCTGTAAAATTATAATGAAAATGATTTCATTGTCCAAAACTGTGGAATGACCTTCCTCTTACTATATTAGACCTATTAACTCACTACCGGTTTTCAAAGCTATGTTAAAAGCACATCTTTCAAAGACTAATGAGGAGTTGTTTGTGATACAGGTTTAGTTATTTTAAATTATGCCCATGTTGTTATGTGATTTGTGTTGTTATGTGACAAGGCTGCTACCAGCACACTTTAGTTTTTGGATGGTACTCTGCAGGTGATGAGCAGAGCTGCTTTCCTTCAAACATGATGCTTAGAATTGAGGTTCATCAGATCAGAGAATCTTGTTTCTCACAGTCTGAGGGTCCTTTAGGTGCTGTTTTGCAAATGCCAAGTGTGTTTTCATGTGTCTTCACTGAGGAGAGGAGTGAGTCTTGCTACATCGCCATGAAGCCCAGATCAGTGGAGTGACAGTATCAACATCAGACAGCATCAAAAGAAATAGTGTATTTGTATTAAGAAAATTCTAGTGATTATCTCAAACTAATTTCAGAGTGTTTGATTTTGAAACTCAAACCTAAAAATTTTAAACTAAACAAATCTTCACTACAGTAATTCAACACTTGCATTCACATATTTTTCTCAAAGCATAACTGATAACACTTATAGCCCTAAATCTCTAAAAAACAAATGTTTTGTCTAGATAATTACTTGTGTGTCAGCCATACTCACCTGCTATTTCTCGCTGCTGAAGTGGCACCTTGCCGGCCGCCTGTATCATTGGTACAGAGCCAAGGTATCCGTTGCTGATTCCCAGCATCAAGGACAGGCAGCAGGGCCAGGCTGGGTGCGCCAGCAGGGGGCGCTGCACGGGTGACACGCACATCACAAACAGGGGCAGGAAGAGAACGCGCAAACACGAACACACCAGCAGCTGCACACTACCCCACTCATACGGACACGCTGCCAAGATCTAAAGAGAGAAATAAAGAGCTTTGAACATTTGCTATTTTTAAATCATAATATATGCTTTATATATTTGATTTCACCTTGCCCACGAAGTCTGCCATGTTGAACAGAGCCATGGTGAGAATAGGCAGCCATTCTCCCAGTGTATCGTTGCGTAACTCTGACTCCAAACCAGGGAACAGACACAGGGTGATGAAATATGTCACCAAAATTGAGAGCATGTAGGGCCAGATCACCCGGGCAACAGCACACCTTCGACCCAGCAGCTCTGTAAGAAAGTCATCATATGTTATGTCAAAAACACTTAAAATGTCCTACAGTCAAATGTTAATTGAACTTAAAGCAACAGTTCACCAAAAATGAAAATTTGCTTACCTTTTGGCCACCCAAGATGTAAATGATTTTGTTTCTTCATCAGAACAGATTTGGAGAAATGTAGCATTGCATCACTTGCTCACCAATGGATGTGAATGGGTGCCGTCAGAATGAGAGTCCAAACAGCTGATTAAAACATCACAATAATCCACACAACTCCAGTCCATCAATTAATGTCTTAAGTGAAAAGCTGCATATTTGTAAGAAACAATTAGATTATTGAGGTGTTCATTTTGAACTGTCGCCTCTGAAAATATTTAGTCCATAATTGATAATAATCATAACTTATAATCATTGCTTGTGCTTGATCTCTGCATTTTTTAATAAAATACAGCAAAAACTGTAACATTTTGAAATATTTTTACCATTTAAAATAACTGTTTTAACAGGAATAACTGTTAATGCAAGTTATTTCTGTGATTTCAAAGCTGAATTTTTTGCATCATTACTCCAGTCACATGATCCTTCAGAAATCATTCTAATATTCTGAATTGCTGCTCAAAAAACATTTATTATTATGTTGAAAAAAGCGGAGTAGAATTTTTTCATGTTTCTTTGATGAATAGAAAGTTCAGAAGAACAGCATTTATCTGAAATAGAAATATTTTTATAACATTATTAATGTCTTTATCACTTTTGGGGGTATGGGTCAGGTGACAGAAAACAACACGCGCACAGATTGACAGCTGTGATGGTAAACCTCCAAATTTAAACTTTTTAAATAATATAAATGCAGCAAGATACAATGAGACACGGCAGAGAGAAATATTAAAAATGATGTTCATTTATTTGCATTGATTCCTTTGGGAAAATTGCCAGTAGATCTCATTGGAGTGAAAAACAAAATTAGGTACAATTTCAACCAAGACTACCAGAAAGAAAATATGATACTTACAGGCAGAGTTTACTTGTCCTATTCATCCAGTGTGCTTGTTTAACCTTTACTTCATAAGATACAGTATATTACCAGATACAGTATAAAGAGGAGACAAATAACTCATAGAAAAAGCAATAAAAAACACAACACTCAGTATATGGCAGCTGTAGAAAAGTTGTCAGGAGTATCATCTTTTTGCTCCAGAATGTTGTTTATGCACATTATCTGGAACAACCAGGAAACATTTAGCCTGATGTGTCATTGAAACCTAAGCTTGGAAAACACCTGTGAAGAATTTTTGTCTTTCCTCATTCAAACAGACAAGACCTGTACTTACACTTACATTTACATTTAGTCATTTAGCAGACACTATTATCCAAAGCGACTTACAAATGAGGACAATGGAATCATTGATCAAAATCAACGAAAGATCAATGATATGCAAGTGCTATAACAAGTCTCAGTTAGCTTAACGCAGCACACATAGCGAGTTTTTTTAAAAATTATTATTATATAATAAATAAAAAGAAATAGAGGCCTATAAATGAGATTTTAAATTTTGGTGATACATTTATATGTCTGCCTCTTGTTGACTGTCCCGGTGTGGGGAAAAACTGAGTTAGCCACACTGTATCCAGCGAAAGATTTGTGGTTCCTCCTGCCTATCATCAGGGGGTGGCGTAGTCAGACTAAAAAAAAAGAAGGTACTGCTTGGCAGGTACCACACAAAGACAAGACAAAAAAAAACACAATGAAAACATAACACATGAAGCAACGAAAGCACATAATAAAATCACATGAGGAGCACAGATTAGACACTAGATTATGGACACAATTTCAAAATAAAAGTTCACAAAAACATGAAAAAAACCTAAAACAGATGGGACAAATGTATGTGTGGTACATTACAAGCTCAATAACAAGGAACCATATGGAAGTGGTAGTGATTAATGTGTCTGAATGAAGAACAACAATAGATTTGGCCTAAAGTGTTTGCCGTTCATATCTTAAACTTCATCTGATGGAGTGGATGTCACATATTAATTAGTATGTTTTTGCTTCTCCTTTAACATGAAATGTCCTTAAGCTAATGTTTTCAATTGATTCACTATTGCAGCTTGATGATAAAAAAAATGGATCACCAAACATGCAATTCGAGAAAGATGTGAAAATACAAGGACTTGGAGACAGTCAAGCTCTCAATGGAAACTATGAGAAGTCTGGCTTCCACAGAGGTCATCTGGCACCAGTCCTCCAGGCAAACTCATAGATCTGCGCTGATGCCACCTTCACTCTCACCAATGCTGCTCCACAAAACCCCTCTTTTAACGGAGGTCAGTGGAGGGAACTAGAAAGAAAAATTGCAACAGTTCTGCAAAATCAATGTAAATTATATACGGTTTACATTGTGACAGGGGTGGTACCAGGTAATAACATAAAAAATACAGTGAACGTGCCTAGTCATTTCTGGACTGCATACTGCTGCTTAGACAACAATAATAAATGTCAGAGCTCAAGAGGGTTTATTGGAGAGAATACGAACATTACTCCCAAAAACACATCTGTGGAGGATTTAGAGACAGAGTTGGCAACGCTTTATGAAGTCACAGCTTTTAAATTGTTTGGTAACTCTGCAGAACCCCCAGCAAAGAAAAATAAATCCCAAATTTAAAAATACTCTTTCATAATTAAACTTTATTGAGCTGTTGTCTTACAATAGCTCAATAAAGCTTTATTTTGGGAAACTTTATCAAATGTTTTGTTATTCTGTCGGACTAAATGTATATAATATTATAATTCATATAATTCCTATATATGTTTGACTGAAATGAATAATCAAAACTATTTTAATGTGTATAAATAAAGTGCATCATACATTACACTAATATGGAATAAAGATTTTGACTGAAAAAGATTTGCCTTTTGCCTCTTTATTGGACAGACATCAAGAAGATTTTAACTCAGTTGTGTACATTTAAGACACTCTTGACACAGATTGAATCTTGATCGTAAAATTAGATTATTAAAAAAATTTTCCAACAACACACACCCTAATTGACAATGGTGAATTTTGTAAACTGCAAAATGTACATTTTTTAATTGTCATAAACCCAGAAAGATACAATGAGGCACAACAGAAAAAAATAAACACTTCTGTGCATTTATTTACATGGATTCCTTGTAAATAAAATGTTATTAGAGTGCAAAAATAAATTAGGCACAATTTCAACCCGAAAGTTTTGAGTATTGTAACAGAGTTTACTGAGTGTCCTATTCAGCCATTGTGCTTTAACCTTTATTGCATGAGAATCATCAAGGGTATAAATATGAGACAAATAACCCATGCAGCTGTAGGAAAGTTGTCAGGAGCATCATCTGTCCTTTTTGCTCCAGAATATTGTTTATGCACATTATCTGGAATAACCAGGAAACATTTAGCCTGATGTGTCACTGAAACCTAAGCTTGGAAAACGCCTTTGAAAATGTTTTGTCTTTCCTGATTCAAACAGACAGGACCTATATACTTGCATGACTAGAAAATAAACCAGCAGTGAAACCAAAATGATCACTTTCTACTGTAATGCCATTCAGCCGTGCTGCCATGCACCTGGCAAAGTGAGCATGTCAGGTGGATTCAGAGATATAGAGCCGCTACATTCTATATCCAGTAACAAACATCAGATAATCAATACTTTAAAGAGTTATCTTTCAGCTTTTATAAACAAACACATGCTTCTTAAGTGGACCTTTGTTTGTAGCCATAGGGAGATATGCGGTTGATCAAGTTTGTGTGGCTCTGCTCATTTCCTTAAAGTGTTCCTCATCATTCCTTAAAATTCAATGTAGATTCCCTAAAAATGCACTGTTAGACATTTCAAAGGGTTTTTACAGTAAATTAATGTAATTAAGATTTATAGTAGCAAACTGTACTGCTTTACAGTAAATTACTGAAAATCCAATGAATCAATATACTACTGTAATTCATTTTAATATAGATTTGATTTTTTTTTTTTTTTTTAAATACTGGCATTCAATTAAAACAGACAATAATTACAAAATATCAAATTCTTTATTTAAAACTTTACATGTATAACACTTAAAAACACAGTCTTCCAATGCTGGAACAGTGCATCTTCACCATTTCTCCTGTCTTAGGATGTTTTGCAGTGCGTTATGTTTAGGCAACAGAAACATAATAGGGAAAAAAAGACAAGCAGCCAAAGAATACATAGCCATCTGCAAAACCCAGGGCTGCTCCAAAACGTGGCCACCATCTTTGCTCACCATCCACTTTGACAGAAATGTCTTCTCTGAAAAGCAAGAAGTAGAAATGACACACTTTTAAAAGGCAAACCTCATAGAGAATACACAAATCTCTCAAAACCATAGCTGTTCTCTTACCATGAATTATCAGTCTCAGGGTGGCTGGCCAGCTCGTGGCTTTCTTGATGCTTCATTCCAGTTGCCTTTAAAACCCAAACACAAAAAAATGCAGTAAATCTTAAATTCCATTAAAAACTATAACAAACTAATTCTACAACTAGAAAAGGCTACTAGCCGTAAAACTTGTTTAACCTAGATAACATAGGATTTTATTTTCTCAGGCTACTGGCCAACATTAACTACTAACACCTGAACCAAATTTCACATTAATTAACCTAATGTTAATATAAGATAAGCGTTGCTTGTTAAAAATAAATTTTAATTCGGTAACTTAATTCAATAAGCTGACAAAAGTTGTTCGAAATGACAGCGCAGTTTGCCATAAAGTTTGTTAAAGCCATGTTAATATGGTGTGCAAAAATCACATTCACTCTATTGTTTATGTTATTAGTGCCTGGTACCAGTTTCTATTTATTAATTATTTGGAATGACAATTGTCTGTAAAATTATAATGAAAATGATTTGATTTAAAATTTTATAATTATAACGTAAGAACTGTAAAACTATTAATGTCTAATAAAACCTCTAATAAAAAAATCATTAATGCTTCAAACCTTGCACTGGATACTTCTAGAAAAAATACATGTGCACTTGATTACATACCCAAATTTCGTTATTTTATATGTTATCTGACTGACGGTTGTCACATTTATCTTCCCATTTAGTTCCTGTTTGTCCATATTTGGTTCTTCCCGTTCCTGTTTCCATTTGTGTTGATTTGATTCCAGGTGTTTCTTGCCAATCTGTCTCGTTTAGTCCTCGTGTGTAGTGTATTTAAAGAGCGTTCTGTTTAGTTTCCTTTGTCTGCTGTTATATGTCTATATGTCATTAAAAGATATTGTATTCTGAAGAACTCCTGGTCCCCTTGCTCCAGTGAAACATGACAACGGTGTTAGACAACACAATAAAAACAAAACTGAAAATGTACTGGTAATTGTCTGCTAGTACATTATCCTTAGGGACATATTACCCTAAAACAATGCAACAAAGTGCAACAGCTGTAAAAAATAAATAAATACGGGAAACTTTAATAAAGAGAATCATATAAACTGTATCAAGCTGTCTGTGACGATTACAGGGGCTCTATATTTTAACCAACATCAATGGAGGAAAACAAACAACAAAAAAGTGAGAATTTTGAGTTTAGTTTATTAGAAGAAAATCAGGTACAATTTCTTTATAATGGATTTTGAATTTTAACTAGATTTTACTGGATTGAACTGGTCTTGACTCTGAATTGGCCATGAACACAGCCTACTGCAATTGCTAAACAACCTGCAAACTTCAACAAAACCTACAAGCATAGGCGTTCTCAAAAAGACAAGCTCCCATTTTTAATACCCTTTTCACTCTTTTATTGACAGAAACAGTGTAAAAATGATAGAATGATGAGGGGGAAAGGGCTCCACGACTCGTCCCCAACACAAGCACTGCAGCTTCCCAGGCTGCTACAGTAATGTTTGGCAAAGTTTGTAAGATCCGTGGCATCAAATCTTAGACTCTTAGGGGCCATTCACACAGAATGTGTTTTACCATTACACTGCTGCTTGTTTTTCTATGTAAACTTCCTAACCTTAAAAATAAAGCATCCATAATTTTCTGTTTTTGAATCAAAGATTTGATTTATGGTAAATGATACATGATAGTGAATAAGTGACAGCAGTCTAATACTACACATACTGCCTTATTGTCATTAAAACAATAATTCACCCAAAAATCAAAGATTTGATTTATGGTAAATGATACTTGTTGGCTTCATGTTTTAGCAGTGTATTTAAAATAAACATTACAGAATTTCATATAATTTTTAAATATGTCAAGAATTCATTAAATCAGTGATTGTGACATGCTCATAAAATATGCAATGTCTGATTGTGCGGAAAAAGGAAGTCAAAGTCGTATTCCACAGAAAAAGTAAAAAAAAAAAAAAAGTTTTTCCCCTTTCTTTTTTAATGACTGAGAATCAGTGTTCTGACAAAAAAAATTAAAATAAAAACTGAAACATGAAAATGAAATCAATTTAATTGTTCTGAACAGAAATGCTTTGTTTTCTCCTTTTTTTAATTACTGAAGAGCTGGGTTTTGCACTGATTCAGGGAATAATAATTAAAAAAAAAAAAAAAAAGAAAACTAAGAAAGAGAAAAAGGAAGTGTAATGAGGTCAACGAGATGTGAGGCGTCCAGATCCATTTGCAAAGCTTTATTAGTCAGAGACATGTCATAACAGGCAGGGTCACACAAATGGCAAACAGGTATACAGAGGGCAAGGCAGAAGAGTACTCATGTGAACAGGCGTGGTCTCCGATCGGCGAACAATATCCAGAGGGCTAGAGGAGAGGTGTAATCCAGGTACACAAGCAATAATCCAGGCAGGGACGAACAGAGCAGGCAAGGCAAAGGGTTAATCCAAGATACAACGGCAGAAATCAGAACACGAGGAAACAGCCAAGGCAAGACTGAGACAACTAAGTGGGCTCTGTAGAGTAGCTATCACTGGGGGAGCGATAAACGCTAGACAATACGGGAACTAAACAAACACAGAAAGGCTTGGTAAAGCAGCTATCGCTAGGAGAGGGATATATGCAGAACTGACACAGAGCTAAACATAAACACAGAATGGCTTGGTAAAGCAGCTAACACTTGGCGAGTGCTGCGTGTAGAACAATACTCAGCCACCTGTGAACGGAAGTCCATGGTTTATAGAGTGGGTGACTGTGTGATAGTTCTCAGGTGTGAGCGTGTGATTGAGTCAGCTGTGTGTACTTGGTGCAATGAATGATGGGAAATGTAGTCTGGTGAAGTGCAACAACAGTGTGATGCAAGAGTCCATGTGATGAGCGAGTGACCCCTGGTGGTGAGTGAATGGAAGACCATAACCCGGATTCGTTCTGGCCCAAAGCAACTTTTGTACCTTTGGGCCCATGCAGGTTTTTGTGTAGGCAGCCCTGAAATGCAACTAGAGAATACAAACATCATTGACTGGCCATTCTTTAGCCACTCAATTTTACTGGAATGGCTCAAACCAACAGACACCTTTTCAGAACCTGTTGTTTCAAATACGCCAGGGATCCACAAATCTGGCTCACGAGATACACTTTCCTGCAGAGTTTAGTTCTAACTTTAATCAAACACATCTGAGCATGCGAATCAATGTCTTTAGGATCATTCGAAAATCACAGTTGGGCGAGTTTGATAAAAGTTGGAACTAAACTCTGCAGTAAAGTGTGTCTCACGGGTCATATTTGAGGTGTAACAGACATGAGCCTGTTAATAATAATTTTGTGGGCAGTTTTCTTCCTTACCGCTAGGGGTGCTAGGGTGTTTTAGGTTTCCTTAAGTAAAGCCATGTGGGTAGAGGGAGTAGCAAAACTAGAACCAGAAGATGGCGGTAATGCAAGCTGCCGTTAAAACCCAAAGAAGAAGAAGAAGAAGAAGAGGGAGTAGGAATAACAAGCAGCAGTAGGCAGCATGGCTCACCTGCTGAGGATGTTGTGCTGTGTCCTGGTTGGGAAATGTGTCATTTCAAGCCCAGTCTAAAGTAAGGAGTTGATGTTTTTTGCAGAGATGTTACATGAATGTATGGCCTACATTTGGATTGATGCTAAGAGTTTAAGACAGTGTATTTGTATGCATTTTAGAAGGACTCTTTATTGGTGAGGTCACCACATCATGGTCCAGTTTGAATATGGATTTAAAGTTCTTTTCGACGTGGGACCATAGTCTGGACTATTTTTGACTGTTCCTGGTTAGGAAGAGTCTGGTGTTTGAGAGCTGTGACGTGTTTTCATTACAAGAGGCTGGATTATTCATTTGCTAACTTCAGCTACGGACAGTGTTTGGACATTTATGCACTACAGATAAGACTTTCGCACACATCAACTTTCATATGACGAAATCCTACAATCTTACATTGCTTTGTTTGCTTTCTTTATTGATTTTTTTTGTTGTTGTTTTGTTCTTTTGTATTTACATTTTTGGCTATATGTAGCTGTATTAACCTGAATTGAATGTTTTCTATTTTGTATTTAATAAATTGATTTGAAATCCCTTTGACTACTGTACATTTTTGACAATACAGACATTAGTTATGTGATGACTGCATCCATTTCAGATGTATAATAACTGTTTCTCCCAAAGACTTCAGTTATAGTAGCTGGAAAGTATTGATATTGAAACAGATGTATTGTTGTTGATTAATAGTGCGGTCCCTGTGTGGGCCTAGTGATTGCGTTTTGCCAATGAGCAAATTCTCAGGGGCCCTGTGCTGGCAGCCCGCTGGGGGCCCTTAGGCTAGCCCTAAGTGGACCCATAAAGGGCCACTGCAGGCTTGTTTGCAGGGATAGCTCTAACTGTCACGGTTTCTGTTAATTTGGACTTTTGTCCTTTTGCACTGTTTCCCTTGTTGTGTTGATTTGTAGTATTCTGTTCAGGTGTGCCTCCATCCTTGTTTGGTCTGAGTACTTATGTTCACTTTGAGATTGTCTGGTCTTACATTTACATGTTTTGAATGTTGCTGTGCTACATTGTGTTTGGATTTACCTTTGTTGGATTTACCCTTGTTGGATAAAAGATTTATGATATAACAGCGTAGCTGTAACACTTAGACTTCCTGTGTCGGTAGAGTCTGTGTGAGAAGCATTTAGGTTCTAACTTGTCAAGAACTGTTTAAAGTCTTGGAATGTGTTTTTATTGCTGCTTGTGCAAAACTTGGTTTGGGATGATTTCACTGAATAGGACACATTTCTGGAACTTATTTGAACATTTAGGGAGGAAATTTTTAAATTTCTCTTTACAATATGTTGAGTATTGTTGATTCATAACACACCTAAGGCTTAGTGTGGCCCAGATAATGTATATTTATGGTTTATTTGGTTCGTCATTAGCTAAAATGTGGCTGTGCAGTGGACTGCTTGTGAACCACTGCCAAAATGTCACCATTCCGTGCAGCATGTGGGGAAGACCAGGATTAGAATAAAAATCAGCTGTGGCCCACATTAGGGCCAGTTTTGGTTTATTTTGGTGTAGCAATGCTCAGGTTTACTTGAGGCCCAAATCTGGCAAACATGAGTGGTCCACCAAAAAGCCATCATTCTACACAGTATGCGGGCCGGAGCAAGGTGTTGGATCTGGGCTGGATCTGGGCCAAAATTTTAATCAATGTTGCCCCGATAGGGCCAGTTATGTTTTTTTTTTTTTATATAAAACATTTTTTCATGGTTGACATTTGGCCTTCCTATGGCTTGCTTGTGGCCCAAATCTGGCGAACAGGAGTGGTCCACCCAAACACCATCATTCTACACAATATGTGGGCTGGGGCAAGGTGTTGGATCTGGGCCGGATCTGGGCCAAAATTAAAATAAATGTGGCCCAGACTGGGCCAGTTCTGGTTAATATTATTTATTTTCATGGCTGACATGTGGGCTTCCTATATGGCTTGCTTATGGCCCAAATTTGGCAAACAGCAGCGGACTGCCCAAGTGCCATCATTCTTCACAGTACGTGGACCAGAGCAAGGTGTTGGATCTGGGCTAGAATTAAATTCAATGTGGCCCAGATTTGGGCCAGTTATGCTTTATTTGGTTTATTCATGGCTGACATTTGGCCTTCCTTTGGCTTGCTTGAGGTCCAAATCTGGCAAACAGGAGCGGACTGCCCAAGTGCCATCATTCCACGCAGTATGTGGGCCAGATGAAAGTGTCAGGTATGGGCCTGATCTGGGCCTCAGGAATTTTGCTATCTGGGCACCTATATGCAAATGTGATGTTGATGCATTCAACGAGTGAAATGCCCATTCTCAGCCGGCAAGTCACTTTTACCCAATATGTTGCTGCGACAACACACTGGCATTCTACACAATGCTAGGGAGTTAGGGTGCCCAGAAGTTATGTCATCAACCTTTAAACAACTACATTTTCCCACATACAAAATTGCTGAAGTTTGATCTAACAAACGAGGATATCTGGGCACATGTAACACAGACAAAGAGTGCACACTGTTCAGACATATACTGACTGGTTGAAAATCGGAAAATGCAAAAATCTGCATACATTTGGTGCACTTTGAGAAATGAAGTGCTCCCACCCCTTTTCAGTGGCCAAATTGAAGAGAGTAAATGTCTTTGCCCTGATTTGGACTTTAAAGTGAGCTTATTTTAGTTGTGATAGTGTCTCAGTCCACATTACATTCAGTAGCAGTGTTGGGCAAGTTACTTCCAAAATAGTTAGTTACATTACAATATTACTGTCTGTAACTTTTACTTATGAGTTACTTTAACAAAAATAAGCACAGAAGTATGACTAGGCATTATCAATGTAGTTTATTACTGCTCATTCCAGTGAAGGGCGATGTGGTATAGTATAATGCCTGTGTAGGCCCCCAAGCCTACTAACAACATAATGTAACAGGCACAGTGAAGGCTCGTGGCACACTACAGTAAATAACAATCACTCTTATGATCACAAAAGTAGACAAACGAAAGTCTGGTGAATTATGGTAAAGATACCAAACACAATAGACACTATAATGCAACCTATAGTGTAATGGCATGGTAAGACGCTCAGTCTCTTTTGCTTTTCGCTTCTATTCTTTTATTTTATTTTAATTTAAGTTCACAGCACATTGGGTGGAGGCAACCACTACATTTTAATCACGATCCAAACAAAGATGCTGCATACATGCAGCATGAGCAGTTTTTGATGTAAATTAGATGGTATAATTTCGAAATTTGAAGCAAAGCCAGAATGGTCTGACTTTAGCTTTGTGAAACTGTCCTGGTAGCCTATGTCTTGGTGTTGGTAAATTACAAAAAACAAAACAAACAACAACGAAGCACCTCTTAATTTGGGGTTAAACTGCATTGTGCTGAGATTGTAACAGCCTACCAAAATTTTATTAGTGATGCGTTTACTTTTTTTATTATTAACAATGTCAGAAAGATACACACAAACATTAGAACAAGAACATGTGGGGGATACAGTAAAAATGAAAAGGTAAGTAAGTAATTAAAAATAATAAAACAAATAAAATAGATACAATCATTAGATACAATCACAATCGTGAAAGTGACATGTGGCCAAGTGGTGACCCATACTCGGAAATTGTGCTCTGCATTTAACCCATCCAAGTGCGCACACACACACAGTAGTGAGCACACACACACCAGTGGGCAGCCAATGCTGCAGCGCCCGGGGAGCAGTTGGGGGTTTGGTGCCTTGCTCAAGGGTCTCACCTCAGTCGTGGTATTGAAGGTGGAGAGAGTGCTGGTCACTCACTCCTCCCACTGACAATTTCTGCCGGACCTGAGATTTATAACCCCATTTTGAAGCATTTATTCCATGTTTATTAATAAAATCAACATTGCCTTTGGAAAACCAGTCAGGGATGAAAACAGATTTACGAGCTGATAAAATATACTGATTATTCCAAATAATTTTAGGGGAAAAATGGGAGTTTATGGAAGTTTGGAATTTTGAAAGCATCATAAGGAGCCTTTAACCAAACTGAATTCCCCTTTAAACATTTTTTAGCCAATTTATTTAAAAAATAAAAATAAAAATTGGTTTAAGTAAAAAAATAATAATTTTTTAAATCGAAGACATTCAAACCCCCCTTTGAATATGGCTGTGTTACGAATTTTCTGATGTGTTCCACCTTATTTTTTCATATAAATGTAAAATTATAAGAGAGTCAACAGATTTACAAGTGTTAGAACCAAGTGACGCGTTTACTGCGTTAGAGCAAAAAGTAAAAAAGAGTATACTGTAACGGCATTACTTTTGTAATGCATTACTTTTGTAATGCATTACTTCCAACACTGTTCATTAGTGGTTTAGAAGTTGTAGTAGTAGTTGTATACAACTATAAAATAAAATAATAAAAATTAAAAATAACATTTTCATAATTATTAATGTTACTTTGCAATAGTAAAATTACAATACTTCTGTCTAAATTTCGTCATTTGCAAGAGGTCCTTGCAACACTGTCCACAAAAATGTAGGAAATTATGTCAATGTGAAAGCATTACTTGGACATGTTGCATTCATGAAATGCATCAGCACATGGAGTTCACACTAATATATTTTTCATACGTTTATTAAAAGAGAAACATGAAGAAGGAAGCTGGCATTTTAGTTCCCTATGCATTTTAGCTTTATTACTCAAATGAAATTGTTGAGAAAGCACATTTCACTAAATGGAGGGGGTATATATATGTGAGTAAAGGAAGGGAAATTATAGAAGGACGGGTGAAAACACGCTTCTTGTGAAGAACAACACATAGGCCTGCATAAACCAGTGGTGAGTAACAGACAGTTAGTTCTAGATGCATTTTTAATTTAACTTGTTATTGTTATACTTACGCTATTTTAATTATATGTATATTTGAGTTATCATTTGTTAGACCAGTTTTATGTGATCTCCATTTTTGCTACCACTTTATGTATTCTACACATGGTCCAGCAACTGATACAGTATTTGCATAATTTGTAAAATATACCTAATTATGTAATAAACAAATGTAACTATAATTATGTCCTTTAATCCAATCTAATTTTTAATCTGATGCATTACAACCAAACAAGTATACATTCAGGCGATATAATGTTGGATTTTAATCAAATCTTTGCCCACAATCGAGCTGTAACAAAAAGTTCAATTGTTATTTCTTGACAATAACAGTCCCCCCCCCCCCCCATTGGAGCACTTTTCTCCATATTGTTTACAAGGCCTCCTTTTTGGAGGGAATACGTAAAGCCATTTAGCTTCTATAAGCTATAAATACAATAGAGCTAAATATGGATGATCATTGTACACTTTTTATACCACCAAATGTAATTTTTTCAAATGTCAGAAATCGAGAAAAATATTAGACAAAACAAAGAGAAAAATTGAACACTTCTGTACATTTTTTTGTCCTCGTACTTTGAATTTTAGAGGCATATAACTGGAATCTAATGCACTTTTATAGTCTCGTTGTTGAATAAGTTTATAGCTTGATCTTTGACTTGTACTGCTATTTATTTCACTGTTTGTATGTTGTGAAGCCTATATTACATGTTATAAGCTATTGTAGCAGTCATAAAAACTATTATGTGGTTCTTGTTCCTGCAGAGAACTTGATAATTCATCATCTCATCCTCTTCATCATGATGCTGCTTCTTCATGTGCTGATGGTGTCTCTTCTCTCCGGTGGTTCGGCCAAAGTTGTGCAGGATTTTGAGAGTGAATGTGGTCAATTTTTTGCAAATAGAAAATCACCAACAAGATTTTCTGAATCACAATATAAGCAGATCTGCCAAACTCTAGATAATAATGTTTATTATGCCACATTGTACGACACTCACAACAAGATCCCTGTGTACTCTGCCTACAAGTTTGAAGGGTTAATGGGCTGCACAAGACTAAACAAGTGGTACATTGAACCTCAAGTAAGTGAAATATTACTCTAAACAAGTTGTGGTAATTGTTGTACCATTGTTCTAGGGATGTTTTTTTGTGGTGTGGGTGCAGTCATTTCGAATTTACTGATAACACTAATGTCTTTGCTGTTTATCCTTTTAATCTTTCATTGAAAATATTCACAGTTAAACTTTAAAGAAAAATAATTTTTCAATTTTTTTAAATAATATTTTTTCTCATTTATATGTGTGTGCCACACTTACTGGCACCCTCATGTAATACTGTGTGCAACCTCCTTTTGAAAACACAACTTAGAAAACACAACTTAGGATCTGAGATCTTTCCATCGGATTCTGAGGTCCACGTGTCTCTAGCAAAATAGGATCACACATTCTTCAAAATAATTCAAGATTGTTCTGTATGAGCACCAAATAATGTGTCCAACAGCTTTAAAGAAACATGAGGATACTGCATATACATAGCATAGCAACATACAATAAAAGTGAACAGAGAATCAGATAAATGCTTCTAACATAAAACAGAGATTGCTAATATATTATATGTGAAGCATATTGCGAAGCTGAATAGCAGAAGGAGCTGTATGAACAAGGTGATGGGTTTGTAATGTGTGTTTTTGGGAAGAAGAGCAATAGATTTGGCCTAAAGTGTTTGCCGTGCTTACTTTACGCTTCATCCTACAGAGTGAGTGTTGCATATTAACTACTATGATTTTGTTTTTCCTGTAACATGAACTGATTCACTTTTGCAGCTTGACAGTAATAATGCATCACCAAACATGCAACTGGAGAAAGATGTGAAAAAACAAGGACGTGGAGCCCGTCAAGCTCTCAATGGAGACTATGAGAAGTCTCGTTTTGACAAAGGTCATCTTGCACCAGTCTTCCAGGCAAACTCACAGATCTGTGCTGATGCCACCTTCACTCTCACCAACGCTGCTCCACAAAACCACTCTTTTAACCGAGGTCAGTGGAGGGCACTAGAAGGAAACATTGCAAAAGAACTGTCTGATCAGTGTCTACAAAATAAGTACTCTGTTTACATTGTGACAGGGGTGGTACCCGGTAATAATAACATAAACAATAGAGTGAAAGTGCCTAGTCATTTCTGGACTGCATACTGCTGCTTAGACAACAATAATAAATGTCAGATCTCAAGAGGGTTTATTGGAGAGAATACGAACATTGCTCCCAAAAACAAAACTGTGAATGATTTAAAGACTGAGTTGGCAACGCTTTATAATGTTAAATCATTTGAATTGTTTGATAAATCTACAGATCCCCCAATGAAAAGCAGTTCAGAAAAAAAATTTAAGTTCTTTGAAAATAAAGCGCCAGCGAGCTATTGTCTGCAAAAGAAACTTTATCAAATGTTTTCTTTGGTGTTATTGTTACTTCTGACTAAATTATTATAATTGTTTGTTTCAATGAATCTTTCAGTTCTGTTCGACTGTAATTAATAATTGAAACAATTACAATATGTATAAATGGAGTGCATCATATATTACACTAATATGAAATAAAGATAGATTTATTTTATTTATTGATTGTGAAAAAACCTTTTTTGGCCCCTTTGCCTCTTTATTGGACAGACATCCATTAGATTATAACTAACTGCTAAACTCTGACACAGATTCAGTCTCGATTTACTCAAACTTTGAGATCATTGTAAGATTATACAGTTACATTATTACAAATATTCCCATTGAAATAAATTTCCAGCTAGGCACATGACACATATGAAACTCGTTCACTAAGTCAATGTGAGTTTAATGCAAAATAATGCATTACAAATCAATGTAAATACATTAAAACACACACACAAACATTAGATACTCAACAAGTAATAAAGTATAAAATGTAAAAGGTCAAAGTCAGCTCTACAAAAGGCAAGGACACACTGGTGTAACAGAGAGATGGGCGAGTATTTCTAACCTCCTGCTCTGTCATTCAGCAGTGCTGTAAATCACACTGAAATTTACGACTTGACAAGACATTTTAAAAATAAATATATAAAAAGACACTATACTTAATTTAGAAAACCACACATTTAATAAACAGAATATTAAACACAGAGAAACAGATTAATGTTTACTAAGTCAAAGGGAGACTGCTAGTCTGTTCTCACACAAATGAATGTGTGAAAACTGAAAGAGAAATTCTGCATGTGAACATGGATGGATTGTTTTTTCTTCTATCCTGCACTCCAGTTTATCTTTTTTCTTATTGTTAATATTATATCTCAGATTGATGATAATAATAAAGGAGCACATGTGGCATGTGAGGGGACTGTGAATATACAAATACGTGGAGGCCGTCAAGCTCTTAATATAGACAGTAACCGCTCTGGATACCACAAAGATCACCTGCAGCAGTCCTCCTGGCAAACTCACAGACAAACTTCACTCTCACCAGTGCTGCTCCACAAGACGGTTATTTTAACAGTGTTTTATTGTGGGATGTAGAAAAATCGACATTGTTCTTTTACATACATTGCTAACATGCATTTCAGAGTAACTGATTATACAAACACTGTAAAAATAGTTAGATGTATTATTTGTTGCGCTGCAACAAATATAATATAAATATAAATATTTGTTCTGGAATCTGAGAAACAAAAATATTATTTATTTATTTATTTGTTTGCTTATATTATTTTTATTTATTTATTTTTTGTGGTAATATTTTTACCAGTATGTGTCAATATAGAGCTTCCGTGTCATGGAAATACTTCATTGAACTGTATCTGTTTTAACCTGTTAAAAACCTATTTACAGAAATTGATAAAGCATTACTATAATTGTGAATTTTTTGTTCTGACTTAATTAACTCGCTAAACCTGTGTTCCTTGTTTTTGGAATTGTGTTCAACACTTAAACTCTTGTAAATGTTTGATTTATTTTGTTGAACTGAACTGGTCTCTGACGTGAACTGAAAACTTCCACAAATCCTACAAATACCTCCTCAAAATGAATATTTTTTTTTACACTTCTATTGACAGAAACATTGTAGAAAGTACAGTACATGATGGGATGATGATACAAACCACAACTCATCCCCAACACAAACTCTGCAGCTTCTCAGACTGCTACAATATGCTGTGTTTTTTTTGGGGGGTAAGGTGGTTCAAGAACCCTAGCATTACACCATACATTATTTTATTTCCAAATAATGTTACAGCTTCACTGGCTAATGACTCTATAGATTTTTATTCTCATTTGGCATTGGTGAGTGTTAATTTTGGACCCTGGCTAAAATTAGAACTATGCAAGATGTTGAAATTTCTAACATATAATTAATATCAGAATTATGCATTGTAGGAACTCTCTATTTGATAAATATGCATTAGCAATCTGCATTACTGAGCTAAATGGACAATCACAACTCTTACTTAGGTCATCATTTCCCAGCAAAGTGTGAACAAACTATTTTCCATGTTGAAATGTCATCTTTGAATATTCAAATAAACTCCAAACCCTAAAAAATAAAGCATCCATAAATACTTATCCAAATTTTTTTTTGTTTTTGAATCAAAGATTCGATTTATGGTAAATTATACATGATACATATTGTCTTCATGTTTTAGCTACAGTTTTATCAGTGTATTTAGAGTAAACGCTTCAGAATATCATATACTTTTTAAATAAGTCAAGAATTTATTAAATCAGTGGTTGTAGCATTATGCTTATAAAATATGCAATGTCTGATTGTGGGAAAAAAAGGAAGTCTAAGTAATGACAAGCTTTGCTCATCATCATTTGCCAATTATCTGCCATTCTTCTCTTCATCTCTTCTCCTCTCAAGCTCTGTCAGGTTGGATGGGGGCAGATGCACATTTTCAGGTTTCTCCAGAAATATTTGACTGGGTTTAATCCCAGGCTGTGGATGGGCCACTCAAGGACATTCACAGAGTCGTCTATAAGCCACTCTTGATGTGTGCTTAGGTTCATTGTTCTGTTAGAAGGTGAACCTTCTGCCCAGTCTGAGGTTCTGAATGCTCCGGACTGGGTTTTCATTAAGGCTATCTCAATATTTTGGTGCATTGAACATTTCTTCTACTCTGACGGGTCCCTCAGTCCCTGCTTCTGAAAAACAGCCCCACAGCATGAGGCTGCTACCAGCACACTTTACTTTTGGGATGGTACTCTGCAGGTGATGAGCAGAGCTGCTTCCCTTCAAATGTGATGCTTAGAATTGAGGTTCATCGGATCAGAGAATCTTGTTTCTCACAGTCTGAGGGTCCTTTAGGTGCTGTTTTGCACATTCCAAGTGTGTTTTCATGTATCTTCACTGAGAAGATTGAGTTTGGCCACATCGCCATGAACCCCAGATCGGTGGAGTGTTGCAGTGATATTTGTCCTTCTGTAGGTTTCTCCTATCTCCACATATTGTATGATCATGGAGCTCAACTAGAGTGACCATCAGGTTCTCGGTCACCAGTCTAGACAAGGCCCTTCTCCATCAATTGCTCAGGAGGCCAGCTCTAGGAAGAGTCCTGATTGAAAAAGAATACTTTTTGTGCAGAAAGAAAACAAATATAACAAATTTATTCAATAATTTCTTCTCTTCCGTGACAGTCTTTGACGTGCGTTCACGAGAGTACCAAGACACATGCGTGTGCATTCCTCTGCTTGTAAAGAAGGCGCAGCACACCTGGGTTCTACATCAGAACGCTGGCTCCTGCGTCAGCAGCACCACACACATTCGTTGTGATACTCTCGTAAACATGCATCAAAAACTGACACGGAAGTGAAGAAATTGTTAAATAAAGTCGCTATTTTTGTTTTCTTTCCGCACAAAAAGTATTCTCGTAGCTTTATAAAATTACGGTTGGCCTACTGATGTCATATGGACTATTTTAACGATGTCCTTACTAGCTTTCTGGGCCTTAAAAGTGGTAGTTGCGTTGCTGTCAAAAACATTCAAATTTAACATAATCAAACTTTAGCCAGACAAACCTAACAAATACACAGGCTATTCCATTGCCTAGAGAACTAGTGAGATGAATTCAGAACACTGTTAGAAAATTCTCCTTTTGGCAATCAGGGATCATTTTGCAAGTCAATGTTTATTTCAGTATACAGCATGAATAGAGGGGTGGAGATACAGTGAAATTCAACATTTTTGTTACGCCACAGTAACTGATCTTTCAGTAAATGAAAAGCACTAGATAAGAAAAGTTCAAATAGATTGAATGTGAACTCACTATGCAACACAATGCATTGTCAATTACGGTACAGTAAAATATAAATAAATAAATTCAGCATTCTCTGCATTACAGCATTAAAGTAATGACCATATTTGACATACTATAGCAGTTTCTTAGTCTTCTGACAAAAGACCTGCTACAGTATTTACTGTACATAGAATAGTGAAAGTTCTCTCATATAAAGTACTGCTGTTCTTTACTGTATACTGTATGTGTGGGTACATAAAAGCCCTGTAGATGACCAAGTAGGCCAACCCCCCTAATGGCCATTTCATGCACAAGAACATAGTCAACTAGTGCTGTAATTCATCAGGAGAAAATGTCTTTTGACCTCTGTCCTCTTCATATTTCTTTTCCCCCTGCTCTTCCTTTTCCCTCTTTGTCTCCCACTACTAGGATTCATTTTCCAAAGCACATAATCACTGATGACCCCATTTATATTATCCTGCGATTCTGATTGGTGTGTCATCAGTTTTGCTACTGAATGTTTATACATGGATAAATGTGTGCTATTTGAGTTCACATTGTGATGACTTCAGTAACAGTTAATTACATATTGTATAATGTGGTCATTTTGTGTAGAGTTTTGCAGAAAACATTGAGAAATTGGAATGTGTGTGGAAGGAAATCAAAAGTGTTTATAGAATGAATGAATAAATAAGTGGTTTGGGAAACTGGGCCGACTGACTCAGTTATAGTGTGTGAGCAATCTAGAAAAACTGTAACATGTTTTGATTTAATTTGACAATTTTTAGAATCAATGCCATGTCATACAATTTTATGAATTCAAGAATTCACTGGATCACTTGCTGTGGCATTCAGCTTATAAAATACTGAATGTCTGCTTACAAAACTTGAAGTGAAAATGGTGGGAAAAGGTTTTCTTCTAATTGCAGGACTGTAACTCTGAGAAAATACTGAATGTTGATAAATGTTTGTCTTCAGCAGTTTTTTGAATGTAGTGATGGTCTCAGCAGATCAAATGGAAGTTGTCTCATTACGAGACTGTGAGTAGTGTAGACCTGCTCATTGGTTGAAGACCAGACACAGTCCTATGTTGTGGCTCGTCTGCAAAAGCCTAGTCATGCTGTGTGAATGCTGGCCAAAAGAGCACTGCGGCTGTCCAGCCTTCAAATGACTTGATAGGAAGGAGCGGATTGTCCTGTTGCTGGTAAGCGCAAACCTGCATGACCAGATATTTTATTCTTTATTGTTTAGTGGTTTAATATTAGACTCCAGTATTATATTATTTTAGTTTGATTACAATACTGAAGGTGCTATGTTATTTACATTGTCACATTATTTTCTCTTCACTGAATAGGTTAACAGCTACTTGATCTTTGATTGCACTGCTATAAATTTTAAGGTAAGTACAGTTATGCTATTTATATGTGATTTAAATATTACAAAATATATGCTATATGTAAAACATGTATTTTGGCTCTTTATCTTGCCGGAGTGTCTATTTACACTAAGTGCAAATAGCCCGCCTTGTTGGCAAAAGCTATTTACAGTAACTCCGCCACTAACATGTGACTGAGTTAGTCAACACTAAACTGAATTGATGTATGACTGAGTTCGAGCCGGCCTTTGGCCAAACTTTTTTTCTCCCTTTTCAAATCTCATATTGCATCAGAAAGGCATTTATTTTAAATAAAAATGAAGGAAATAATCAAAAAGTTGAAAATAAGAGTATCGGGTAGGGTTAGGGCAGGTGTAGGGAGGGCTTTATTGTCCCAATAAGGTGGCATGCATTTAATAATTTGAATTAAAACTATAATTTGCAATCAATACGTTATTACTGCGTACTGTTTTGTAATGTACAACAATACTGAGGTACAGATAATTGGCACTATTTGCAATAAGTAGTATAAATAGCAGAAAATCTTGCTATTTTAACATAGTGTAAATAGAATCTATAGCTATTTGCACAGTGTAAATAGCATATCGTTAAAAAATACTGCTGGGTCCCACTTTATATTAGGTGGCCTTAACTACTATGTACTTACATTTGAATTAATCATTTGGTACAATGCACTTTTTGTGTACATACATGTTTTTACATTGTACTTATGTTTTTAAAAATACCTATGTGTAATTACATCTGTAATTAATTTCTGTAATTAAATTGATAATTACACCATTGACCTATCCTTTATATCTTAACCCACACTTAAACCTACCCAGACCACCAAATCTGTACCTAACCTTACCCGTATCCCACCTCAATAGCAGCAAAAGTGTTTTGCAATACAATATGAACACAGTAAGTACATTGTACTTATTTTTTGATGCAAGTACATAGTAGTTAAGGCCACCTAATATAAAGTGTGACCTACTGCTGTTTTCACTTGATGTAAATAGAATCCATTGCTATTTGCACTTAGTGTAAATAGCATCTATTGCTTAAAAATATGCTATTTGCACTTAGTGTAAATTGCATCTATCGCTATTTACACTGAGTGCAAATAGCCGCTGCCTTATCTTGCAGAGAACCTGATATATCATCTCTCATCCTCTTCATCATGATGCTGCTTCTTCATGTGCTGATGCTGTCTCTTCTCTCCGGTGGTTCGGCCAAAGTTGTGCAGGATTTTGAGAGCGAATGTGGTCAATTTTTTGCAAATAGAAAATCACCAACAAGATTTCCTGATCCACAATACAGGCAGATCTGCCAAACTCTAAATAATGTTTTTTATTATGCCACATTCTATGACACTGACAACAAGAATCCTGTGTACTCAGCCTACAAGTTTGAAGGGCTAAAGGACTGCACAAGACAAAACGCGTGGTACATTGAACCTCAAGTAAGTGAAATATTACTCTAAATGGGTTCAAGTAATGTACCATATTACAGTGTAGGGATTTATTTTATTTTTTGCCTGGAATCATTACAAATTTACTAGTAACAGTAACATCTTTGCTGTTTATCCTTTTAGACTGAAAATATTCAGGGTTAACCTTTAAAGTAAAATAATTTTTAAAATAATATTTTTCTCATTTGTATGCATGTGGCACCCTGTGAGGTAGTACTTTGTGCAACCTCCTTTGATAACAGCTCTTAGTCTTCTTTTACACTGTGTCATCAGGGGTGTTGTGCCAAAAATTGATTGTCTGCCAAAAACTGATTGCCGTCTATAATCACTTTTTGGCAACTGCATTTTATGGGTTTTATTTGCCATTTAAAGGTATTTCAACTGGTAAAAAGGACTGCATGAGCTATAAATATAACCCCTGTGAATGCAATCAAGTCATTTAACTCATGCAGTCCTTTTTACTTGTTGAAATACCCATAAAATGCAGTTTTACACTTGCCAAAAAGTGATTACAGACTCTACTTATTGAGTGAACCGTTCTTTCTGCCTCAAGATGACTTGATTTAATTCATGGTTGTTATATTTGATAGATTATAGCTCATTCAGTCCTTTTTTACGGTGGCCGAGAGAGCTCAACGCGCACTTCAGAAAACACATGCAAATGTAACTTCAGAAAACACCTGCAAATTAAGAAAACAACTTCATCAATTTGACAACACACGCACTGCAAATGCTCACAACACAACCAAATAAAGAAACGCACTGCAAATAGAAAAAAACACCTGCTAATTGAGAAAACATCTTCATCAATTTGACAACACAAGCGCTGCAAATACTCACAACACAACCAAACAAAAAAAAAAAAGCGCTGCAAATAAAGTGATGAATTTGACACCTGCTGTCAAACTGATGAAGATGTTTTCTTAATTTGCTGGTGCTTTTTCTATTTGCATGTGTTTTCAAGTTGCAGTGTGTTGAGCTCTCTTGGCCACTGTACTTTTTACTTGTTGAAATACCTTTAAATGGCCAATAAAACCCATAAAATGCATGTTTTACACTTGCCAAAAAGTGATTTGAGTCTGAAAGAACAGTTCACTCAATAAGTAGAGTCTGTAATCACTTTTTGGCAAGTGTAAAACTGCATTTTATGGGTATTTCAACAAGTAAAAAGGACTGAATTGATTGCATTCATGAGGGTTATATTTGATAGATTATAGCTCATGCAGTCCTTTTTACCAGTTGAAATACCTTTAAATGGCCAATAAAACCCATAAAATGCAGTTGCCAAAAAGTGATTACAGACACCAATCAGTTTTTAGCAGACGATCAATTTTCGGCACGACATTGGGTCTGCGTGCAAAACAAATGTTGATGTCAACATGAAACGGTTTGGGATTCACTTTAAAAACGACTCGTTTCAATGATTCAGAGTCGACTCTTTCTTTTGAGAGACAATAACTTTATACAAGGTGCACTTTAAGATTTAAAACTTTGCAGGATGTTTTCATTCACTTAGAGCTGTGTTACACACTGCATGAAAGGTCATTTTCAAAAATTCATAATAGGGGCACTTTAAAGCTTTTTTTTCTCCACTAAGGTGAACTGTCCTTAAGCTAATGTTTTTAATTGATTTACTATTGCAGCTTGACGACAATAATGCATCACCAGTCATGAAACGAGAGAAAGATGTGAAAATACAAGGACTTGGAAAGCATCAAGCTCTCAATGGAGACTATGAGAAGTCTGACTTCGACAGAGGTCATCTGGCACCAGTCTTCCAGGCACAGTCACAGAGCTGCGCTGATGCCACCTTCACTCTCACCAATGCTGCTCCACAAAACCTCTCTTTTAACCGAGGTCAGTGGAGGGTACTAGAAAGAAACATTGCAAAAGAACTGTCTGATCAATGTCTACCAAATAAGTATTCTGTTTACATTGTGACAGGGGTGGTACCCGGTAATAATAAGACTGGCAATAACGTGACAGTGCCTAGTCATTTCTGGACTGCTTACTGCTGCTTAGACAACAATAATAAATGTCAGAGCTCAAGAGGGTTTATTGGAAAGAATGAGAACATTCAACCAGATAACATATCTGTGGAGTGTTTAGAGGCAGAGTTGGTAAAGCTTTATGAAGTTACATCATTTAAGTTGTTTAATAGATCAGAAAACAATGAAAATAAGCTCTTTCAAAATAAAGCGCCAGTGAGCTATTGTCTGAAACGGAAACTTTATCAAATGTCTTTGGTATTCTTGTTATTTCTGACTAAATGATTAGCTGAATCATAAAGAAAATCCTTAAGAACTTAAGGATTTAATTCTCTAATTATTTAAATACTTAGATGTTTGACTGCAATTAATAATTGAAACAATTATAATGTGTGTAAATGGAATGCATCAAATGTTGAAATAAAATGATGAAATAAAGATTTTTTTATTATTATTAATTTTTTTTTTAATTAACTTTATTGAATAGACATCCATTACATTATAACTCATGTTTCGTACATTTTCATTATGGCTAGCTAAACCACCACATTTTGACACGGATTAGACAATAGAGTGAACGTGCCTAGTCATTTCTGGATTGCATTCTGCTGCTTGGACCAGAATAACAGATGTTCAGTCTCAAGAGGAGACATTGGAACCAATGACAATAACTCCAGTTATGAACTTAATATGGAAATAAAATACTTAAAGGTCTTGCAATTTTCCAGTTTTTTATTTTTCATTTACTTCAGATGTGCTTTTGTAGTTTAGTAGATTTAGTCACGCATGAAGAAAAATTATTAAAACATAATGTTTTAAAATATACTTTAGAGTAAAACTTTTGATTTGACATTATTACAAAGTGCACTTTTTAAAAGTCTTAGGTGAGACATACCCAATAAACTGTATTGGTTTTATTTAATTAATAATATATTCTCTCCAAGTATAGTTTTTTAGAAATATACTTTTATGATTTCAAGTACACTACAAGTGCACATTCAGTACAATTAAGTGCACTTCTTTTTCACAAGGATATGTCTATGACACTGGCTAAAATGTATTTGCTACGGTTTGTCACAGTGTGTTGCAGGGTTGCTCTTTGTCAGATATGTGTATACATCCAAAAAGGCTATATTTAAGTTTTGAAAAACATATTACACCCATTTTGTTGCCATGGTTAACAGATACCTTTTCTTGCAATATAAGAAGGAAAATAGTTAGCCACAGACCCACAGAAACCCTTCAAAACCTGTCAGTAACATATGGATAAAGAGCCCACACCCAAAAAGTCCCAAAAGTCAAGTGGAAACCATTTATGTGTGAAATGACCTCTTCCTCTGCACTGCTGTCATAAAGTATGCGTCATCTGAGGCATGCTTGCGTTGTGCTCTGCTAGTGAACTCATAGTGAACGCGATAGTGAACACGCTTGCAGGAAGTGTCACGGAGGAGCAAAAAAAGTTGAATAAAGTCGATATTTTGTTTTTTTTGTGCACAAAAAGTGTTCTCGTCGCATCATAAAATTCAGATTGCACGTCTGATGGCAGATGGACTAGTGTTGCTTCAGATCAACACGGAAAGAAAGACAGACTGTGAGGTGTGGACAGATATCACATACTGTTGGAATGGGAAGACACTGCGCCAATTTGTAAAGGTTAATAAAGACTACAATGGACTTAAAATAAACTTTATGATATAAACACTCTGACTACTTACTATGAGCACAATCTGCACGAGAGTTGAGGTAATGGCCAATGTCAGCAGTCGTAGAATGTAAAAGTAGTAGATTTTTTTTCTGGGGGTTCTTGCTGATGGGACCATGAGATATGTAAAGCAAAGTTTAAGAAATATCACATGCTGTGCAAAATGTAACTGTAGTAATATTCAGTCAGGGTGCTCAGACCAACACAGATGTACCATTGGAAGTGTTTGCCTTTGAACCTATTGGTCTTCTCCGTAAACGCACAGTATGGCCAAATTCAAATCCCATGACAGGCCTTCCTTTGGTCTTCCCCTTCAGCTGAAACTAAGAGAAATATACACATGATGAGACAGTGTGTTAAAATGTGTTCTGTGACCAAAATATTTGGAGCTTCGAGTTCAAGTTCCCTGTTAATTCTAGCAGCTTTCTGACAGAATTGGTCAGAATTTGATTCTGAGTTTTAAAAATAGGCCATGATGAACCACAGAAAGAGAGAGAGCAAAACTATGTGTAAATGAATCATGGATTACAGCTTGGAAAAATAGGAGCGGAAAAGCTGTGAGAGAGAGAGAGAGAGAGAGAGAGAGAGAGAACTACAAGAGATGGCTTCTTAAAAGAGCTGTTGGATTACAGGTTGTTGTGGAGTATGTGATCTGACAAGACAGAAAAAAATATTGAATTATAATCACTTCACAAAAAGCATTGTGGTTACTGTGCTTTACAAATAGTATACAGTAAAAATACAGTTACTGTGGTAAAATCATGGTAATTGTTGTTGTTTCTGTGCTTTAACTACAAATACCACATTAAAAATACAGTCACTGTGGTAAACCATGGTAAGTGATGTGTTATACTGTGCTTTCAATACAAAGAGTAGACAGTAAACAGTAACTATGGTAAAATGACAAGTGCGGTGGTTACCATACGTACAAATAACACAGTAAAACTATATTTAAGGTGAAGCGTGGTATATGTTGTGGTTACTGTGCATCCTTTACGAAAATTACCCACATGAAAAATTACTATAGTAATTTATAGTAAATACTATAGTGTTTTTGAACCACTACCAATAGTAAAGTGTACTATATTGTATATATTATACACTGTAAAAAGTGCTAAATTGACTTAACTTAAAAAAAAATTGAGGAAACCCGTTGCCTAAAATGATTAAGTAAATAATAATAATACATTTTTTTTTTAAAGTTAAGAGAACTTGACAATTCACTTAAATTATTATTTTAATCATCATTTATTTAAAATTTTTAAGGCAACAGGTTTCCTCAATTTTTTTAAGTTAAGTTAATCACTTTTTACAGTGTAGTATTTACAACACTTTGTTAATGAATGCTACAGCATACTGTAGTATTAACTATAGTGAACTGATAAACTGTAATAAATACTGTAGTATACTTTAGTTTTTACAACAGTAAACTGTAGTGTATTGTAGTATAATATACCCTATAGTTGTAGAAAACCTAGTACAGTATTGGATAAAGTAATTTGCTTACATTACTGTAATTGTTATATTACCACAGAAATCATAGAATTACCACAACAAATTATTTCAAGTACTTTACTATAGTATGGCTCAAAAACACTATAGTATTTACTATAAATTACTATAGTATTTTTTTCATGTAGGCATGGCTACAAATTAAACCAAAAAAAAAAAAAAACATGGTTGCTATAGTTAAACCATGGTAACCACAAATTAACCATGGTTTATACACTAACTGTAGTTTAACCATGGTATTTGTAATAAAACTGTGATTATACAAATGGTAATAAACACCCCCCCCCCCCCCCCCCCCCCCAAAAAAAAAGAAACATTACTACTTTACTAAGAGAAAACATTTCTACAATAAGAAATTTTCGTAAGGGATTGACTACACATGACATGATCGAGCGACAGTTACTATGGTAAAAAAAAAAAACATGGCAAATGTTTAAATGATCCCTTTCCCACGACAGGCAAATATCAAATTAATAATTTCATTCATAAATACGGGACGATCGACTATTTTACGAGACGGCTGGAAGCCTTGCCTGTATGCGTTTTGAAGTCTTCTAAAGCCATCTTTTAACGCACTTTATCGCTGGTCTTTGGTCCGTTTGGAGTTGTTGGCGTTGGGGAAATGATCGCCTCCAGATGGTAACTCCAGCTTCATACATGCGTGACATTTTCACGCCTAGAGGAGGCAAAGCGTGACACTCACACGCATCCTCGAGTGGACCAGCGTGTCTGTTACACACTTTGGCGTGATACCGGGGTGAATTATCACAGTCACAGTCTTTTAACTGTGATGCCGTTCAGCCATTCTGCCACCTGGCCAGAGGTGGATTCGGATATATAGGGCCGCTACATTCTATATCCAGTAACAAACATCAGACATCAATCATTTAAAGAGTTATCGTTTAGTTTTTATAAACAGACACATGCAAAATGGAAGATCACCAACAAGATTTCCTGTACCATATTATATATATGCAGTCAGGTTAGCCGAGGTCAGTGGAGGAAACTAGAATAAGAAATGTTAGAAGAATGTATACCACAAAGATATACTGTTTAAATTGTGACAGGAATGGTACCAGGTATTACAACCCGATCTCATGAAAGTGCCTACAATAGTACGCCCAAAAAAAAAAAAAAAACGAAAACTCGTGGTATTGATACGCAAAAATGGACTTTGGCGTGTCTATGCTACGTGATGGGTATTAGGGTTGTGGTGTAGATGCGTATCATATGTACGCAAAAACTGCGAATCATAGACACGCCAAAGTCCATTTTTGCGTATCAATACCACGAGTTTTCGGGCTGTGGGGGGGTTTGGCGTAATATTTATACGTATTTTCATGAGACCGGGCATAAACAATAGAGTGAAAGTGCCTAGTCATTTCTGGACTGCATACTGCTGCTTAGACCAGAATAACAGATGTCAGATCTCAAAAGCGTTTATTGGAGAGAATGAGAACATTCCTCCCGAAGAAACTGTGAAGGATGTAGAGAGTTAAAAAAGCTTTATAACATCACATCTTTTAAGTTATTTGATAGCTCTATAAACCCCCAAGCAAACCCCAATAAAAATCAATCATAAAGGAAATACATTTTCAAAATTAAAAAAAGAAAACATTTTCTAAATAACTGGTGTCTGAAAGAGAAAGTTTATTAAGTGTTGTGTGTGTGTGTGTGTGTGTGTGTGTGTGGGGGTGGGTGGGTGTGTGTGTGTGTGTGTGTGTGTGTGTGTTATTTTTCACTAAAACTTTATAATTATCAGCTGAATCATTTTTAAAAAATCCTTAAAAACTCCATTATGTGCATAATGTGCATAAATGAAGTGCATCATATTACACTAATACACTGATATGTTTGGCCCTTTAACCTCTTTATTAAACAGAAATTCATAAGATTTAAGTAATGTTGTGCACAATTCCACAATGGCTAACTGCTAAGCCACAACTCTGACACAGATTGTCACCCAAACTTTTAGATAATTTTAATATTGTAAAGTGTTTAGAAACTTGTTTTACCCAGTCACTGTGAGTTTAATGTAACATTAATGTATTTACACTGAAATCACGATTACTGGAAACATTGCACAAACTCAAAATCTGATGTCAATTTTCCCTGTCAGGTGCAGAAAACAAACTGCCAAATTTAAACCTTTTAAATTTCATAAATGCAGTAAGAAACAAAAAGGCACAACAGAGAGAAATAGTAAACACTTCTGTGGAATTATTTGCATTTGTCCCATTTAGAAAATTATAGATGTTATTAGAGTGTAAAACAAAATTAGGCACAATTTCAACCGAAACCAGAGTATGAGTTTACATAGTTTACTTAGTGTCCTATTCAGCCAGTGGGCTTGTTTAACCTTTACTGCATGAGATCCATCAAGGTAAACAAAGTGTGAATTGTGAGGCTTGAGTGATCAATGAGCTAAATGGACAATCCTGACATTTCATAAGGCCCAGTAAAGAGCCAATATGAAACTCTTCACCAAGTTAAAATGTCAGCTTTGTGTGTGTGCCAAAATAAAACCTTCTTCATTTCCTTATGCATTTCGTTCACTGAGATATTAAATTAATCCTTTGATACAATGCACATTTTTACATTGTACTTATGTGTGAAAATACCGTCGTCCTGTAATTAAATCTGTAATTAATTTCTGTAGTTACATCTAGAATTACACTGTTGACCCTATCTCTACCCCTTAAACCTAACCATACCACCAAACCTGCCCCTAACCTTATACCTGCACCCATGTCAATAGCAGCAAAAGTGTTTTGCAATTCAACATGAACAAAATAGATTGTACCTAACAATTTCCTAAAAAAAAAAAAAAAAAAAAAAAAACATTGCTGGAAACATTGTATCACATACTAAAAATCTGAATGTTGATTTTCATGGTTAGGTGACAGAAAACAACATGCACATTGACAATGGCAAATTTGATACACCATCAAATATAAACTTTTTTTTTCTTCAGAAATCCAGAAAAATACAATAACACACAATAGAGAGAAATGTTAAGCACTTTCTACATTTGTGTGTTTTCACTCTTTTAAGAAAATGACCAGTAGTTGGTAGATCTTACGGAGTCTAAAACAAATTTTGGCACAATTTCAACTAAGATAATGTGATACAGGAAGAACAGGAAGAGTTTACTTAGTCACCTGTGCTATCAAAACTTAAGCTTGGAAAACACCTTAAGAGGAATCTTTTCCTCATTCAAGTAAGCAAGATCTATAGGACTAGAAAATTGTCACCATGTGGACTGACTTGAGTGCAGTAAGTCATTCTGGCAAAAAAAAAAAAAAAAAAAAGAAAGGCCATGATCATTCACCAAAAAAAAAAAGGAAAGTGAATTTGGGTGAAGAGGGCCACAATAGTTTGTGATATTCTGTGCCCTGTAACAAATGTAATATATTGTTCACTTTAAATGTTTATTTTCATAATCAAACACACTTGTTAAGTGTACTTAAGGAAATTAGTTTAAATATGTATTGTACCCATAGGGAGATCAAGTTTGTGTGCGTCATTATTTTAAAAGTGTTCATATGTTGAATGACACTGGGAGGTTAGAAATACTCGCCCATCTCACTACAACACCAGTGTTTCCTTGCCTTTGGTGTCGGTGTGTACTGTAATATTTATAGAGTTGCCTTTGGTTTTTTACATTTTATTCTTTATTGTTTGTTGAGTAATTAATATATGTATTTACTGCATGGAAGATATCATAACAGTTTCTTACATTCTCACATTGTTTTTTGAATAGGTTAATAGCGTGATCTTGGAATTTGAGGTAAGTGTTTATGTTATTTATATATTATAAAATAAATATTTGAATATATATATATATGTGTGTGTACTGTATATCAGCTGTTATAGCAATTACAAAAATAAAAAGTGGTCACATGTGGTTGTTGATCTTGCAGAGAACTTGATCCATCATCATCTGTCATCCTCTTCATCATGCTGCTGCTGCTGATGCTGTCTCTTCTCTCCGGTGGTTCGGCCAGAGTTGTGGAGGATTTTGAAAGTGGCTGTGGTCAATTTTTTGCAAATGGAAAATCACCAACAAGATTTCCTGATCCACAATACAGGCAGATCTGCCAAACTCTAAATAATGTTGATTATTATGCCACATGACACTCACAACAAGATCCCTGTGTACTCAGCCTACAAGTTTGAAGGGTTAATGGGCTGCACAAGACTAGACAAGTGGTACATTGAACCTAAAGTAAGTGAAATAGTACTTTATCTGAATTAATTGTTACACCTTATACACTCTACATTATTAATACAAAACTGAAATAGTAATGTACATTGTGACATGTATAGTAAACTAGGATAATATTTTATTGTCAGCTACAGAAAATGAGAATACCCCCTGATAATACTATTATAATGACAAGAAGTGTCTGTAGTGCAGTTAATTGCGACTGTGGAGTGCTGTAAGTCACATTGACATTTAAAACTTGACAAGAAACATTCTAAAAAAAAAAAAGACACTGCTTAATTCAGAAAATCACACACATAAACAGTTCATTTGATGAACAGAGAATTAAACACAGAGGAATAGATAAATGTTTACTAAAGAGATTGCTAGCATGTGTGTTGTGTGAAACAAACAGGAAAAACTGAGTGATAAATGGATGTACATTTGTTTTGTTTTGTTTTGTTTTTTTCTCTTTCTCTTATATCCAATATATCTCAAGTGTATCTTTTCTCTTATGTTTAATATAATATTGCAGATTGATGATAATAATGGAGGACCAAACATGGAATTTTCAAGGACTGTAAATACAAATATACGTGGAGACCGTCAAGCTCTCAGTAAAGATTATGTGAACTCTGGCTTTGACAGAGGTCATCTGGCACCAGTCTACCTGGCAAACTCACAGAGCTGTGCTGATGCCACCTTCACTCTCACCAATGCTGCTCCACAAAACAGTTATTTTAACAGTGTTATATGGTGGAATGAGGAAAGATCGACAGCACAATATCTGGAATTGACATGCAAGTTAAAATATATTTACATTGTGACAGGGGTGGTACCAGGCACTAATTACATAAACAGAAGAGTGAATGTGCCTAGTCATTTCTGGACTGCATTCTGCTGCTTAGACCAGAATAACAGATGTTCAGTCTCAGGAGGAGTCATTGGAACCAATGAAAATGACTCCATTATTTGCAAAATGAGTGTGGCTAATCTAGAGGCAGAGTTAAGAAAACGTTATGGAAGAGCATTTCAGGTGTTTCAATACTAATAACAAAAGCAGACATGGGTTGCTTCAAAATAAAGCCACACTGAGCAATTACACTTTGCAAACATTTCTGAGGGATCCTATTTTGAGTGATGTTTTATGCAGATTATAATTTCATTACAATTAATCACTGTAATATTTCCTGTCGGAATTATAAAACAATAACAATTTCTAATATTTATAATACTCCAAACCTTGTGCTGAATGTCATAGCTGACTTGGTGGCAGACTTGTTTCAATTTTAAGTTGTTTCAACATTTGTTTCAATAAAACGTTTGCATACATTTTTAGGGAATCTTTATTAAATTATATGTTGCATTTCTTAATCAATTAGAATGGCAATTGTCTGTAAAATTATGAAAATGATTACTTTGTAAATATTATCATTATAATGTCTCAACTGTAAAACTATTAAACTCTAATAAAAATTATTAATACCGCAAACCTCGTACTATACTTGCAAAAAAATATATATGTGCATTTGCACTTGATTACATACCCAGATTTTGTTATCTTATATGGTATCTGACACTATCAGACAACACTGTAAAAATAAAAATATTTTCTGCCAGGACATCATCCTTACAGACATTTCCATTAACCCTAAAACACAATTCAACAAAGTGCAATGGCAGTAAGTAAGTAAATAAATAAATAAATGAAATTTATTCCTTTTTCTTTTACAGAGAATCATATAAATTGCACCAAGCTGTCTGTGATGATTACAGGGGCTTTGTATTTTAACCCACATCAACGGAGGAAAACAAACAAATAAGTGAGAATTATGAGTTTAGTTTATTAGAGTAAATCAGTAAAGATTTGATTATAATTGATTTTGGATTTTACTGGATTGAACAGGTCTTGACTCTGAACTAGTCCTGGACATAGCTAGCCCAATTACTAAACAACCTGCAAACTTCAACAAAACCTACAAGCAAGCGTTCTCAAAATGACAACCTCCAAACTTTTTCTTTCCTTTCCACTCTTTTATTGACAGAAACGGTGTAAAAACGACAGTAAATGACAGAATGATGAGGGGGAAAGTGCTCCACAACTCATTCTCAACACAAGCACTGCAGCTTCCAAGGCTGCTACAATAGATGCTGTATTTGGCAAAGTTTGTAAAGATTCGTGGCATCAAATCTTTAGACATTTGGGGAACATTCACAAGTGTGTTTTACCATTACACTGCTCTTTGTTTTTCTGTGTAAACACCCTAAACAGATGTGTTTGACTGATACGTTCACGTTTCACATTGCAGCATTCTAAAAACTTTTTAAAAACTGCTCTTTTCTTCATTCCACTACCTGTGTCTCACAAAAACGTCTTTACCTGGACATCACATCAAAAAGCAAACAGTCGGCTATATTGTTGATTTTAGTATATTGTTGATTGTGTCAGTCAAACGTCACCATGTCTCAATGGGTGCTTTTTGGCCAGAATAAGACGTTTTGCGAATAATGAAACTATTCATTGCCTAACCTTAGTTTAAACAGGTGAAAGAGGAGGGTAATAATCTAAAACAAGACACCAACACGACTATATCGACCAGTCATAATCTAGAACTACAAAGCATTTACAGTAAATTACACATGGTGGCCATACATTTAAACATGACAGGAACAGTCATATATTGATTTAATTTACAAGGCGATGGTAATTCGGACAGTTTTGAATAACACATTTCATGTGAGCCAACATCGCTGATGAATAAATCAGGATATGTAGCTGCTCACCTGCATATGTTGTATTTTGGATGCTGGTCCCCACAATGCGATTCTAATATGCTGGTGTCCCAAACTGGGATTCTTCACTTTCTTAAACAGCAGACTTTCCTTCCATAAACCAGGCTGGACCAGTATGCAAACTCTGGTCTAAGCTGGTGTTTTCAGCAGGGATAGTCTCTGGAAATGTTCATTATTATTACATTAACAACTACATTAACAAAACTGTGTACATGTGAGAGAGAGACACTCAGTGGCCGGGGATATAGCCCTGTAATGTGCGTGTGTTGTTGAGTTTCAGTGTGAGAGTCGAATGTGCCTGTGAGGTCAGGCTGTATGTTGAGTAAGACACAGCAGAGCCGAGCATCAGTCCCGCCATATATGATACAGTCATGGTGTTCCCTGTAAAAAAATATTGGAAAAATAAATCATGGAGAAAAATCACAATAAATTTTCAATATATCAGTTGCTTCTTTTAGACAAAAATTAGATTAAATGGTAAGCAAAAGGAGAATTTTGATAGTCTACTACTTATCCAATTATTCTCATTAGAAATAATCCAATCATGAAAAGCTTCCAGAGATTTCAATATCAACTCAAATAGCCAAAAAACAAAACAAAAACAACAACAAATAATTTGAGCTATGCCCTCCACATGAATTTTATCCCACTGAATTTTTCAGTACTGGGACTCAGGGAGCTGCAAAAAAAAAGAATATATATATATATATATATATATACAGTGTCTTGCGAAAGTATTCATACCCCTTCATTTTTTTCACGGTTTGTTATGTTGCCCTAAGTTAAACTGTTTTAAATGACTTTTTTTCCCACATCAATCATCACTCCATACACCATACTGACAAAGCAAAAACAGAATTGTCACAACTTCATAAATTTATTAAAAATAAAAAACTGAAATAAGTACACTGCATAAGTATTCATACCCTGAACTAAATATTTAGCTGAAGCACCCTTACAGTCTCAAGTCTTTTTTTGTTTGATGCGACAAGCTTTGCTCATCAGCATTTGGCAATTATCTGCCATTCTTCTCTTCATCTCTTCTCCTCTCAAGCTCTGTCAGGTTGGATGGGGGCAGATGCACATTTTCAGGTTTCTCCAGAAATATTTGACTGGGTTTAATCCCAGGCTGTGGATGGGCCACTCAAGGACATTCACAGAGTTGTCTATAAGCCACACTTGATGTGTGCTTAGGTTCATTGTTCTGTTAGAAGGTGAACCTTCTGCCCAGTCTGAGGTTCTGAATGCTCCGGACTGGGTTTTCATTAAAGCTATCTCAATATATTTCTTCTACTCTGACGGGTCCCTCAGTCCCTGCTGCTGAAAAACAGCCCCACAGCATGAGGCTGTTACCAGCACACTTTACTTTTTGGATGGTACTCTGCAGGTGATGAGCAGAGCTGCTTCCCTTCAAACATGATGCTTAGAATTGAGGTTCATGAGAGAGTCTGAGGGTCCTTAGGTGCTTTTTTGCAAATTCCAAGTGTGTTTTCATGTGTCTTCACTGAGGAGAGGATTGAGTTTGGCCACACCGCCATAAAGCCCAGATCGATGGAGTGTTGCAGTGATGTTTGTTCTTCTGTAGGTTTCTCTCATCAGCATATATGATCATCGAGCTCAACCACTCTAACCAAAGCCCTTCTCCATCAGTTGCTCAGTTTGGCCAGGAGTCCAGCTCCTAGTTGTTTCAAACTTCTTCCATTAAGAGTAACAGAGACTACATTATTCTGTGAACCTTCAATGAAGCAGAATTTTTTTCTGAACTCTTCCCCAGATGTGTGGCTTGACGCAAACCTGTTTCTGATCTCTATAGGCAGTTCTTTTGACCTCAGGGCTTGGTTTTTGCTCTGATATGCATTATCAGCTGTTAGACCTTTTATTAAGATGTGTGTGCCTTTCCAAATCATACCCATTCAATTGAATTTGCCACAGGTTAACTTTACTTTAAGTGTAATAACATCTACAAGCAATATGAATGCTCCCGAGCTAAATTTCAAGTGTCCCAGTTTTTAATTTTTAATAAATTTGCAAAGATATTAAAAACCTGCTTTTTGCTTTACAATTATGGTGTATGGAGTGTAGATTGATGTGGGAAAAAAGTCATTTAAAGTAGTTTAAAATAAGGCAGCAACAAACCAAAACGTGAAAAGAATAAAGGGGTATGAATACTTTCGCAAGGCACTGTGTATATATATATATATATATATTTATATACATACACAGGGCTGTCTGCGCTTGAGGGGGCCCAAGGGGGACCCCCACCCCACCCCCCAGAGGTGTATCCAAGCTGAACACCTCTGGTGTGACTTTAAATGCAGATCTTGAGCCAAAAACTCTTTAACAAACACCAATGACTTGTACATACACTATATGGACAAAAGTACTGGGACACCCCCTTCTTTAGAACAGAAAAAGGCACTTCCAAAACTGTGGCAACAAAGATGGAAACATAATTCATGTATTTAAAAATTGTATTTCCATCTCTGTTGCAACAGTTTTGGAAGTGTCTAAAATGACTGTACCCATATGTACAAGTCATTAGTGTTTGGTAAAGAGTTTTTGGCTCAAGATCTGCATTTAAAGTCACACCAGAGGAGTTCAGCTTGGATTAGGACTTGGCTTTCTGCAGAGCAGTCAAGTTCTTCCACACTGACTAAATCAATCATTTCTTTTTGAACCTTGCCTTATACACAGAGGCATTGTCATGTTAGAATAGAAAAGGGTCCTGTCCAAACTGTTGCTTTAAAATTAGAAGCACACAATTCCCTAGAATATCATTATATGCTGAAACATTAAGATTTGTACTCATGGAAATTACTAAAGTAGTCAAACCTGTTCATTAGAAGGGGGTGACCCAATACCTTTAGGAATATAGCTTATATAAAAACAAATAAAAAAAGTTTAGGTGTCTATTTTAGATCAAAGTTATGTGTAACTGCCCTCTAGCGGTTGAAAAGTAAAACTGTCAGTTTCTTGCAGAGAACTGTCAGTTCTTGCTCCAGCTCTGCTCTTCTAAGCCATACATGTCTACCTGTAGCTACAGGTGATCATCTTAGAATTTCACTAATCACGTTAAAACTCTCCTCTATGCAAATAAATATATAGATAAATAATGAAAAAGATGGATATCTGAATAATATGTCTTGAAGATACTACTACCACACTGTATGACACGCGCACCAGTAGCCAGTAGCCATGACGTAAACGTGAATAATGAAGAAATGCAATTTCCCAGTAAATCTGTCCAGACAGCTCTAAAATATACAGCATTACTGTAGGCTTACTGTAGAGAATTGGGGTAAGACGAAAACATATTTTTTTGTACTCGAATTCTGTAGTAAATAATTTCTAAATACTTACACAGTGTAGCTTTAGTCTGTTTAAAATCATTTGAAATATTATGTATTAGCATACGTTCTGTGCAAGCTATTGAAAGAAAAATGTGTCAATTACATGCTTTACATTGCATATCACACATTTATTTAGTTGTTTTGGTAATGAGGGACTTAAAATAAGGGGAAATATCTTAAACCCCATACAGCTTGAAACAGTGTTGACTTTTGTGGTGATTGTGACAGAAAACATAGGCACAATTACTTAAAAATATACAAAAAAAATAAACAAACAAAAGAAAAACCCTACAAAGCTCACCAGAGCATTTGTTGAACTCATAACAGGTTAAATATGAAAAGAGGACCTTTAGGAAATTTACTTTAAATTAGAATTTCTGACAGTGTTACCAAAATATTAGGTATTTATTTCTGATCTGATAAGCTAAAGAAAGCATCAAAATGATTTTTATTTGTATTAAGAATTATATTCAGCATTAAATTTCCAGAGTAACAAATGTTTTGTCTAGATAATTACTTGTGTGTCAGCCATACTCACCTGCGATTTCTCGCTGCTGAAGTGGCACCTTGCCGGCCGCCTGTATCATTGGTACAGAGCCAAGGTATCCGTTGCTGATTCCCAGCATCAAGGACAGGCAGCAGGGCCAGGCTGGGTGCGCCAGCAGGGGGCGCTGCACGGGTGACACGCACATCACAAACAGGGGCAGGAAGAGAACGCGCAAACACGAACACACCAGCAGCTGCACACTACCCCACTCATACGGACACGCTGCCAAGATCTAAAGAGAGAAATAAAGAGCTTTGAACATTTGCTATTTTTAAATCATAATATATGCTTTATATATTTGATTTCACCTTGCCCACGAAGTCTGCCATGTTGAACAGAGCCATGGTGAGAATAGGCAGCCATTCTCCCAGTGTATCGTTGCGTAACTCTGACTCCAAACCAGGGAACAGACACAGGGTGATGAAATATGTCACCAAAATTGAGAGCATGTAGGGCCAGATCACCCGGGCAACAGCACACCTTCGACCCAGCAGCTCTGTAAGAAAGTCATCATATGTTATGTCAAAAACACTTAAAATGTCCTACAGTCAAATGTTGATTGAACTTAAAGCAACAGTTCACCAAAAATGAAAATTTGCTTACCTTTTTGCCACCCAAGATGTAAATGATTTTGTTTCTTCATCAGAACAGATTTGGAGAAATGTAGCACTTGCTCACCAATGGATGTGAATGGGTGCCGTCAGAATGAGAGTCCAAACAGCTGATTAAAACATCACAATAATACACACAACTCCAGTCCATCAATTAATGTCTTAAGTGAAAAGCTGCATATTTGTAAGAAACAATTAGATTATTGAGGTGTTCATTTTGAACTGTCGCCTCTGAAAATATTTAGTCCATAATTGATAATAATCATAACTTATAATCATTGCTTGTAAACGGTGCTTGATCTGTGCATTTTTCTCTCCTGATTCTTTTCACTGGAGACAGCAGTATTATAGAGGACTGAAAGTTAAAAATGCCTTAATGATTGATTTGTTTATTACAATCATGCAGCTTTTCACAGTATGTTAATTGATGGACTGGAGTTGTGTGGATTATTGTGATGTTTTTATCAGCTCTTTGGACTCTCATTCTGACGGCACCCATTCACTGCAGAGGATCCATTGATCCAAGTGATATAATGCTGAATTTCTCCAAATTTTCTGATGAAAAAAAACTAACTCATATACATCTTGGATAGCCTGGGGGTAAATAAATTCTCAGTATATTTTTTTTAATTTTTGTGTGAACTATAACTTTATTTTGTAGTATGTTCACTGAAGGGCTACAGGTGTTAGTGATTAAACCTATAGCTCACCCTTCACGCTCATCCAACTCCTTTTGGTGTCTGGTTTGGGCACATCAAATCTGACGTATATTCCGTCTCCATGGGAACTGCTACCCAGATTAACTGCATCAACTTCGTCAACTGTGCTTGACGCCACTCCATCCTAATTTGTGGAAAAGCCATGAGTCAATGTCAATTTTATCTTTGAGCAAATCATCCTAAGCAATGGCTGTCTCAAAATCTCAAAATCTTACAACAAATTTTGGGGAAATTAAACATTTTATATTGATATGGAAACATTTTCTACCAAATTTAAAAAATATTAATAATAAACATTTACCTTGGCTACCCTTGATAACAAGAAGTACACTTTAGCATATTTTTTATTCTTATTATGGAAATAAAATACTTAAAGGTCTTGCAATTTTCCAGTTTTTTATTTTTCATTTACTTCAGATGTGCTTTAGTAGTTTAGCAGATTTAGTCACGCATGACAAAAAGTTATTAAAACATAATGTTTTAAAATATACTTTAGAGTAAAACTTTTAATTTGACATTATTACAAAGTGCACTTTTTAAAAGTGTACTTATGTGTGTTAAGAGACATACCCAATAAAGTGTATTGGTTTTATTTAATTAATAATATATTCTTTCCAAGTATAGTTTTTTAGAAATATACTTTTAAGATTTCAAGTACACTACAAGTGCACATTCAGTACAATTAAGTGCACTTCTTTTTCACAAGGATATGTCTATGACACTGGCTAAAATGTATTTGCTATGGTTTGTCGCAGTGTGTTGCAGGGTTGCTCTTTGTCAGATATGTGTATACATCCAAAAAGGCTATATTTAAGTTTTGAAAAACATATTACACCCATTTTGTTGCCATGGTTAACATATACCTTTTCTTGCAATATAAGAAGGAAAATAGTTAGCCACAGACCCACAGAAACCCTTCAAAACCTGTCAGTAACATATGGATAAAGAACCCACACCCAAAAAGTCCCAAAAGTCAAGTGGAAACCATTTGTGTGAAATTACCTCTTCCTCTGCGCTGCTGTCATAATGTATCTGATAGCCACTGTGCTTTTTTGTCGTAACATTATTTATCTGTCCTTTGAGCCAGCTGTGGCGAGCTCTGTCGGTGTGATAACGGACAAAGTCTGTCCGTCGCACCACCACGTGCAACAGAAAACAAAGCGTCTCTATTGAGACAGAGAACAGGAAGAAGATGATGGTGTTGTTCTTCTCGTCTTCCACCAGCAGCTTTGTAAAAATGCGACTCAGAGAGACAATGACTCCTGCAGTGCCTGAAACAACCATAATCGACAGAAAAACAACATCAACTGTAATACAGACAAACACTGCATATGATGAATAAAAATTGGGTCAATTCATATTTTGGAGAAAAAATCGTATCACTAATTCATATTACCATAATGCAAAAAATAAAAAATCTAAATTCTCATTACCGCAATGTAAAAATACTATTTAAATTATATCTATGTCTATCATTTATTAATAACATTTAATAATAAAATAGTATTTTTAAAGAATCTGTATTTGTTGTACTGCCTTTAATTTTCACCCAAAAATTTAAATTTGCCCTCTATTCATAATATTGCTTTCTCCAGTGAAAAAAATAGTGTCATCTGAATCAGGAGAGAAATATGCAACAATCGAGCACTGTTTAGAAGTGAAAACAATCCAAAGCAGTTCTAAACAAATATGTTGGTGGATTTTGATGTGAAAAGACAACAGGGGATGGACTTTTCCACTGAAGAAAGCGTTATTATGGATTATGATATTTTGGTCAGAAGTGGCAGTTTAACGTTAAAATGCCTTGATGGATTTGTTTCTTACAAAAACACAGCTTTTGGATTCGCAAGACATTAATTGATGGACTGGAGTGGTGTGGATTAACTTGTGATGTTTTTATCAGCTGTTTGGACTCTCATTCTGACGGCACCCATTCACTGCAAAGGATCCATTGATCCAAGTGATGTAATGCTAAATTTCTCCAAATTTTCTGATGAAGAAACAAACTCATATACATCTTGGAAGGCCTTAGGATGAATCAATTCTCAGTAAATTTTCATTTTTGTGTGAACTATAACTTTATTTTGTGGATACTTGTGGATTATTGTGATGTTTTTATCAGCTGTTTGTTCTCTCATTCTGACGGCACCCATTCACTGCAGAGGATCCATTGGTGAGCAAGTGATGTAATGCAAAATTTCTCCAAATCTGTTCTGAAGAAAAATAAACTCATTTACATCTTAGAAGTTCTGTGCATAAGCACATTTTTAGCAAACTTTAATTTTTTGAGTGAACTATTCCTTTAATTACTATTAAAGGTGCAGTAGGACATCTTGGAAAATGCTAACTTTAGCCTGATAGCACTGAAAGTGAACATTCCACCCTCCCTGCAAATCGCCGTCCAAAGTCACGCCTCCTGAATGAGCATTTTGATTGGACGAACATTTCTTGGTCCTACGCCTTCCACAGAATATATAAATACAGATAAATACATTTAGACCACTTAAAGGGATACTCCACCCCAAAATGAAAATTTTGTCATTAATCACTTACCCTCATGTACATTCTTGTAGGAAGTGTCACGCAAGAGCAGAAAAAGTTGAATAAAGTCGATATTTTGTTTTATCTGCACACAAAAATGTTCTAGTCGCATCATAAAATTCAGGTTGCACGTCTGATGGCAGATGGACTATTTTGACGACATCTTTCATACTTTTATGGACCTTGACAGTGCAATTTACTAGGCAGTCAATGGGACAGTCACAAGCCTCCCGGTTTTCATCTAAAATATATTAAATTGTGTTCCGAAGACGAATGAAGCTTTTATGGGTTTGGAACGACATGGGGGTAAGTGATTAATGACAAAATTTTCATTTTTGGGTGGAGTATCCCTTTAACTTAATGATTGCTATTGGTATGTGAAAAGACTTTAAACCAGCATAACAAAAAATGTTTCTGAAGACAATCACCTATTGCACTTTTAATTACTATAAATTACTGAGAATCTTCCTTGATAATGATATTAATTTAAAAAGATGCATTATGGTAATGAGAATGGGTACAATAATGTGAAGTAAATATAAAATTTATTCTAATATAATGGTTATAATTTCAGTCATGTGGTGAGGGAAGTTTGGCTCACTCTCTCCAGTCATCACGCCCTGTGTGTACCTCTTGGGCAGCATCCCAGTGTAACCATAGAAACTGGACTGCTGCACTGTAAAGGTCAAAAGGACAATATTTACACATCCTAAAAGCACAATGTAGGCCAATGAAAAGAGCATGATTGCTTGTATATATTCACCTGTGCATCCAAATGCAACAATGGCAATTGCAGCCAGAGTAAGGGCATAGGACTGCTGAGTGTCAAACAGCTCCAACCAGACATCAAATACACTCATAAACACCAAAGGTCCCAATGCAAATAGATATCCTATTTATGCAACACAGGATATTTAGTGATTTTGCAATTGAAGAACAAGAATATGTGTGCGTATACATAGAAAATGGTGTGAAAGAACTTGTGAATTTTATTATTATTTTGAGCCGGTTTTTGCATGTTCTCACCCACACAGATGCGAGTGTTTAAGCTCAGTCTCTCCACGAGTGCGTTGTTCACAATGACAGCACTGAGAGCCACCAGAATATATGTCAAACTCATGTCGAACACAATAGAGGTGCCTGACAATGGAAGAGAAGTATTTTGACTGGGCAATGCATAGTTGTCACTTATCCACCTACAGCTCTGTGAACTGAATTTAGTCTTTCCTGTGATGTGCGACAGGTTTGTTGCATCACACCTGTGAATTTGCGGTGAAGGTAGTCCACATCGGTGATGAAACTATTGTATGGCAGCAGAAAGCCGACACCAGCCAACAGCATGGCAAAGTAGATGCCATGATAGCGATCATCAGGAATGGATTCCTCTGAGTCTGAAAATAAGACATGAGCTCATATGAATAGCAACCAGAATGACAGAGCAGCTAAGGCCTGTTATCTATAAATAAAAATCAACTCTTTTGTGTTGTGCATGATGGTGTTTTACGCTAATGCAGTGTTTCCCAAAATAGGATTTGCAAACCCCAGGGAGTTTGCAAGGAAACTGCATGGGGTTTGTGACTTGACAAAAAAGCAAATAATGCGAAAAATAAAATAAAAATTAATTATTTTAAAATTCAAACAATTGAAATAAAAGTTACCAAAAAAGATTAAATATTTTTATTGTTTATTATAAATATTACAAACCAGCATCGGAGAACCATGAATGTATGTGCTGTTGAATAATTGAAATATCAGAGGGAACTTTAAGTACATATTTGATGTCAAAGGGGTTCGGCTGACAAAAAATGTTGGGAATCCCTGGGAATTTAATTGAATTTGGGGAAATTCAAGCATCATATCCACATCCATATCAGTGACAACCTCATGCATGCATCATATACATCAGCATATACGCACTCACCGCATTTTGTAAGTGCAATTTAATGCATTATTACGTATGTGCAATTTTTTTTATGGCCCTGATTAGTACATTCTAGTATATTAGTATAATTTTTGCTTGATATTAACTGTGTTAACTCACCCTGAGCACTGTGAGGTTTTATCCTACCCGTCTTCTCGTCTGGCAGCTGACTAAAGCTGAAATTCGTGATCACAGACTTCTCTCTACCCTGCCGATTCCTGCTCCACTCCTCGGAGTACATATCTGGGAAAAAATGTCAGAATTCACACATGGGAAAATTCATGCAGTCAAGAGACAGATGAATTCATTGGGGTTGTCACATATCATGTGTCATGTATGTAACATAACTAATAATAACAAACATAAATAATCACATAACAAATTTGTGTGCTAGTATAGAGAGGACGTTTTTCTCTATCAGATCTAAATAATTCATTCATATTTCATGTTGCACATTATAATGTACAGATATCGAAATTCAATTGAATATTGACATTAAAAATACACCTAAACTGAGAAATATTAACTGGAGTAAAATGTGTGACAACTTGCCCCGGTATCTCCACAATGCTTATGCTGTGCAGGAAAATTCAGTTCTTTTGTTTTATGCAACCAAGCATTGCAGTGGTTCTATATTTGTTCCTACAACTGTTTTCCTTTGAAGTATCTGGGCATGAATGTGTTGATTCTCTCCTTTCTCACCAGTTGACTTTGTACGCGCGCGGTTTAAATTTTACGGCATGATATGAAACACATCGAGTCAGTTTAGTCTCTAGGTGATAAACGCGAGATTAACATTGACACGTCGAGGTCACCTGACAGATCCACCAAAGCTATTTTTAGAAATATGGAGCCTCAACGTCAAGCCTGTAGTGTAATTTTTACGGCGGGAAAATAAAATTGAGATACTATATCACATTGCTGTTGGAAAGACGGATCATTTGTCTTGTGGTTATTTGGCATGTCTCTATACATATTCGCAATTAAATGCAATCGACACGCACAGTATGATAATAACTGAACATCAATCAGAGCTGTCGCGCGCTCTCATGAAAGGATAACAGGTCTCTTACCTGATGTGCCAATGTCATTCACTTCCTCACACGCGAATAATCTTTAATTACGATCCAGGGACTCGTTTTCAAGCGATGTTATTTGAGGATGCTCGTTTTCTGCTCCTTCATTCCCTCTCGAGGCTCCCCGCCCTCCTGCGCAAGTCACGGAATCATCACGCGCGTAACGATTGATTACCGGGACTAGTTGTCACACTTTCTAAGCATGGGCTTCATTTCTATATTAACACATACTTCACAATCTCGGCCACAAAACATTATTGAATATTTCTACATTGCCCAGGAAAATAATATGTGTGTGTGTGTGTGTGTGTGTGTGTGTGTGTGTGTGTGTGTGTGTGTGTGTGTTTTATTCACAATTCAGTCCACACTGCATGTTTTCACAATGTATGGGGTAAGTTGTCACAATACAAACCTGCTTTTTATCATTGATTCGAGATGAATTTAATGAATAAAATGCATTTATTTGAAAGGTTACATTCTTAAAAATAACGGTTTTTATTGTTATTTCCATGAAGAACCTTTCAACATCCATGAAAACTTTTCATTGTGCAAAAGGTTCTTAGTGGAAAAGGTTTCTTTAAGAGGTTTTCTACAGATGTCGCAGACCCCACATATGATCATCTTTGGACCTTCATAAAATGTATAATGTATAAAGATCTCATTTATACTGAGGTATATTATAATTGTATAAATATTATAATATATTATATTGGAAAATATTTGGTTTTATTTTATTTTTTCACTATAGTACTGTATTTTTTTTATTAATTAATTGTTATCCACTTTTTATTTAAATTATACATACACACACACACACATACACACACACACACACACACACACACACACACACACATACACACACATATATAGTGAGTGCACCTCTCACATTTTTGTAAATATTTTATTACATCTTTTCATGTGACAACACTGAAGAAATGACAATTTGCTACAATGTAAAGTAGTGAGTGTACGGCTTGTATAACAGCAATTTGCTGTACCCTCATACTCAACCTAATAACTCAACACACAGCCATTAGTGTCTAAACCGCTGGCCACAAAAGTGAGTACACCCCTAAGTGAAAATGTCCAAATTGGGCCCAATTATCCATTTTCTCTCCCCAGTGTCATGTGACTCATTAGTGTTACAAGGTCTCAGGTGTGAATGGGGAGCAGGTGTGTTAAATTTGGTGTTATCACTCTCACTCTCTCATACTGGTTACTGGAAGTTCAACATGGCACCTCATGGCAAAGAACTCTGAGGATCTGAAAAAAAGAATTGTTGCTCTACATAAAGATGATGTAGGCTCTAAAAAGATTGCCAAGACACTGAAACTGAGCTGCAGCACGGTGGCCAAGACCATACAGCGGTTTAACAGGACAGGTTCCACTCAGAACAGGCCTCGCCATGGTCGACCAAAGACGTTGAGTGCACGTGCTCAGCATCATATCCAGAGGTTGTGTTTTGGAAATAGACTTATGAGTGCTGCCAGCATTGCTGCAGAGGTTGAAGAAACGTCTGCAGCATTGCTGCAGAAGCTGAAGGGGTGGGGGGTCAGCCTGTCAGTGCTCAGACCATACGCCGCACACTGCATCAAATTGGTCTGCATGGCTGTCGTCCCAGAAGGAAGCCTTTTCTAAAGATGATGCACAAGAAAGCCCGCAGTTTGCTGAAGACATGCAGACTAAGGACATGGATTACTGGAACCATGTCCCGTGGTCTGATGAGACCAAGATAAACTTATTTGGTTCAGATGGTGTCAAGTGTGTGTGGGGGCAACCAGGTGAGGAGTACAAAGTCAAGTGTGTCTTGCCTACAGTCAAGCATGGTGGTGGGAGTGTCATGGTCTGGGGCTGCATGAGTGCTGCCGGCACTGAGGAGCTACAGTTCATTGAGGGAACCATGAATGCCAACATGTACTGTGACATACTGAAGCAGAGCATGATCCCCTCCCTTCTATTCCAACATGACAATGACCCCAAACACACCTCCAAGACGACCACTGCCTTGCTAAAGAAGCTGAGGGTAAAGGTGATGGACTGGCCAAGCATGTCTCCAGACCTAAACCCTATTGAGCATCTGTGGGGCATCTTCAAACTGAAGGTGGAGGAGCGCAAGGTCTCTAACATCCACCAGCTCCGTGATGTCGACATGGAGGAGTGGAAGAGGACTCCAGTGGCAACCTGTGAAGCTCTGATGAACTCCATGCCCAAGAGGGTTAAGGCAGTGCTGGAAAATAATGGTGGCCACACAAAATATTGACACTTTGGGCCCAATTTGGACATTTTCACTTAGGGGTGTACTCACTTTTGAGGCCAGCGGTTTAGACATTAATGGCTGTGTGTTGAGTTATTTTGAGGGGACAGCAAATTTACACTGTTATACAAGCTGTACACTCACTACTTTACATTGTAGCAAAGTGTCATTTCTTCAGTGTTGTCACATGAAAAGATATAATAAAATATTTACAAAAATGTGAGGGGTGTACTCACTCCTGTGAGATACTGTGTGTGTGTGTGTGTGTGTGTGTATACATATATATATATATATATACAGTAGGTCTATATATATATATTGTGACGGGAGGAGCCAACGACAGACACAGTGGGTGTGGCGTCAGGCCTCGGAGAGGTTTTTATTGAACAAAAATAATAAAATAAAAGTGTCCAGGGGCAAAAAGTGTCCAAAGAAGGGGGGGGATCTGGTGTCCTCGATGTGCTGCGGGGCTCGTGAAGGAGGGCAGTGTTCCAAAGGGGAAGGGTCCAGGCAAGGGGCGGAGTCTTGTGGCCGCACACGCTCCCGCGCAGGGACGTGCACAGGAATTTTGAGGGGCAGTTGCTCTGACCTAAAAAAAGGGCAACACCTCCCCCCCCCCCAAAAAAAAAAAAACAACAACTCACAGGCTATATGAAGGACTGAGAATAACAGGGTCTTTATTAAAATATATATACACAAAGTAGTAAAACACTGAAATGCAGCACTAAATCACCTTAACTACTACCTTAACTACTACTAATAATAACATAGAAAATCCTGACTTGAGTCATGAAAATCCCTACATCAATATCCCTAACAATACCCTATCAAGTCACTGATAGGTTTCTCCAAATTTACATACTAAACATGCAAAATTTCCGTTTGTTATACCCAGTGTTGGGCATGTTACTTTAAAAAAGTAATTAGTTATAGTTACTAGTTACTTCTCACAAATAGTAACTGAGTTAGTAATTGAGTTACATCATTATAAAAGTAACTAATTACCAGGGAAAGTAATTATTGCGTTACTTTTTAAAAAATGTTCAAATGTCAAATAAGTTTGGATGCCCCCAATATTAAATATGTTAAATTAATGAAATGGACACTAAAAAGAATAAATTATTATTATGAAACATTGTACATTAACCTACACTATTTATCTACTGACACTTAGTATCAGTCAGTCAAGCATTATAATATAATATTATGATAATTTAATATTATATGATGATAGAACTTTAGTAATTAGAATAACCAAGTATGAATGCATATTTGTCATCAATATAAAACACACTAAGGATTAATGAGCTGCTGGGTTCATGAATATTAACCACGTTGTCTGCGTTTGCTCGAATTGATTTGCTGAAATCAAAACGATAATAGGTGAGCGCCAGCCAATGAGATTGTCTTTTGCTCATTAGTTCCGCCCACTACCAGAGAAACCGGTAGTTCTTAAAAGCTGAAGAATTCCAAATGAAACCCGTTATTTTGACAGGAAAATACAACAAAGAGTATCGTTTACATGTAGCGCGTCAATTCTGCATGTTATGAAAGACTCTCTTGTTCTGTATCTTTCTTTGTGTGCGTGTATGTGAGAGAAAGCGACGGCGAGTCGTGCGCTTCACACTAGAGTTTACGGCACGTCAAATACTGCTACACTGCGCATCCATTCAGATGAACTGAAAAATTAAATTCTAACAATATAATATAGTAACGCCACATTTTATTGTCAGTAACGGTAACGGCGTTGTAACGGGGGAAACAGTAATTCGTTTGATTACTCGTTACTGAAAAAAATAACGCCGTTTATTTATAACGCCGTTATTCCCATCACTGGTTATACCTTTCCGACAACGTTAAGTCGTCTCACCCGACAACCGCGACAATCTCCTAGTGCCGCTCATGCAGGCTCAGCTCAGGTGCCGGTCGCGTGCAGCGCTGCAGCCACGTAAACAGAGTTTGCCCTTCCCCTACTGACTTTCACTTTCCCGAATATGGAAGTGAATGAGGCTTTGCGTTTTTTTTTTTTTTTTATCTAGGCTTACGTGAAATTCTGCATCCATTGTACGATTTTTTTATTTATTTTTTTCCACCTCGGAAGGGCAACGTGAGTTGAGAAGGGTATATGGGCAGTTGCCCGGGCAACCTGAGCAACCCCCCTGTGCACGTCCCTGCTCCCGCGGTCCGGGGCACGAGGGGCGGCGGCTTCTCTGGAGCGGCGGCTCTTCCTGTGCCACTTACTGGCCCATTGGCGGGATGGACGGCCCGGCATCCTGGCCCGACGGCCGTTATACGGGTGCGGCTTGCACGATGACCCTGGAGGTTCCGCGGCTCACATCCTCGGCGGCGCGATGTCCCTCGACGCACCCTTCCTGGACCCACGAGGACACCAGTGTGCATGCACGGGGGAAGAGACCGGTCCCCCGAGGAGAGGCGCGCTCGGCATTTAACGGCGGCGGTGGTGAGGCTTAATTCAGTTCAGCTGTGCCTCATCACACGCCGCCAGCCCACGTTGGTCCCACGCCCCTCCTCTCATCCACCCACTCCAGTCGGGAGCCTGGTGAAGGGCGGCGAATAAGGGACGGGGTGGTGATGATGATGAGGGGGAGGGCCACCGATCCGTCACAATATATACATGCATACATATATATACTCACACTACAGTTTGATCTCGGTATTATTATTATTATTATTATTTTAATGAATGAATTAATTTATTTAAAAAAAAATGTTTTCTGTAATCTTTCCATGGACCCTCTAGCACTCTTTTCTCTAGCACCCTGTCAAGGTCCCCGAAGCCCAGTTTTGAAAACCCCTGATTTAGGTTATTAAAATGTTCTTCACACTATGAAAAAATGGTTCCTTTAAGAACTGTTCACTGAATTGTTCTTTGGGGAACCAAAAACACTTCTTCTATGGCATCACTTTGATCTTGTGAAATCTTTATTTTTAATTGTGTGAGGTTAGGCTTGAACTATTTTTGAAATTCACATGCAAAACCACACTGCTAGAGAAAACACATTTGTGTAAATGGATTTTTGACAACTGAAGTTACTGAGATCCAACCACTGTGGCAAGCACTATTTAATGCAAATCATGACTGGAAAATCATTTCAGCTAACCATATGCAGGTTACCCACCACCAACTTGATACGGTGCATTTGCATTTCAAAGAAATTGTGTTAAACGGTTTTCTTTCCTTCAAAAAGTAACATTTTTCTTCTTTTGTCGTTTGAAGTTCCATTTTCACATTCTGATTTCTTGCTCTGGGGCAGAAAGACCTCGGGAGATTTGGAAGAAATGCAAAGCTGAACCCTTAAATTATCTATTACCCTAATTTAGGTCATATAGTTATCATCCTAGTTAAAAAAAAAAGTAAAATAGTAAAATCAACAATAATGGTCAAAAGAAGCAGAATTTAAAAAGGAGATTAAAATGTAAGAAGGCAAACACATATGCAGACATAAAAGCAATTTTGGATGCATTGAAAGATACTTTTAGAAACATGATTGTCTGTGAAAACAAGTGGGATTGTGTCTTTTATTCCTACATGCTCAACATGAAAGAACCACATACATAAAGTGTCATCTCCATGGAAACATTGTGTGTGAGATCTCTCAGGAGATGCTGAGGAAACAAAACCCTTCATCCTCATCTTCTCTGCAGTATGTGGGTGGGTGCGCTCAGCAGTCTTAGGGGGCTACACACAGTTAGCAATCCTGCATTGCAGTCTGTCATTGAAGATAAAGAGAGAAAAAAACTACTGACACGATACACACATACACACAGCTCAGTATCTCACTATTACATTAGTCTTGTTTTGAAATGTACTTACATAAGCAGCAGTGGGGAAAGCCAGAGAAGTTAACCAGAAGTGAATTTAAATGTCATGAATAATCATTTCACATACTGCAGCAAAGTCAATGTCTGTGTACTTAAAATCCAACATGTATATTTTTAAGAAATTGTACATGCAGATTATACTTATATAAAAAGTGTACTTAAACAGAGTACACTTTCATGACTTATAATAATGTGACATAATTTTTATTTATTTTTTTTACTTGGAAGTACATTTTTATCATTATTTATTTATTTATTTATTTGTAACATTTGTTGTGTCTTAAAGGACTACACTTAATTTGATGTTGAATAACATAAAGCACATTTTAATTGGTTATAATTTTAACTGTAGGGTTAGTTTATATTTCATTTTAGGTTAATATATTTTAAATAAATGATTAAATTTTATGTGCATCATTACAAATATGTTTAAATACATAACATACAAATTTCAATAGAAATTATGTTTAACATATATTTTGATTTATAAATTATAGGCCTTTAATTTATCATTTATATTCATTTATATATCAGAAATTATAAAGACATACTTAGGTCAGAAAAGCATTCTTACATTCAAATAATTGCATTTAATATAAATTTAACTGCAAATGTATTAAGTGTCCAAAATTAGATTATATTCTTATAATTGTTTTTCTTATTCTTTATTATTTGTGTGAGAAGTATATGTTTTAAAAGTTTAAAAGAACATCAGACAGTTATTCTTTTTAAATACTTTGTACACTCTCAGAAATAAAGGTACAAAAGCAGTCACTGGGGCGGTACCTTTTCAAAATGTACACTTTTGTACCTATTAGGTTCAAATATGTACACCTTCAGTACTAATATGTACCTTTAAGGTACCAAAATGGACCGTTTAGGTACAAACATGTACCTTTTGAAAAGGTACCGCCCCAGTGACAACTTTTGTACCTTTAGTTAAGAGTGTATGTGGGGAGAAAGATCGATCAATTTTTGAATGAATTTTACATTTGAGGAATTAAATTTAGGGGATTTTTGAGATTATAAAGAATGAAAATACAGAGCAAAGATCTAAATGTGCCTTGATCGTCATGAGTTTTACTTATACGGCAATTAACCTATCTTTTCACAAATATCTCACTCAGGATAATAAAAAGGGTCCAGTATTGATACAGGAACATTGTGGGAATACAAATTTGTTTACCGGAATAGTCTCAGACACTATATGGCCAGTTTTGTGACACTATCAAAGCATTTTGCAGCAATATAGTGAAATTTGTTTTACCTTCAGATTTGCCAAAAACAGGCCATATAGTGTCTGAGACTATTCCTGTAAACAGATTTGTGTTCCCATAATGTATTTTAATATAGTTTCCACGATGTTTGCCATAATAGGCAAGCTTTATTTTATTATTTTTATTAAAACGTGCAAACGCTTATAGAAACAAATTCATTTTAAAATACATAATTTACAAGTTTCCTGTATCAATATTAGACCCTTTTTATTATCTTGAGTTAGATATTAGTGAAAAGATGGGTTAATTGTCGTAAAAATAAAACTCATATTAAACTCTGTTTTGTGGCATTATCAAAGCATTTTGCAGCAATATAGTTCAATTAGCTTTATTTGTTTTACCTTCAGATTTGCCAAAATAGGCAAGCTTTATTTTATTATTTTTATTAAAATGTGCAAACCGGCCTCACAATAACGCTTATAGAAACAAATTCATTTGGGAAGAGTGGGATTTTTCTTGCAAAGCTACATGTGTATCTAAAATCGCTTGTCATTATTGTCAAGTCACTAGATGGCAGTTCTATGATAGCGGTGACATTGCTGCAGTTTCCTATCAGTCCTACTAATCAATCCCGCTCATCTTCATTTTTTTATTTTAATTTTTTTTATTTCGTTAGATAAAATTGGGAATTAATTAAATTGTACGATTAGATCAAAATTAGTCTTATTATAAAAGCTTATATATTATATTATATTGAATAGAGTAAATAAATAACTCGATCATACGATTATCTATTAGTAAAGTCTTCCGGTAAGGCATCATGGCGACTTCCAGTAGAAGCATCATGTGAGGATTTCTAGCAACTGTTTCTACCGCATTTTATGTTTTGAAAGCGTGATATGAATGAACTAATTAGTTTTTAATTCAAGATTGATGACCAAAATGTTGCGTTCTACACTTCTGAGGGGTATTTTCACACGGAAATCCAGTGTTAATGCTATAAAGTGCGCTGCCGCATCCTCAAACGCGCGCAGATCAGCTGTCTGTCCTTCTGAGCTGCATCAAGGACCCTTGAGATTCTTTAGCGGATCAGCTACTTTAACAACTTCAAGATGGACTGACAGCAACAATACCAAGCCAAACGCGTCTGAGCATGTGCACGAGGAGGAAGATACAAGTGTTGTGTTTGGTGATTATTCCAGAAAGTTTTCCTCCAGACGAGTCTTCCGCAAAACATCCCCAGAGCAGCAGCTGGATCTGAAATACAGCGATGCGGATGAAGACGATGCGCAGCTGGTGGAAAAGTTCAAGTCCAAAACAGGTCGGAAAAATACGACATACTGGTATTTCCTCCAGTGCAAACGGCTCATCAAAGAGGACAAAGTACGTTCTCAAAAATATCTGTTTTAAAATCACTTATCTTTACTGTGGCAGTACAATGATGAAGTGATGGGATTTATATCCCTTGTATAAAAAAAAGCAGCGCACTTATTGTATTCAATGTACTTCAGTCTTAAAAGTATATTAAAACTGTATTTGCAGATAATAGAGTATTAATTAAAAGGCCACTTAAGTGCACTTCAAAAGAGACAACACTTATCACTGTTTCTTAAAAGTAAAGTACACTTAAACAGTTTGCATCACATTGCAGTAGTGTAAAATTACAAGTTTTCACTTAAAGTCTATTTAAAATCATTGTTTAATAATCTTTCATTGAGATTTAACGTACGCTTATTTTGCTGACTAACATACTGATGTTATAATTTAGCTGTAGTGTGTTGTTACTATATTTTACTAAACCGCAACTTGTGTCATTACAAATGTATAATTACAAATACATTAAAATACATAATTTACAAGTTTCAATACAAATTAATGTAAAATATATTTTAGTTTGCTATAAGTGCCTGTCATTACATTTTGCAGTACACTTTAACCATATTTCAAAGATAATACAAGTAATTATGTAATAACATGAACATATGTGACCCTGGATGACAAAACCAGTCTTAAGTGTCAATTTTTCGAAATTGAAATTTATACATAATCTGTAAACTGAAAAAAAAAAGCTTTCCAGTGATGTATTGTTTGTTAGGATCGGACAATATTTGGCTGAGATACAACTATTTGAAAATCTGGAATCTGAGGGTGCAAAAAAAAAAATCAAAATATTGATAAAATCGCCTTTAAAGTTGTCCAAATGAAGTTCTTAGCAATGCATATTACTAATCAAATGAAGTTTTTATACATTTACGGTAAGAAATTTACAAAATATCTTCATGGAACATGATCTTTACTTAATATCCTAATGATTTTTGGCATAAAAGAAAAATCGATAATTTTAACCCATACAATGTAATTTTGGCTATTGCTACAAATATACCCCAGCGACTTAAGACTGGTTTTGTGGTCCAGGGTCACATATGTAATTAAGTCCTACTTAAGTGGGTTGAAAAAAAAAAACACGTTAATCTAATTGCATTTAATATAAATTTAAACTAGAATACCTTTTCACTTATATATTTATATATTACCCTTAAGTATATACTGTACACACTTAAGTATGCACAAAATAATATTATTTTAGCAATAAGTACTCTATTGTGCTATTACCATTTTTTTTTATACAAGTGCCATATAAATGCAAGTGTATATCAAAATATGTATCTCTGTTCCATATAAACTAATACACATTAATTAAGTGATTTTTTTGTGTGCGTGTAGCTGGCCGAGGCATTGGTTCTCTTTGAGGCTGATATGCTCAAAGGTGAGCGGTTACAACCTGAGGAGTACAATTACACTGTGCTCATCGGCGGATGTGGACGTGTCGGCTACCTAAAGAAAGCCTTCCAGCTCTACAATAATGTAAGATGACAATGCATTTTCACATGCCATTATTTATATTAGGTGCTGCTGCTGCTAATGATGCATGAATGGCACACTTGATCTGTGAATAACCCTGCTTGAATATTATCACTCAGATGAAGAAGCGAGGAATCGAGCCATCCGATGCTACATACACCGCGCTGTTCAACGCTTGTGCGGAGTCACCTTGGAAACAGTCAGGGCTGGAACAGGCATTGAAGCTCAAGCAAGAGCTTCTCAAGAAGAACATCCCTCTCAGTGCCATTTCCCAGCATGCTTTTCTCAAAACAATTGCTTTTGCTGGAGATCTGAAGTCGTGCTTTCACATTCTGCGGGTATTACTAATTTTGACATTATAGCTAATGTCAAAATACCCAGTGATGTGATGATTTATTGTATTTTTATGCTTTTTGCACTAACACCACAGTAACATCATTTGGTTTGTGTGTAAATGCATGTATAGGAGATGCTTAAAAATGGACAACCCATCACACAAGAGACATTTCATTATCTGCTGATGAGCTGTGTGAAGGACAAGCAGCATGGATTCAGACTGGCTTTACAGGTACTTAAACACCTACTGATTCTAACTTTTGGTTAATAAAATTTGGACTCTTTATGTTGCGTTTCTCATGTGCTAAAATAAACCAGTCATAGTGAATTTCTTTGAAAGTCAACAAACTGCCTGTTGATATTTCTTCTGAACAATTTTCACATATTGCAACACTTGCATCATTTTTGGTGACGTGCTAAGTAATATAGATATCAATTTCAGCAATTGAAAAAAATTAGTTTTATTTGTTGATAATATTTGAAATAATATTTCATTTTCAGCCAAAATTTTCTGCATGCATGATTGAGTTTCCTTTTTTAACAAATGTAAATCTGTTCTCAAGACTTGATTCATATGAATTCATGTAATAATGCCTTTATGACTTTTTTGGATCTTTTGAATTTGGGTTACCTGGACTTTCAATGGAGGGACAGGAACCTCTCAGCTTTCATCAAGAAAAAATATCTTAGTTTTGTTTAGAAGATTAACATTATTGTTCTTATTTGTTTGGAATGACACAAGGGTGAGGGAATGGTGACAAATTTTCATTTTTGGGTGAACAATCCCTTGAAGTATTTCTTTTATTGTCATTTGTTCTGTAGGTGTGGCACCAGATGCTTAGGATTGGAATAAAACCAGACACTCAGAATTACAACATACTCCTGCGGGTGGCACGGGATTGTGGGATAGGTGATCCTGCTTTGGCTTCTGAGCTACTACTGAAGAGAGCAGAGGAAGTGACCCCAAAACTCACAAGTGGAAGGAAAAGCCGTATGACAAAAGTCAAAGAGGAGATGTCATGTCAGCCCTTAGATATGGATGCATTTGAGAGTGAGCTGTTTGTGGACACACACACACAGAGCCATGGACAAGCCAAAGAGACTGATTTCTGCCTTCCAAAGGAAGAAGATCAGCGCAAAATAGAAGCATCCCAAAATGAGACTCAAATGCTGCCAGTATCACCAAGTGGCCCTCTGACCTGTCAATCACAAAGTTCCCGTCTCCCAAACCTTCTGGACCCCAGCACTTGCCACTCAGGTGTAGTTGCCTTGGGACCTGTGAACAGTGCTTCGGATAGACTTGCTCTGATTGGAAACCTTGAAGGTTTTTTGGAGAAAATGGCCAAAGATGGACTAGAGCCCAGCATCAAAACCATCACATTATTGGCTGATGTCATGGAACCCGGCAGCCAATCAGTGCAGAGTTTGATTAATGTGGCCAAAAAGAGTGCTGTCACGCTGGATGAGACATTTTTTAACACTATGATCAGAAGGATTGCCAAAGCTAGAGACTTGGACGGGGCTAAGGTTAGAAATGCATTTTATCATCGGTTCATTAAGTTCCAGTTCCAGTTTGATTCCCAGGGAATCTCTCTGGACTGGACTTTCATCAGCCCTAATTCAATGAGCATAACTACACCACTCACTAAAATTTCATTATCGTACTGATAAAGAAAGATCTGCATTAAGTATTGGTGATCACTAACAATGACAACAAAGAATGGGCAGATGAGCAGAGGCGCCATCATAGAGAAAAAGCGATTGTCTCAGTTAACATAGGACATGGGATCAATTACATGAAGTGCCTGCCAAATGCATAAATGCAAATATGTAAAAATAATAACTGATTTCTTTTTTTGTAGGCTGTAAAAGCCATTATGGTTAACAGAGGGCTGGTTGCAAATGCACAGACGTTCTGTAGTATTGCTCTGGCTTGCCGTAGACAAAAAGATGCAATACAACTGCTTACTGAAATGGAGGTATGATAATCCAACCCTTTTATTTTTAATTTTCACTATTAATATACTTACGGTTTCCTCTTATTACAATTATCAACTATTTCCAACATCAATTCATTCTTTCTTTTTTTCAGTCTTGTGGACTTGTGCCGAACACTCATGTTTACAGTGCCCTGATCAGCCAGGCGGTTAAGCGTTTGGACTATGCTTATCTGCAAGAACTGCTTCAGCACATGCACAAACTGCAAGTGCCGCCCAATGATGTCATCATCAGACAGCTGGAGTTTGCAGCTCAGTATCCTTCTTCCTATGACAAGGTTAGAAACTGAAAATATGAGACAATCTCATATCAAGATTCAAGATTTGTATTTGTCACATACACAGTTAAATACAGAATACAAAGTGAGATATAAAAGTGTAAGTATAAATAATAGATAAAATAGTAAGGTAAAAAGAAATAACAGAAGAAAAGTGAAATATAATGAATTAATAAAATAACAGAAGAAATGTATTATTTATATAAATTATTATTTATTCACTTCATTTAAAAGCACATCTAGGTTCAGTAAAATCAAATGCATTTACTCTGTGAGTGTTTTTCACGTTATTGCGCTATGAGCAGGATTGTAATGGACTACTATGGAATAATTATGCCTTTTATCTTTCTTTCTTCAGTTAAAATCACGAAACACCTACCTGGACAAGATTGACGGCTTCCGTGGTTTTTACAAACAATGGCTGGAGTTCATGCCCGGCCAGGAAACGCCACACCCCTGGGAAAAATATCGATCCCCAAAACCAGAAACAGAAAAAGATAGAGTCACCTCACAACATCAAGCTTCTGAATAAATCAAATTCCTGTATTTTGAACTGTTAAATTTGTGTGACACGGTTTCTCGAGCTTAACTGTGACTTTCTGAGGCATAGTTTGCATATGTCTTGTAACAAATGCTTTATATATATATATATATATATATATTAAATGTTTGTATTTATTTTTGTGTTGTCTCATTCTTTAAAAAATAAAATTCCAAAATTACCAATTGATACAATGACACAAACCTTTATTTATGCTACACAAACCTTTATTTATGCTACACAAATCTGCGAATTAGCAAGATATTTCAGTTGGGTTTGCTTCCTACCTTTGAAAGGAAAAAAGGAAACATTAGACATCAGGTCGCTGTTGTATTTTATCTGAATTACAATAAACAGCTGTAGAAGTAGTTATTAGAATGATATAAGACTAAATAATTACTTTAAAACTGCAAATCTAGGTAATTTCCGTCCGAACAGTATTTTCCATCAAACATGATTATAACAAAGCAGTTTGTTTATTTATTAAACTGCCATCAGAATGTGTAACATGTATGTCCCCTGGGAATGCTTGACCCTCAGAAAAGACTGAATTAAAGGTTATTTTTAAAAATACACCACCTGGTGGGATTCCACAATTAGGAAAAATACAGGTGCAACTGTTCTTTAATTGTGGCCAATAGGTGTGGTGAAACTTACAAGAAATTGGAGTTGCATGATCACTGGTCAAGAGCTGATAAGAATGATGTATAAAAATTGAGACCTGATCACCAGAGACAGATCAGAAGAAACAGCTGTCATCTTGACTTTGTTGCTTCGCTCAATAAAGTCTGGAACTCTGCCTCTTCATTCACAAGACAGAAAAGATTTTTCTCACTACACTGTGTGACCCTGCATGTTTCACTTCAGCGGTTCTGAGAAAACAATCAAAGCACAAGCTTGCCCTTATCACTTTGTAGTACAATTAAAAATGACTAATGTGATGTTTTGACATATATTTTTAAAAATAGACTAGTTGGCAGTTTGCCATCCTTACAAAGACAGCAAGTGAAATAGCTGTAGCAAGTGTTTGAAGATGAGCCAAATAGAACATCTGTAACTGACATGATTGGCTATGAACTGTGTAAGAGAAGTTCAGCTGCTATCTCGGCTCTGCAGTCATCTGGAACTCTGTGACTTGAGTGATTTTTCCATGGCAGCCACCATTAAAGAGAAACCAAATAGTTTGGTAAATAATGGAGAGAAGTCTTCCTTGTCTCCAGAATGCAGTATTCCGAAAGTCAAAATAAGACATTATTGAACAAAGCCGAGATGACCGTTGTCCCATCTGAATCTCCTCAAACCTCAATGCATTTTTGTCATCAGTTGTTGACCAATTATCATATAGCTACATTTTTCCAAGTTTCACCTCTCCTGCTTTCCACAAATAAATATCACTCCCCTTAGCCTTTTTTTCTAATTGTGGAGATTTGCTAGTTGATGTGTTTATAAAAATAGCCTTTTATTTAAACCTGGTGTATATATATTTAATATAAGCACGCAGTGGTTTAGATTTCTTTTGCTTCCACATCCTCATCACCCATCTGTTCTTGAGTGCAAATCATCTTTAAATCACAGTCACTGTAACATTGGCTCCAAGGCCTTCAAAAATGCTTCTGGCTTTAATAATAACCCAAACTACTTCTACATTTGTTTATTATACTTTGAACAAAAATATCCCAACACTTTTACAATTGTTTATTATTGCATGTTAGACAAAAACATTCCATCAATAATTGTGACAGATAAATGGCGGATGATTTTTTAAGAAATTGGGAAGCACCCAGATTTATGCTCATTGGTTATACAGGTTGAAAAGAAATGTATAAAAAGAGAGTTGCAAGTGTGATTGTTAGACGTCGGCTTTGTTGTTTTGACCGATAAACTTGTTGACTTGAAAGATTCTTTTGAAAAAGAGGGAAGATTTTCTTCTACAACAGGAAAAACTGAGATAAATCTCACTATGTGCATTTTGGTTGGAGAGGATATATATAGTATTGAATAGGTCTACTTTTTTCTTAATTAAATTAAATATTAAATAAATTACTTTTTTATAATGGTAGATATTTGCAGAGAGTCATTACATTTTTATTTCTTTTTTTCATAAATACATTCCAAGATACTGTAGATATCACAGAAAGATAAATATTTAACTTAATCAGTGCTACTGGTGCCAATTGTATATTTTTGATGATTTTGTAATAAATTTAGCATAAAATGAAATGAATTATAATTGAACTCAGGAACGGCAGACAGTGTTGACACATTGGGTGGATTTGAATTTTATTGTGTGTGTCAGAACTGGTTTGGGCGGGTGGATAAACTTTGGTCCAATTTGAGATCAGTTTTTGAGGTTTTCAAACATTTTTAGGCTAATTATTAATTAACACACCAATCCCAAGTGTGCAGGATCAGATTTTAAACTTGTATAGTTTTAGAAATACAATTTAGCACCGGAAATAAGAAAAATGAGTTTGCACTAAAACAACTTCTGTAAGCTAATATATCACTGGACATGTACCGGACATGTATGTGTCTCCCTATATTGCATGAAGATATTACATGTAATCCTTAATCCAAAAGCTGTTGTAGAAAATCTTCTCTCTTTGTCCAAAAAAAAAAGGGCTCCAGTCAGGAAGTTCCAGATGCCAAAATCAGACTTTACTGGGCGAGACAGCTAATCCACGATGCACAACATCTGACTACACTTCTCACAGTTCTTAACCAATGATCTTGTTGCAAGTGTGCTTTCCTGGGGGTTTTTTTTGTTTGTTTTGTTTTGGAATCTACCCAATATTCCAGGCAGTTATTTTGGTGTTTTATAGATGTACCAGTCTCTTTAACTGCCTGAAGCTATTATACAAGTGTAAGCATGATTATATTTTGACTGTAAAACTCTTCTGCATCTCGACTTAACAATAAAGTCTGATTTTGGCATCTGGAACTTCTGGACTCAAGAGATTTTTTGAACAAAGAGAGCACATTTTCTACAATAACTTGTACAGGATTAAGGAGTAAATGTAAGTGTTAAATTAAAAAGTGTAAATCTTCATGCAATAGCTACATGTCTGTACATGTCCGGTGACTTGTCATGAAAAAATTGTAAAGACAGAGAGTGGTCTTTTAATTCTTGCAAGAATGGCCAGTGCAACACACAGAAGCTCTGTAGTGAGAAAGACAGAAGGAAATTCAGTTTCAGTGTTTTTTATACTGATAAAGGCTGTCCAAGGATCGACTTTGACCTTCATCTTCTCAGATTAGTTCTAACCAGTCATAGCTATTCCTCTGTTCCTGTGCAAATGGGCCATATGGAAAACTGAGAATGTACAATATGGAAAATAGAATATAAAGAAAAATATAGAAATTTCCATAACACTTGAGAGTTCTTTTTTTTTTAAAGAGAGAGATTTTCTACAATTATATTAAGAAACCTTATATTAATAATAAAAATAAATAAATGAATAAATAATAATAATAATAATAGTTATATATCATTCAAAAGTTTGAGGATGAGCCAAAAAAAGGAGGAAAGGAGGAGACACCTGTGAATGAGGTCATTATGAACTGTACAAACCAGAGAGCTGCAGTTGAGATTGTCTAATGTTCTGCAGCCATCACGGCTTTGTTGTCTTAATCTTAAAGTCTGGTTTGGATTGTTCTGTTCTGAGTTATAGCGCAACACAAAGGTAAGCGCATTTCATGTCAACCCAAAAAGTTTGCTGGTAGCACTAACGTTGCCTATTCTGATCACGCATACTGGGCAATTTTATCTGCACTTGAATTGGTTTGCTTTTGCTGTTGAAACTGAAAACGATGCATGTTGTGTTTCCGATGATGACTGCCTGGTCTGTTAATTTCTTGACTGCTGTTAACAAATATCTGTCATAGCCTCATGTAACCTAGGCGGAGGGTGAACGAACTCCGGGGTGAAAGTTCCATAAACCAGATGGATGGCATGTCATAAAATATTTTTAATATTTGAATTTATATTAAACGTGATCACAATTTAATAAAAAGCATTGCAAGTTATAACGCTTTTATGTCGGTTGTTCAAAGAACGAATATATTATATACAGCAAGCGGGCAAAGAACATTTACATGATCAAAGAACATTATCACTGACTTTAAAACCACTTTTAAATAAATCCCGTTATAATGAAGCTGTCTTGAATTTGTTGTGAGCGAGCGCACTGAACAAAACTCGTTTCAGCGATGACTGATATGAATGCCTCTGATTGGCCATTGCGTTCAAAAGCTCAACACAGTCGTGTGTGATTGGTTGTAATGCTCAACGCTGTAAAAAACGAGTATAAAGAAAACTGGAAAATTGAGCGGATTATTCAATGCCGCAATCGACACTTTTCATTACATTTTATTTTCACTTTTATTCGCGACAGCTGTAATATATTTAGTTTAATTGTGTTAAATTGTTGTGGGGGAACTATGACGTCACTTTGTAGGCGGATCGGCTGTTAGCATGAAACTGGTTCCCTCCACAAAAAGCTATAGGCTTTTGGATTATCGCAAAAATAAGCTCTGTGTTCAATCATAGTTCATGAAACTTACACGTTTTGTCCATCAAGATAATCTTCACAAAATAATATACCTTTGACGAATTTTGAAGCCTAAATAAAAACGCCAGAACTAAAAAGCTAAACTTAGGCTATGAACTGAACTACAGCACCACAGTCGCTCGCTTTTAGCGTCACCACCAGCGCGCTCCCGACAACTGTTTCAAACTTATTTTTAACATGTTTGGTAAAGGATTTACTCTGTATATGAAATGTTAATCCATGCTACATGAACCGTTTCATACACACTGGAATAAATACAAAACTAGAGACAAACTAAAACTGAAATGAGAAATAAATAGTATAGTGAATAAATGAAAGCAATAAATTTGAAAGCACGTATTTCTGTACATTTCGAAATTAGGTGCATTAAAAGTCAACAAATCCTTGATTAATATGAATATTTGAATTAAAAACGTGTCTCCACATACTATTCAATAAAATTCTAGTGCATTTAATCTATTAAATAACAGCAGAGTGAGCGAGTTTTTGGATATGGTAAGATTAAATTTTATATTAGTGAACAAAGTAATACATTTCAGCTATCGTTTTGTTAGTAATGGTACACAAAATGTTATTTTATCCTTGCTGAAAAGCTTCTTGTGGCCGTAAACATTCAATTTTAACTTGGCTTTAAGCACTATGCATCATTAAAGTTTCACTTTCACCACGTAAAGCTGGTAAATGTGGTGTTTACATGGATTAATCGTAATATGAGTTTACCTTCTAGTACAAACCCAGAGTCTATATCAGTAGGAAAGTGATAAACTTGAGCAACTTCCCTCCGAAGACTTGTGTCGCATCTCGGGGCAAAGCAAAAAAAACATTGTTGGACAACAATATAAAATGTGGGAAACTATTAATTGCTTATTCTACAATTCATTGAATTACAAATTATGCTACAACTGGGAAATATCATAAATTGATAAACTGTCCGGCGTGATGACGTTTAATGTCTCTGACAGCGCCTGTAGTCCCGTTTAGCAACTTGTTAGCAACTGTCTTTTTTAAAAAACATAACAGTTTAAAAAACATCACGAGTGGGGTGTAACTGGTGTGTTTTATGTCATAGATTAAAATGTGAAAGTATCTTGAGCCTGTGTGAACCATAGACCTTATTTAAGGGATTTAACCAAAATCCCATTCAAAAAACCCATTGACTCTGGGACGATGGAACCGGAAGAGCTAAAATGCTCTCGCTTCCGGGTTTTCGCCTACAAAGTGACATCATAGTTCCACCACTCTGTTTGGTACCATTTTTGGCCCAAGGCCCCATTAACTTCTGAACTGTGTCCAGCACACGCTCCGCCTATGCATAACTTATTTAAAGGGATAGTTCACCCAAAAATGAACCCATTTACTCATCCTCAAGTAGTTCCAAACCTGTATGAATTTCTTTGTTCTGCCGAACACAAAGGAAGATATTCTGAAGAAAGTTTGTAACCAGGCTGTTTTGGGGCACCATTGACTTCCATAGTATGAAAAAAAAAATACTATGGAAGTTAATGGTGCCCCAGAATTGCTCCGTTTCCCACATTCTTCAGAATATCTTCCTTTGTGTTCAGCAGAACAAAGACATTCATACAGGTTTGGAATTGCTTGAGGGTGAGTAAATGATGACACAATTTTCATTTTTGGGTGAACTATCCCTTTAATAGTCTTTTTCGGTTCTTTTTCTGTATTTGCTATGATTTGTTGCGTTTTCCTGTTGTATTGTTCTCCTGTCTGGGGAGTTGATTCATTTTTATAATTTTATTTTGTCACTATTTTGTTGTCATTTTATTTGATATGGCAATTTAATACTATCACATTCTTTTGGCAGTGAACGTTTTGGGGCGGAAGTTTCTTGGAGTGGGCGTGTTTTGGAGAACTTTTGAGCTGGAAATCGTCGCTGACAACATTTCCGATTTCGTTAGAGTCACGTGATCCAGCGAAAGCGCCAAACTTTGAACGCGCGCGTTCACCGACGGTTCATTCGATAAAACATGTAAGTTTTCTGACTGAGTAACTAAATAATTCTAAAGTTAATTTGAAAGATTTTCATATGAAACGTACACAATGTCAGCGGAGTTATTTTGGTATTAGAGGTTGTTTCTTCTCATTGCCTGTCAGGTTTTGTAGGACGGAGCACAACATACCTATAATCATTTTGAGCGATGAAGATGATGATGAAGGTGACTTTTTGAGTTCCCACAACGACTCCTCCGTGCTGATAGTTGAAAATGAGAGGAACGAAGCAGGTAATCTGCGTTATATTTGTATTTAAACATGACACGAACAAAACTAAATGTTACCATGGTGCACTTTAACATGTACGTTACCGTAAAAGAGCCACGTTTTTGGACCATATGTATCATATGGCAATACCATATTGTCTTTTACATGTGCTATTGAAAAGCCGTGTGTGTGTTTTTGTATGTGTGACTGTGGTAATACTTTTTTTTTCTTCTTCTTATATCATGGTAGTAACTCTTTAAAGTTCATCAGAGTACCAAGGTGTACCATAAATACAATGGTATATGAATATAGTAATCCTTCAGAGTAGCGCTGTCATATCTCTGTTTCTCTTTGTTGATCTCAGATGTATCTAAACATATTGAAGAGTTGGATGAAGACTTGGCCATCACATACTCCCAAACTGCAACAGTGCTTCCACATGCAAGATATGACTGCACCCTGGCATTCTGGTCAGTAAAACAGTGCGGCCACTCCTGTGTAAAGCACTTGTGTTGTGTCTGTGAGTGTTTACATGCCTTTGTGTGCTTGTTTGTTCCAGTCGAGCAGAGCAGGACGTTTCAGGACCTCTACAAGATAATGCAAAGCATTGTGATCAGTGTTTCTGCTACATCTGTGACAAACTGGCATCCATGGTGAGTTCACTGGCTTCTAACCTAGGGTTTACGTTAGTGGAAACTTATATGCAAATGTCAGGTTGTTACGAGACAAAAGCTAATTACATTTTTGCATAGAAGAGGTGAATAATTTTTGGGACTGTTAGGATATTTTGTGAGTTACTTTAAAAATCAACAAAGAAACTTTTCGCTTACTGTTTCATGTATATTGTGAATTTGGCATACTGTTTTTGCATACTATTTATAGTAGGGAAGTATTTCATTTCGGACACCGTGCCAGTTGCAGCTTCCACTGTTAGGCAGTTTATCATCTTGCTTTCCTTGTAAGGGTTACAGACTGCAAACTAGTGATATATATCATTTTTAATTGTACCACAAAGTGACTGGTGCAAACTTGTGCTTTGATAGATTCTTATTATATAAAGGAAATGAAATGAAAATGGAAATTCACTTGCAAAATTTAAAGTCAGCCCACACAATGGAAAGACTGATCTGGGGTTGTGATCCAGGGTAGTATCTCACAACTGAAACATGCCTCTGAGAGCTACAAAAATGAGCTCTAAAGTAAAACAGTATTAACATACTGTCATATGGCCTCCTTCATTTATTATACATGTACACTTTCCGGTTAAACTTGATCCACTTTGATCTTTCTCAATATCTCATAATAGACTTATTTAAAATATGTGAGTCATTTTTCATTGAAAACATTGTATCTGACTCCCTAGACTCTCCCCAGGACTTCTGGCCTTGACTACAGAAAGAAGCATTGTTTACACCGCGTTTGCTGATTAAACTTGAAACATGAGAGAGACAGAAGAGACACAAAAATAACAAAATATCGAAGTCTTCTACAAAGCGTGTGATAAAATGAAGGGGCCTGTGCTCATAAGTTATCTGAGGCCTTGCATTTGAGTGACTGAGTGATTATCTTCTCCATTCTTAAAAAACTAACCCTTACATGTACTGCATGACCTCTGTTGGGCAGCGACCTTCTTGAAACCTTTGTCCTCCTCCACTAATTCCTCTGTCATAAGCTTCATATATTGAGTAGCAATAAAGCTAAAGAGTATGTACAATAAAAATATTGATTTACACACTTGATTAATGCATATGGCAAAATCTAAATGAAACTTTCATGATAGAAATTTATGTAAGAATCTATGTAACTCCCTCAAGCTAAGTTTTCCTAACATGCGCACAGATTTACTTGAACTAATCTTTCCTGAAGACATTTTCTTCACATGGTGTGAGGTCTTGGTTTGTTGTATTTTGGCCATACTTACTGATTTAATACATACCAGGCTAAAAACAAGCCCACATTTGTGTTTGTTTTTAACAGTGCGAGCTCTGGACCATTCCTGGGATTTGCCACTGTAATGCCCATAAGCGCAGTGTCTACTGGAAAGCCCTCCGTGACAAGAGTCTGATGGGATTTCTGCATGAGTTGAACTTCACCTTTGACCCACAGGATATGGATTCAGACCTACGACGTGCAGGTATGTTTTCTCACTTGACTAAACTGCAGATTAATTGTCTCTTAGTCCCTTTGCCAGCTTAAATCTTTGAATCATTTGTGTTTATCTTGTAGAAACTTCACTGCAGAGATTTGCTGGTAGTTTGGCAATGAAGTATGCTACTTTTTTTTTGGGGTTTGAGAGTTCCAACCATTCAGCAAGCTGTCGGTGCAGCTGTCACCGCAACACTAACAGCACTACACAGAGTCAAACCATCGGATGTAAAGGATGCTATAAACATCACTTTAAGATGCTGGAGTACGAGTGAGTGGTTCTCCTTTTACATTATTTTCAAAAGTTGCCTTTTGTATTTTGCTAGTTAAATTATCACGAAATTATCAAACTAAATTGTGGGGAAAAAAAAAAAAAATTGGAAATTGTCACAGTTTGTTTTATTTAAATTATGCGGGTGGAATTGAGGAAATGGAAGCAAGATTTTATCTAAGTATGGTCAATATTAGGTGTGTGCGATTTTATCATGATTTTTGAGCGTGGACTATTAAAATGTCTCCACGATCTGCTTTTGAAGAAATCCATCTCAATATAGTGTATAACGTGACATGCATTCACATCAAATGTTAACTAAGTGGTAGTGTTACACTAATGGGACACTGCACTTATTTTGCAGTCACAAAAGCACATTATTTGCATGTGCTTAAGCCTTGCCAGTTAAACATTTCATTTGCGACACGCACTTCATTTGTTCTGACACGCACTTTCTGAGTGCAAGCGTGCAGACTAAAAAGCCTGTCAAACAGCACCTGATTACTAGACCAAGTTATCTTTCACGTCCGATTGCGCTGGTACTGTCAAAAACACACCAGGTTCACATATAAACTAGGGCTGCCCCCTAATAGTCGACTAACTGTTAGTCGACGAGAAGTGGTTTGGTCGACCAAAATTTTATTAGTCGCAGAAAAAAAAAATCCACAGTAAGTGGTGAGGTCATGCAGTCCGTGACAGACAGGTCCTTAATGAGTAGTCTATGTGGTAATTTAGTGAATCAGGCAGGACATCCAAATGCTCATTCATCGACCTCAAATATGGCTTTTCATCTGAAAGATATATGTAGTAGCAACTTTACATGGCCATTCAATCTAATGTTAACCTAGAAAAAGTGCGCTATTGCGCTAAGTGTCAGGACAGATGGAGGCACTGGTGTGCTCACTTACTCTTAAAATACTCCGTCATTTTTGCTCATACAGATAAGAGAAATGCATCTTTTGAATCTGTAAAGACTACGTTTATTTGTGTGCACTCACAATAACAACGAAATGTTGCGCTTTTGTAAAATAATGAAAGCAAACTGAAAGCTCTTTCTGCTGTCTGGGTATGTTTTGTTACCTAAGGCTTTGCTTTTAAAATGGGGAAATTAGTTTGGCTGTACTGCTCAGACAACTTGGAAAATAGTAAAACCAACATGAAAAAGAAGCATAAGATCGTGAATCACGATTTTCCTGAAAAAAAAAAAAAAAAAGAGAGAGATTATATTTTTACCATATCGCCCACCTCTAATCAGTAATAATAGTGATTTTTGCCAAACGCCACTAATTATAATTAACAAATTCTGTAATAAATGCATAAAACCTGAGTGCTTGATATGCTAAAATTGTTCTTTATTGATTTTGCAGTTACACTGTTGTGAGTGAACATATCAAAATGTTTTTGAATGAAGCAAAGAAAGAGAATCCAAAGGCTTGTGTTGTGATGCTGCTAGGGGCTATTAAGCTTTTTGTCACCCACACGGCTCCTGGGTAATGTATTTTACGCCATTGCACATTCTGACCAGTCTTTACAATGTAATGTATAATTACAGCTCTTAGTGTGTTATATCTCCCTTGCAGAAATATACACGCTGCTAACACTGTATCTGAAACTGTGTCAATGCTCCTGTGGAGGTAATGCTGCAAACAAAATTCTTTTGTGTGTTTACTTGGGGTTTGCGTTTTCTTAAACTGTGTTTGTCTTCCAGATTTATGACAAAGGTGTGGACGATTTTAGTTGGCTTTGATTTTTCTGGCTCTTTTATAAAGCAGCTGGAGTCTTTCTACCAGAAGCTTCCTCTTCCTTCAAATTGCACATTGCCAAAAAGGTAACACTACAACATCACTTGCATTTGGGAAAGCTTCTTGAATTTCATCCAAAAAGGAAATTCTAATCATCATTGGCTCCCCTTATGTTGTTTCCTAGTTTAAAGAATTTGCTTGCTAATACACTAATTGTTCAGTTGTGACCTGCAATTGATCTTTTTTTTTTTGTTTGTTTGTTTTTTTTGGCTGCAGTCTGAGTGTGCTACCTTGGGATGATTTCTTGCTCTCTGCTGTGATGAAAGGTCAAAACATCACCGGAGAGAGGCAGGCCAAAGGTCGAAGGCATCAAGTCTTGTGTGAACCTCTGGTCGTGATTCAAGCGAGAGTCTGTAAACTTCAACAGCAAAACAAGTAATGCTCCTTCTTTAGTGAACTTTTTATGCTTTGTTTACTATTTATTAAAGTGCTCTTCATTTACTTAAATGATATGTGCAATAAATCATATATGCCTGCAAAGAATCCACGCACCCAACGCTCCGCAGTTGTTGAATTCAAATTTCGGTGATTCACAAAGTTCTGTGCATATTTAAAACAAAAGTGTTTTTTTCACTAGGAATAATTAAAAAATATTTCAGTGACCAATAATAGTTTACCAATATGTTTTATACGTTTTACCCTATTTAAATCCATTCCACAGATTTCCCCTTGTAAAGAGCATAGAAAAATAGTTTGGAGATTCTGTGTGGACTAGTGATTTATTATTTGAGTTATTTTGAAAGTGTCACTGCTGTAGCTCTTGCCAACTCTAAAATTGTAATCTACCCTTAGATGATTAAAATTACCCTTAAAATAGTACTCTACATGTTTGACAGGTACCGTGAGCTGGCTCGGTATCTCAAAGTTGTCAAAAGCATCAATAATCCCACGTGAGTTACAGCTGCATGTCGTGAATATACATTGTGTTATATACTCCGATTATTATTACTATTTATGGTCCTATCTTTCATTGTATTTCTGTCTGTCTGGGATTTAGGCTGCAGAGAATGAAAGACTTGGTTCCCCTCTACCTGTGCAAGGTAAATCGAAATAAAGCCATTTCCTTCATTGCTTTTTACATTAATACACTGCATTTTCACAATTCTAAAAAATAGTTTACTCAAAAATGAAAATTTGGTTGATTTACTCACCCTCAGGGCATTCAAGATGTAGATGAGTTTTTTTTTTTTTTTTTTTCATTTCCATTGGAACTTGGAGATATTTAGCAGTTCAAACAGGTGATAAAAACATCTCAATAATCCACATCAGTCCAGCCCATCAATGAACCTCATATTAAGTTTAAAACTAGTAAAACAAAATGTTTTTAACTTTTAAAACTGTTGTTTCCAGCTCTAAAGCTATCTTATCTTATTCATGAGAGAAATATGAGAGATCGAGCATTATTTACAAGCGAAAACAGTCCAAAACCGTTCTAAACACGTGTCTGTGGAGTTGGATGTGAGAGGACCACTGGAGAGTTATTATGGATTATGGACTTGAAGTGATGGTTTAAAGTTAAAACGTGTTAATGGATTTGTTTCTTAGAAGCATGCAGCTTTTTACTTTGCAAGATGTTTATTAATGGACTGGAGTTGTGTGGATTACCTGTGGATTATTAAATTTTGATTAGCTGTTTAGACTGCAGAAAATCCATTGAGGTAATACTGAATTTCTCCAAATCTGTTGCGATTTTAAGAAAAAAACTCTTCTACATTTTGGATGTTTTTAAGGCGAGTATGTTCTCAGCCAACTTTAATTTTTGAGTAAACTATTGAAGTTATGACTCCCTGGAGTTTTCTTATTTATTGATGCAAGGGATTTGTGGCCAGTATGCAAGGACCTATTTCCTAAAATATAGGGCCAGATTTACTATGAGCTTGTGCCAGCGCAAACCCTCATTCGGCGTTAAACTACTGTCAGGATTTACTAAAGACACTGAAAAGGCATGGACAGTTATTTTTGCAACTCATTTTATTGAATATACATTTGTAGGAGTTTCCCTTTCGATCGATAAATTTATGGGAGAAGAGTATTTAAATGAATCACGCAACATGATTTACTAAGATTTGCGCTCGTCAATTCACTGGTATTTGCAGCATTATTTATCGCCCAAAAAAAGCATGTCTTTAAGCAGGTGGTGTTTTGCACTGGTCATTATGGAAATGAGATGTGTTCTTTAGAGTCTGTGTTCTTTAATGTGCACCTTGTCAGTAAATCACCCACAGAATTTCCCCTGCCATCTGTGCTTTTATGGAATTGCGCTCTAACGCTAATTTGCCTTAATAAATCTGTCCCATAATCTTTATTAAAAAAAAAAAACGTTTTATTTTCCTCTCAAACAAAAAAAAAAATGCAGTGGTTGTGGTCCACAGGTTAAACACTCCTTTGTGTGTTAAATTATGCATAGTCTTTGCATATAATCAATCAATGGAAAAGTTAATGAAAGTGATGGTGAAAATGCCACTTTTTGAGTGTTATGTTTGTGTGTTTAGGATGGTGACTACAGTGGTGCAGTCTGCCACATGTTATCGCTAATGCCCGGTGCCACGTGCCTCGCCTCCCGTCTCACACCTCAACAGTTCAGAGCTTATCTCAGAATTCTCACATCAGGCCACGCCCCTGATGTAGCACATGAATTTGATGCAGGAAATGGCCATATGATCATACCGGATCCTTTACTGAGCCCCAAGTGGACACCGATTGAAGGTAGAGAATTGACAGCACTCTTATCCTTTTGTCAGAAACATACACAGAAATAAAGTCTGATTCCGGCCAGTAGGATCAGATCATATGAGCTAATCACCATTGTGTTGCAAAGGCACTTACAGGAATAGTTTGTTTTTTTCAAACTAAATCATAACACTTTCATTGTGAGTACAATGTTAGAAACACTGACATCTCATAATACAGTTTATGTACTAGGGGGGGCAACAGATCGTAGATGATCCGTATGGACCAGACCCCACGGTTTGGCACGCATGTGATTTGCGGGTTAACTGTTACGTTTAACCATCATAAAGTGAAAGTTTATCATTTGCACGTTTTGTCCTGCCAATTTACCCTTTCAAACAATTTTAAACTATTTAAGCAAAAGAGAACACGCACGCTGTTTATTTTTATTTATTTTTTTACAGCTGCGCGTGCACTCAGAGAGAGGCACGATTCACACAGATTGACTTCTCTTTGAATGAAAACATGCACACAAAGTTATGTTTAAATACCCATTTTGGCAAGTATTCTGGCAAGCTGAGAAAGAAACCGGGTGTGTGTCAGGATTAGGTACATGCATTTGGTCTTAAAGAGACAGCAGCCTAAATGCCTGCAGTGAAGAGCACTATTGTTATTTTACAATTATTACTGCACCTGAATACTAGTGTTACTGACTTTATTAGTAACTTTGTATTCATCTACGCTTGTAATTTGTGTAATCTTGTTTTATTACTAACTTTATTAGTTCAGCTAGTAGCTTTTGCTGTGGTATAGAAGTACTTAAAGTAAGCTTTCAGTAATAAAGTAAAAAACAAACGTTTTTGTTAGGTTTTTTTGATAACAATCCGTAATATGATCCGAACTGTGAGTTTTGTGATCCGTTGCACCACTATTATGTATGTTAAAGTAGTAGGGTGTATTCAACTGGTTTGTTGAGGGATCAAGACTAACTTGGACCAATGTGACATCACACGCTCTGCTAACAAATAGGTATTGACTTTCTTTTTTTTTTTTATATCTTTAATATTGTAGGGCTATTATTTACGAAGTAGGAAAGTTAGAGAAACTTAAAAGGTCTGCCATCTTTGTTGATATCAACCCATATAAGGAAAAACATAGCCATTTAATATAGAAATGCTATTTGACAAATATACTTTTTCTGTGTTTAATCTTTAATCCTTTTCAATGAGGAATTCAGTTATATGTTTGCACACTCGTTTCTCAGATCAGTAGTGAGTGCAGAAAGAACTTCAGGATTGAACGTGCTGCTGATTTGCAGCTTGACAGTCACTGATCACGTAACTTTCAGATAAATTTATTTATTGCTTTTTAATGAGCGGTCGCATTCAAATGCAGTGCTTGATGTGCGATTTGTTTCTGTACTTTCATTGAAGGTTCAAATTCATTCAAGATGATGGAGGTACTGAAGTTTGCACTGAGGGTTCTGGACTGTAACAGCATTGTTTTTGCTGATGTAGGTAAAATTGTATATGATGTTATTTTATGTAACTTAATATTTCATGTGCAAATGCTCAGTTGACTTGTCTCATCTGAATTCAATACTTCTACCTTACCATTTTATTTATCTCTGGCCACCAAAATATTTTTATTTGGTTTATTAACCAAAACATCAGTTTGTGTATTTAGCATTTTCCTTTGCGTGCTGAATGTGTGGCAAACAGCTTGGCTCATTGTGATACAGTATCAACCCCCAGTTAGAAGTTACCTATCATAAAATTGTGATTTTGTTTTTTTTCTTAACTCTTCATGTGTGTTGGCTTAGTACTCCCTTGCAACTAGAGTGTGCAGTATGTGCTGTCAGTGTCTTTTCAAGGTGTGGCTGTTTTTATAATGGATGTCTCTGTTTTTAGTCAGAAACGTGGGTGTATCTGCTCAGCGTAGTCAGTTCCAATTTTACTACTCCAGATGGTGTTCCTGTTGGTGCATTCTATGCCGAGCCTGACGTCACTTATCAAACGGTGAGAGGAGTGTTTATTTAGTGTCTGTCTGGATGGGGAGAGGATTGGAAAACAAACAACTATCGGTCTCCATCATAACATCTCAGTATGTTTCTGCTCAGGTGACCAGAGATGCTGCCAGAGTAATTCTTGAGGAGCTGACGACGACTTCTCGTATACAGATCCCCAAAACTTTCGAGAATGTGAGTTTTAATTAATTAAATCTTTGCAAATTTTTATTTTAATTTTTTTTTTGGTCTAAACCTTGGGTTTTTAATGACTAATATTTATGTGGGAAATGACAATATCCAGGGTTCGTATGGTCATGGAAAACCTGGCAAAGTCATGGAATTATAAAATCGCAATTTCAAGGACTAGAAAAGTTTTGGAAAAATAAATAAAACCAGAAAGTTTTGGAAAAGTCAAAAAAAAAATCTATTTCACTAATTTCTGTCTGATAGAATTATGTTTAATCAGGTCCTGGATTATACGGGTTTGTGCATATATCGCATTAAAATGAGGGAAATTCCTGCAAACATTTATTCAATTTAGCATGTAGATTAGTTGAGTTAATAAATCCACACGGACTGTCTCGAGTGATTCAGCTGTACCGCGTCTTCTCTCTTTGACTTTCTCTTAAAGCGGTTTCACATCGGCACATCTTGTCTGCACTACAAGAGCTGCTGCACGCTGCAATACAACACTTTCACTCATGTTTCGGTACAGTTCACAATCGTCACTTGCCTAATCGGGTCATTGTTGCATTGTCACAAAAGTGTATTATTTGTCTTTTTAAGCCATTCGGTAGTTGGGCGCACCAGAGGCAGCTTTTTTGTGCGCTTAGTCGCATCCAAAGCATGTGTATAAAGCTGAAACAGCTTCCAAAACTAAATTCAGGTCCTGAGTTTAACTGAATTAAACAAGTAACAATATTCAGTGATCTGATATGTTCTGTGCGTGGAGTAATGTCTGGCACAATCACATCTTTTATTTATTACTAAAATAAATAGAAAGCAAACTAGTAGCATTAATAGTCATTAATTTTAGTTAACACATGCTATGGTGATTTGAATTTTGAATAATGCCCGTTATAATTCCAATATGTCTGTCTGTCATGTTTCATTTTATGTTACAATGTCATCATAGTTAATTTGGAATAAATGGAAAATATACTTTGTATTAATAAATTGAACAATAATTACATTTTTAATGTAAAAATACATATAGGATTGTTTTGGTTCAAGCTGGGGGTTTTTTCTTGATAGTGTTTACACCATTGCACACCATAGGTGTGTGTGCATGTATATAATGATATAGGGTGGCCATATGTGCCATTTATATGGGACACGTCCTGGCCAGGTTTTTTATAGACCTAAAACATCCAAAGTCGTTTAACCAATAACATGCAGGCATTGTATATAATCACTTGTGGTGCGTGAGGTGGTGAGATCTACAGAATGAACGATCAAAGTGATGCAAATCCGCGCATGTTAGGTGTTTGTTCATTTAACTTGAAGTGGCGCTGCGCAGACCAATCAATATATATATGAACCACAAGAGCGATTCGAAAGCATAAGGAGCTGTCGGCTCTGCTCTCTATAGCTCTCGCGAATGTTGTACAATGATCGATCTGCACAGTGCAAACAGCCAATATCAGGATATTTTAGGCAATATAGAAATCCTAGCAAGGACGTATCTCTTAAAAATAGCACGTATGGTCACCCAAAATGCACAAACATATAATTTTATTTATTCCATAGTCTGTGAATACTGGAATGCTGGCAGGTATGCAGTAAAACAGTTTAATACACAGGTAGTTCCAAGTCAGTTTAATCACCGTTCCATATTAATGCGCTGCTTTAATTGATGCACACTAACTCAAGTATATATCGCTGCAGCCTGCAGACCCCCAAGTGGGAGGGACTTATGTCGCAAGTAGGTTGGGACAGCTCCAAGTGGGAGGGTAGGTTTAGGGTTGGGTTTGGTGTAGGGTATATTAATAAGGCCCAACCCATTTGGAGTTGGCTCCGACCTCCGTTTATACCTATCTCCACTAACGCGCGTGCACGCACACAGAGAGAGAGAGATCACAGATTGCACTACACAAACTTGTCAACGCTGCCCCGTGATTTTTATAAAAAATAGCCTAGATACTAGATCACTACATTATATTCCTCAGCAATGATGGTAAAATTGCTGTTTTTGAAGTAATCTAGACACGCGACGCAGCGCGCAGGTACACACAACTGTCATCTCTCTCTCTCTCTCTTTTTGTTTCTATCTCTCGATCAATAATTAATTGAAATACATGCAAATCAATTAAATAACTGTGATCTTGCCACACTATTTCATCTCTGTGTTTGAAGCGGTTAGAATGCTAGAGCTAAAGTACAGCGATTGACAAAAATAACAAATTTTTACCCATTTGGTCAAATATTGCGCTGCAAAGAGCAATACTAGTTTTAACTTGTCTATAACTTGGCAAATGACCATGGAATAAGCAGGATAATCAACGGCTAGCTGTGTATTAAAGGATTTTAAATGCACTTCGCATCAGGCGGTTCTTTACCTCCATGTCGTGCATTTAAAATCCTTTTAAAAAGCCTATATCCCTTTCATATCTTTTATTAAAAAAAAAAAAATACACAGTCATAATGAAATCGCCCCAAGTTTTCAGTTGTTTTACTTGTGAAAGGTTGGGTTTTTGAATAAAAGATCAAAACGATAAACAATGCAGGTTTATTTTTACAGGCTTCTTTGTTCTTTGTCTTATAAAATGACTGTGTATATGTGCGTTTATTTGGTTTCATTTTTACCCATGCAAGCATGTAATGTTGATTTACTCTCTTCTCATTAGGGTTATCCTGACCAGGCTAGACTGCTGTTGGTCACTCAGGCTTTGGTACTGCGCATTTTCCACTCACAGCTCAAACCCATCCTCAGCATCATCATGTCTTTCAGGGTGCTTATTTTCTCTCGTTTTTAGTCAACGTGGGCAAGTTCAAACTTTCCATTTACAGCTATAAACAAATATAAGAAATGTTGAAGTGTTAGTATTGTATCATCATGTTAAATTCAGTAGTCCTGATTATGCACAGGCTCTTTTGTGTAATTGTTTGTACGTTTGCCCTCAGTTCAACCGCTGGGCGCTCCGTTGGTTCTTCTGTAGTCTGCTGGTGAGGCCAGATGTGCTGCACTACCTCCTTTGCTGTTTTCTGGAGGAACTCTCTGATGAGCGTTACCAGCTCCTACAGAGGTAAGGGTGTGTGCTTGTACACATTAACCAAAACAAAGAACTTCATGTTAAGCATGTACATGCTTTATATCTGTTACAGAAAATGGAGTGAAACCGAACATTCCCTGGTTGCGTACTTCCTCTGCATGTACTTCTGGGAAAACAGCGTGGTTCTGGACCTGAACACCTATCCCACCAATAGCTTGCTTGCCACATGGAATGAGTAAGAAGCAGCAGTTCATCACTATAGTATAATCATAAGTCATGTAATTCATGCTCTTTATTACATAATCATCTAGATATCTCAAACGTATTTTAGAAAAGAGTGTTATAGAAGCATGAATATTAACAGGCGATTTCTAATATAATGTTGGATTGCATTGGATGTTTTGTATATTCCCGATTTACATTGTCCAGACGGATATCAAAAGAATGATTGGGGATAAAACAGAATTGCCACTGTAAAGCAATTTATCAGATGGATAATTTCGTTATAATTTAAGTACGTAATATAAAAATGAATGTCAGTGATTTGCGAATGCACTTTTTGATTTCAGATCGCACAACCCTTGGCAACTAAGCTTGAGACTGTATCTTGAGTGTAACGTAAGAATCTTTTCCATTAATTCATGTCTTGGTGTAATGTAAATTTACAAAAAACTATTTGATTTAAATCTGTGATTTAAAGTTGAGCTGCTCTTCTCTCTCTTGCAGGTGGTCAAACTTACTCCAGAAAAACGTAAAATCCTGCATCTAATCCAAAAGCAAGGAAAACAAGTCTGACCAACATCCTGTTTTAAAAACACATTCTTTTAATGTACATACAGAGTGGATTTATTGTTTTCATAGATTATAAGTGGCATGACAGTTCAGATTTTTTTTTTCCCTCTTTGTCCAGGCTTTTGTTTTCTTACGTCTGGGAATTTACCGGTATTTTGCAATATTATGTGCAATTCCAGGACTATGATCAATATCTGGTGGATGTTAAATACAAACAATTATATTGTGCAACAGAACAATATACAGCTTTTTTTTGACCATCAGCCATGTTGTAAATGAATGACAGTTTCAAATGCAACACTGATATAAAGCTGTTCAATTTTGCTTTGTTGTAGATCATTTAAGGCTGTAAAGTAACATTTCTCTGGATTCTTTGCACGATATTAGACCACAATATTACTGTAAATATTCACTTCAACGATATCAAAGCATGCTGATAATGTAGATATACTGTTATTGCTGGGCAAAAGCAAATTTTCATTTGAAGGCAATAAAAGCTAAGCATAACTGCTGTATACAGCACAAATCATTGGCCAGTTTGTTTGAATGACGATTTCAGAGTTTGAAAATAGAGTTTGTGGTGTAGCTGAATCTGAGGCAATTGGGTGGAACCTCCATGAAGTACAGTTTGATGAGTTCAGATAAATAATTTAGGATTTTCTTATCATCTCTGTGAATTTCAGAATGAAAACATTGTATCCATGTACTTTCCCGAGGCCTTCTCGGTGAATGGAAACCTTGTGAAAATGTTAAAAGGAATGCTGTGGTGACCAGCTTGCTTTGCACACTTTGAGCAAACATGAAGTAGGTGTTTCCACGTTTAAAGTGGCTCCTTGGTTCCACCAGCGGGTTGAGAAGAGTACCACTGTAGGCTGGGCAGCGCAGTGTCTTTTGATCCACATCTAGAATGCTGAGGTATCGGCTGTAATGGCCCAGGCAGTGAGGCATATTTGTGTAAGTGTAACAGCACATCCTGAGTAAATATAAAAAAAAAAAAAAAAACATACAGTCAAGATGGCTTCATCTTAGCTAATCATCGATGTGGCTTTTTTTTTTTTTAAATGATAGTTGTTAAAATTGTACTCAACCCTCTGAAGGTCTGCTTGATAAGTCATGAAATATTGACCTTCCATTCTGGATCTACTCCATTTTAACAGCCATTTATAGCACAACTTTAAAAGGATGGTTCACCCAAAATTGAGAATTGTTATTTAATTATTCGTCCTCATGTCTTTCCAAACCTGTAAGACCTTTGTTCATCTTTGGAACACAAATTAAGATATTTTTGATGAAATCTGAGCCGAGAGGTTTTTTTTGGACTCTTCATAGACAGCAATGCAACTGACACATTCAAGTAGTAATGACATTGTTAAAATAGTCCACGTGACATCAGTGGTTTAATCGTAAGATACGAGAATACTTTTTGTGTGCAGAGAAAACAAAAATAATGACTTTTATTTTGAATTTGTACTCCAAAGGTGTTTACGGGTTTGAAACGACATGAGGGTAAGTTTTTATTTTTGGGTGAACTATCCCTTTAAGTAAAGTTTTCAAAAACTCTTGGTGTACTAATGATTTAATGATTCAGAAAAGATGAATCCCTATCTGGCCAACAAAGATTTCAGGTATGAAACTAAGTAGTATAACAGCCAACAATAAATGTATATTAGCACCATTTGTGGTTTAATTTTGTGATCTGAAATAGTGTTTTGACCTGGAAACAGTGACACGTCAGAATTAACCAGATACCTTCATGCGGTTTACCCACAAAATATCAAGAAATTTGGTTTCCATTTGAAAACAGGAAGTCAAGTTTAAGATGCATAGTAAATGTTACCTGTTAAAGCCGATAAGTTTCCAGTTGAGCAGGTCAGTTAGCTGCAGCGGCGTTGAAGTCCAAGGTTGAATGCCGTCTCTGTATCTACTCAGATGTGGCATGTACACAGACAGTGCTGTAACCAGCCTCCTCACTGCAGCCTCCTCGCTGCCTAGTACTACCAAAGTTCGGCCGCTCATAAGGCTAAACACTGCATGCACTGCGAAGGGAAACTGTCGCAAGAACTGTAACGCTGCTCGCCCTACTCTGCCACGTCTCCGTCTGGTCCCACCTTCTCTTTTATTCCTTGGAAGACAAGTAGGAAAAGTGCATTCGGAGGTTGTAGAGGCAGTGGTGCTCCGATAGCTGAAGCAGTCTGACAAATCATCAGGTACTATCCGGCAGGGCTCATCTAACAACGAGAGAGGGATTAATTCTGATGCATGACAAACATCTTGGGAGCTTGGCTGACCAAGGGTCAAAGTCAAAGGACAGTCAGGTGGGGTTAAGGTGACAGCAGGATAAAAATCTTGCGGCTCCTTCGTACAGGTGCCTCCATGATCTTCATTTCCCACACCGTAAACACACTCAACTTGTTTGTCCTCTTGTATGTCTTTCTCATCAGTCTCTTGCTCTGGATTTTCCTCATCAATTGCGCAAGGGTATGAAGCACGCAGGTCTTCTGGCAGGATTGATTCCGTCGTGCAAAGCACCTCAATGCTGTCTTCACTGCAAGTCCGTATGGTAGTTACCATCCCTTGCCTTAGACCTTCCTGCATGGCTGTAGTGGACAAAGGTGGAGGTCTTTGCATCGCTGTATCCATTAGTATATTTGAACCCTGGGATCTAAAGGACTTCTCCGTCCCTAAGACCTCAATACTATCTCCACTACTAATACTGGTCTTCATCAGAGCTGAAACACACATTTCCACATTTTCTTGGCAATCCGAAGCTGAAACTACACCCCCATTTTCCATTTCGGTCTCTACTGCGGAGGATGTTAGGGGTCGGTTATCGTCGGCTGGGGTATTTAAAGAGCTGGGTACAGCCGGAGACTGGCAAGATCCACCCAACTCTAGTTTGATTGACACCATTTCAACGCAGGAGACATACGACTCAAGACTGACAGGTTCACTTAAAACTGATGGTGCAGGAAGAAACGAGGGTTGTCGGACTGAATGTTGACCAGCTATTCCAATCTGTAGCCCCACGTCCTCTTCCAAGTCACATGGATCCTCAAATAAGAAATTGGTAGATTTGAGGTTGCGGAGAAGATTGCGGCAGAGTTGTTGTGAGTAGAGATGGCAGGTGTCTCCTCTGAATGTCCTCTCAATGGAGTTCAGTTGCTGTAGAGCCTGTTGGTGGAAATAGTCATCACACAACTCCTCAAGAGTTTTCAGACGCTTGTCAAATCGGCAAGATGAAACGGAGTTAATCAGCTTCAGAGAATGCGAGGGTGTGTCCGTGCAAGGAAAAACATTACATTCTAGCACTGGCCCAGCAAGCTGACCGTGCCTTAAATCATCCAGGTCAAACTCGAAAGAATGAGGGAGGTCATCTGGCTCATAAGGAGAATATTCAGAGTCTCTAAGCTTCCTGGTTTGGTAGCAAGTGACCTGTTTTAGAAGGCTTTTGTATTCCTGAATGGATTTTTCTACACTGGCCAGTTCATCCCCTTTGTTAGGCGTTGGGCAAGATCCTTTATCCTGCTTGTTCTTCCTTCGCCCTCCAAATTGTTCATGCGTTACACATGACCTATTCCCTTTTTCACACTCTACTTCTGCCTTTCTTGAAATCTCACATCTGTCTTTCTCTTGTAATTTCATTTCATCTTTGTGAGATAGTGATTTCTCTTTCACTTTCACATCTAACGTAGGAGTACCATTCACCGTGCGCTGCCTTTCACTGGTGCACATTACAGATGCATTATTTAACTCTCTTTCTATTTCTCCAAGTAACACGGCTCTTGTGTACTCCAAATCTCTGAGTTTTATCTCCAGTTCGTTTGCAAAGTTCTTCCTGTTCCCCGTTTTTAGACATTCGGAGACTTTGGAGAACTCTGCGGAAAGCTGCTGGAATTGCTGTATGATTTTATTCTCGTCAGATGACACATAGGCAAGGCAGAGAGGTCGCACAAACCCTCGAGCCTCCAGGTCATAGAGTGTAAGGTGGTGCACATACGCAAACGCTCCTTCTCTGGAATCCCCTAAAACTACCTTTGAGTCTTCTACAAAGTTGAGTTTCAAAGAGCCACAACCTGCCGGGCCGGTGAGCGAGGTCTGATAGTCCACTGACATGATCCGAAGGGAGAAGTGGTTCAGATCAAATGTCCCACAAGCCTTGGTTTCAGGAGGAACCGTGAGCAAAGGCTGGGGCCCAACTTGCTCCGAAAACTCTGCTAAAAGGATAAAGTCCTTCGTAAAATTAGCTCCAGACGTCTTGGACCATGGCGTGGTGTCCCCAGTGTAGGGATACAAGGGAACAGACAGTTCCTCTGGAAGTACGGATGGGTCTTTGACTATTTCACTGAAATCTGTTTCTTTAGTGAAAGCCACCAAGTCTGGAGAACTAATCATGTTGGTAAAAAGTTTCAAACGAACCAAACAGGGGTGTAAAATGTATGGTGAAATTATACTTTAATTAAAGGACTGTGTCAAAACACTTCCACATTTAATTATGATTTTCATAATGTCTTCAGTTAACGCTATTAACACCACAGATGACACCTATGTCCTGTTACACGAAATCTTAAACTTCATTTATCAAGCAGCATCTGATTTTATAGTTTATAGTTATAGATATTATATTTACATTCAAGTGAAGTTTGTCCATTTTTCACCAATAAATAAATAAATAAATAAGAAAGCATAAGTTTAGGTCAACCACTATATGTTGTGATTGCTGAACTCTATTCACAGGACAAATGGACCAGTGTGGAAAAATTTAAAGGATTTCACTGGTTTCAAATAAAACTGCAAGGCATCCATTTTAAAGACTTACCCTTCTGTTTTTTTTTTATTTTATTTATTCATATATATATATAAGATCTAAGCGATGATAACCTATTATGTATTTGGCATACTGGAGTCTAAAATTGTATTTAATCGTGAAACTATAATTAAAAGCACTGAAATATTAATTACACACAATAACTTATCACTCACATACTTTACACCCCTGAAAGCGGCATCTTCACAGTGCTGTCAAAATAGTTGATCCAACGCAGGAGGTCTAGTTTTACTACGTATTTCCAGTAAACTGATCTATCGCCGCATTAAAAGAGAATAACAGCTACTTCAAAACCACAACAAGCATGAAATGATCAAATTCACACCGATTTAAAAATGACATGCCTGACGCACCACACAGACCGTGACAAACGCAATGTCATGAAAACTAAGAAAGTCAATTCAGAATAATACACGTATAAATAAATGAACTTGCCGGTGCTCGCTGGCGGATTCAAACTAATAATCCTTTGCTCTTTTTTGTATAAGTTAATTTATGTCGTTGTTTAGAAGTAAACAAACATTAAAGCGCTTTCCGGAGAGCAGTAACAGAAGCAGCTTTTGCCATAGTTAGCCATGTGACACCTCTCTCTGGTTGGGGGGGAGTGATCATAACCAGCTCAATCTCTACTTGTTTCCGCCTCAAACCAATTCCTCAAAATAAGAGTGGAAATTATTATTATTTTTTAAATGTCAACAGTCATCAGGCAATGACAATATTATTATTGGCATTTTTCTAATAAAAATCAAATACATTTATTTTAGTAAACAAACTTTAATCGGCCAATCCTTTTACTGCCACTTTCTTACTAAAATTCATTTAAAAATTAAAGTATAATATTCTCAGAATAGGAAGTCTGTACAAGCAAGTAAGCCTCTTTTCATTTTTGACCTTAATTTGACATTAAAAATCCCCATTCCATGACCTAAAGGATTATTAGAAGTTCATTTTTTTCTGTCAAATTATCACAAACATTTACTGTTTATGATATTTTTTTTGCAGAAACTTATTACATTTCTATAAAGGAAGTGGCCTGTTAACTGCTGGTTTATGCCGTATCTTTTTTTATTTGACCTCTCATAAATCATGACTTGCGTTTATTGTATTTTCACATGATAGCAGCAAAAAAAAAAAAAAACTGAAAGAGGAACTATAGCATACAGAAACACTTTGAATGATAAGCATGTAATTCATACTAATGGGCATAACAAGCAGAAGTGACACCACAAACAACTGAAAATTGTGAACAATTTTTATTTAGACACACATCCAATAGCAAACAAGAATTCATGTAAGAACTCATGTAGCCCTATCAGCTGTGTAGAATTGGTGTGCAATTTGATCCTACCAATATATTTATTGTTCCTGCTATTTTTTTTTAACCAAACTTGTTGGCAAGTTATCATAAGATGCATACAGGGAAACCCCCTTTTTATATATTAACTTTAATTTCATTATTTCTGTCTCTTCTAAACCCATTAAAGCTGGTATTGACAAATAGAATAGAATGTGGGCAAAACAACACTTATAAAGGTTTAGACAACCCTCAATACACATTTTCCCTCAATCAAACACTCAATAGGTTTGCTACTTTGTATGCAAGAACAACTGACAAAAATGTATAGAAAAATATTTTCAACAAATTCAATGCATTACTGCTTTATTGTCTTAATACTGAGTATTTGCTCAATACATTGGCTGTGATTACTGCCATTGCTCCAAAAAGCAAAATAGTAGAACATATACTCATGGTCAACGCAGAGCTCAGGACAGGCTATTAACAAAAGGAAATACATCTAAAGTCTAAACCATAATCTTTCTCTAACTTCTTTAAAATCTACATCCAAGCTAAATTTCCAACCAGGTAAGTGCTGCATAGTTAAATGAAGCATCAAAATCCCCTTAAAGGAGTAGGTAAGTGGAAATACACATATAGGGGACAGTGAACAGAAACCTTATAGAAAAGATATGTGATATTACATTCATTGTTTAAAGGTGCATTAATGCCAGTTGTTTTGATAAATGTGCTGCTCTGTGCGTGTAGGAGGTGTAGGAGAGTGAGTGAATCAGATCAGTAGAATCTCAGGTTCAGTTACAGCACAGTACAGCATGAAGCCCATCTCATCAATGTCGTCCTCAGTAAAGCCCTGAAACAGATTCACATTAGGTTTGAAGTAACTAGGCAAGATTCCCATTTCCAGATATCCGATTAGCTCCGTGATCGCCTGCAGGAACCTATCAGCAAACGCTGATTCTGACCAATCTGTTTCTTTTTCACTCATGTGTAGAATGACATTGCTAATGTGGCTACCGTTGAGCTTGCGTAGCGAAGGGCAGTTGCGGCACACCGCCTTCAGCGTTTTTAGGCACTTCCTTCTGACCCCTGAGTCTGCTTTTTCAAGCGCTGCTAGTCTAGCTGTTTCGCTGGTGTATAGGCTCTGATACCAGACGTAGTCAAATGACCCGGTGATCTCTCGTTGCGCCGTAAGCATCATCCCTCCAAGGCGCACTGTTGGCAACACTGTTATATAGAAGCGTTCTCCACTGTCATAACCGCTTTGGGTTAATCCTTGAATCTCCAGTTTGAGCTCAGGAGACCCAAGCACCGGTCGCACCTCGCACTCCAGGGTTCCGGTCAGCGATGGCCAGTTCATCGATTCCATCACCGTCTTGCCTAGTTGCTCAGAAACAAGCCGTGATGACAAGTATCCACCCAGCAAATGTCGGTCCCAGTAACTCCGCCCCCTCGGGAAGTACTCAAGGTTTTCACGCCGAACCATGCAATACTGAGGGTGACCCAAAAATGTGTCCTCTCCGGCAATAGGCGTCCACAGACTGGGCTCCAACTGTATGGAACACATTTGTAGCAAATTTAAATACAGCCTCAAGAAAAATTTCAGGGCCAAGCACGTGGCCATTGTATGGTCCAAAGATTCAATTGGTGATAGTTATAGATATTAAGGGCAGTCTGAATATGATCTAAACCAATTTTGGTCAACAAAATCGTAGAAATATTGTAGAAAGTGTCAATTAAAAACTCAATTAAAAGGGACCTAGATGTTTCTTTTTTTTTTTTTTTAATACTGTTGAATATGATATACCGGAAATAATAATAAAAAATAAAATGATAATAATAAATAAATAAAATATAAATATAAAACACCCCCCCCCCCCCACAATATTATTATATTATATTTCAATTATATTATAATAAATAATCAGAGTTTTCTGGCAACTCCCAGATACGTAGATTATTATATTATATTATATTATATACACTGAACCCAGAGAATAAACCATTTAATTTGATCATATTCAGACCTATGGTCAACCACTGACAAAGGTTTTTACAAAGCGTCACCAAAAAAAAATGCTCATTTAAAAATGCTGGAATTTTAGTTTTTGATTTTTTGTATTATAATTCATTTATATTGTATATTGTTTTAGAATATAATATAATATCTGATGAAATCTGCATGACCCAGGAATTCTGAAGAACAAACTACATACATTATCTGTACTAAAACTGCAAGCTAGCTCTGAATATCATGGATCTCTATGGGTCTTTGAGATGTACAGGATAACAACTATTGTATAGTCAGGACATTTTTTTTTTTTTTACACATGCAGGTAAACAAGTGGTCCACAAAGAATCTTGATACCTGTAGGGGCACGATCAGACAGGTGTGGTCGGCTTGAACCACTTGCAGGTCATCAAGCAGTGACCCTGCCAGCGTCATGTCTCCCAGTGGCATGTCTGGGTGTTTGGAGTGCAGGAAGGCCTGGATCTCTGTGGCTATTTCTAACGCTCGCTGCTGTGCGACAGACACCTCCTCCGCTGTCAGACACACTCGTGTTCTATAGTACTGCTGCAGACGCTCCGCAAACGTCAACACACACAGATCCATGCGTTTCCGTCGCTGAGGTGGTTCAGTGTCACAGTGCTGGGGCTCAGGTGAGGGCAGGGGGATGGGTTGGGACAGCTCCGCTAAACACAAAAAAAGGGGTTTCTACTGAAAATAGTATTCACAACCCATTTTACTACTATAACATGACGAAACGGGATGTTCAGTGACAACAATGCCTAAAGACAATTTTCCCAAAATGAGACAATGTATATTCCATTCTGTTCTATTCCATTAACTGAAATATGAATTCTGGTTAACAATGACCAGCTTGAGAGTTCTGATGAAAAATCTTTTTTGTTTGTATTAGCATGCACTGATGAATTGTGCAGGATAAGATCCTAAATTGGGTTAGTATTGATTTCTTGCTGCAACAAGTCTTCCAAATGCAGGTATTTCCCAAGTATGTACCTTTCTTGGTTGCGGCAGCAATCTGTTTCATGACCACTCCTTCTATACCCGTGTGCAGTAGTTTGGGGGAAGCACTGACCAAGCTTAACTCCTCCCAGCTCTCCGTCATCTTCTTGTCAGGCTTCTCATCAGGAGGCCTACCAGCACGTTCTATCAGCTACAACATCACAGGAAAAGGAGGAAGAGAAGATATGAGACAAAAAAAAAAAATTAACAAGCAATTAAAATAAGCTCTAATAGAGTGCAACAGTTGGGTTCTAGAAGCAAAAATCCCACTTGTTTAACCAATAGGGGAACCGATTTTTAACAATTTATAAACGGACATACTGTCAGCTACAAGGTTCACAGTAATCAGTAGCTGTTTCCATCCACCTATTTTTATGCGCATATATTCTAAAAATGCACATAAAAAAAAAAAAACCTTGTGTGCACAATTGAGTAGGATTAGGATAAACTTTTTATCTGATAAGAAAAAAGCACATAAACTACGATGGAAACACATTTACCGAATAAATTCCACCATGCACATCAAAAAAAGTAATGTGACTTTGTACGATGGGACGGGATAATTTGACTAACCAGTGGACCGATCTCATTGCACAGCATCTGAAATGTTGTTTTGGTCATTCGGAAATGCCTAAGCAAAGTATTTCTGTATAATTGTCTCACACGACTGCATTCCCAAACAGCAGGCATCCACCTCCGAAAGCAACGACAGCATTTATTGTGTTTTGTCTGCTCGCTCTGAGGCGCAAGTAAATTATCATATATGAAAGTTATTATATTATGTGGCTTTTCCTTCTTTTCTTAGTGATATATAGTGGCAGTTTATCATGAAGCGATGATTTTGTTCTCTTTGACTCATTGGATGGACTCGTGCTTTATTCGTAAATGTTTTATGTGATATTCCAGTTTTGCACATAATGGAAACAGCTAGTGGTATATACTTTTGTTGAAGCCCTTCAGCTTGCATTGTTTCAACTTATGTTTTATATAATCATGTTTAAAAGCTAAACTCCTGGTGAAAAACTACACAAGAATCCTCCCCCAAACAGAGAATTTAAACAAACAAATTTGGGCAAAAAATCTCTTTAGCACCTGCCTACACTGATAAAGCACTAATGTAGCATGATGTAGAGTTTCCCTATTTAAATATTTGTATATAATATAATTATATAAGTAATGTGTGTGTTTTTATATGAAATGTTGTTTTATGTTTATCCATTGCTTTTATTTTTAATGTTACTCATAACGCTAGTGCAACGTAATTGTAGTTCTTTCCTTCATTAAGACTAAGATAACCACTTTTTAAAAAATCTCTATGGGGTCAGTTTTGATAGCCTTATGGGCAGCGTGCTGACATATGGCGCAGTTGTGGTTCCAGTGTCCCGTGATCGAATCCCGCCTTGTGGACCTTTCCCGTTCCCATCTCTCTCTCCCACTCACTCCCTGTCATATCTCTACTGTCCTGTCAAGGAAAAATGCCCCCCAAAAAAACATCTCTATGGGAGAAGCAGTGTTGCTGACAATGTGGACAGGCACTGTTGACCTCTTTAAACAATATTGCATCGACCAATCAGAACGGTGTACAGTGTAATACGCTAAAATAATGAATAATCACCCGTTTCACAGCTAACGTGGCAATGCCCAGTACCGCAGCTCCGCCGACCCCCAGCACCAGCCGGGCATTGGACAACAGGAAGTCAATGACAGCAGCAATTCCATCTTCTCCTCGCCTTTTACCGGAATAATACATCACTTCCTCTGTGAGAGTGTCTGAAAATGTCAACAGAGAATTACATGACCATTTGATTTCACACGCACGTTCTCATATATCACGGGACATACATGATAAATATATTCATGGTACTAAGAATACAATGTGTACATAAATAGTGTACATAAATCAGTATCACAGTACTATAAATTAAAGAGCTATTATTGATTTAATCTGATACCATTAATGTACCATCACAGTATTCTATCATGAAGGTTAAGATAGTTCTCACATGTGCTACGTGACAGACCAGGCGACTGAAGCCTCACCTGCCACTCTCTCTCTCTCTCAGAAATAGCCATGGATTTTCATGAACTCAGACCCAGGAGGGGGCTTTAGCAGGTCTAATTTTAGACCCATGTGGCCTAGTAACTCTCCACTTATTCATATGATCATTTTGAGATCCTGACTTTGCGTGCAGTTTCCATCTGTGATCTACAGGTTACACTAGCAAGACATGGGTGAATACAGTATCTCATAAATACCTTTAAGGCTTGATATTTTTTATTCCAAAAGGATTTACAGATTAAGTTGCTGGCCAAGAACTACATTCCAAAGGTAATTTGCAAAAAGCACAGCTTGTTCTTGGCCAGCTCACAGACGACAAACAAACAAACAAAAAACTACAATCTTTATTGTGACCCTGGACAACAAAACCATAAGTGTCAATTTTATGAAATTAAGTTTTCATCTGAAAGATGAAAAAATAAGCTTTCCATTGATGTATGGTTTGTTAGGATCGGACAATATTTAGCCGAGATACAACCATTTGAAAATCTGGAATCTGAGGGTGCAAAAAAATCAAAATACTAAGAAAATCAACTTTAAAGTTGTCTAAATGAAGTTCTTAGCAATGCATATTACTGATCAAAAATTAAGTTTTTATATACTTACGGTAGGAAATTCACTAAATATCTTTATTGAACATGATCTTTACTTAATATCCTAATGATTTTTGGCATAAGAGAAAAATGGATAATTTTGACCCATACAGTGTATTTTTGGCTATTGCTACAAATATACCCCAGCGACTTAAGACTGGTTTTGTGGTCCAGGGGCACAGGTTATTGGATAAAAAAAAAGAAAAAAAGCCAACTACACATTAAGTAAGTACACATTAAATGACAGGAGGCCTGCGTACATGTAGACTATAAAACCTAGATAACATTAATTATGTTTTCAGATAAGACAGCTAAAGTATGCAAAACTGTTTAACACTATCAGCGGTTTATATCTGTCACGTTTACAGACGTGCTGTTTAACACGTATAACAACACATGGCGTTTTTCCTTGCTAAATATTAAATTGAACCACATATAACTACCAAATATACGAATAATTAATTCCTGTAGTTCAAACGCGTTAAACTAAACCGAATCAAACCATAGTGCTTCGCTTTGTTATTAGCGTTTGCTAACTTCACCAGCTGTCGACGCAGAAAACGAACACGCTTATTAATATCACACAACTAACAGTTTATAGTCCTAATCACGAGTTAAACAGCTAACTTACCTTTATAAGGTAGTGTCAATTCAGAGCCATTAGAGTAGAGTATCAAATTGAGTAGTTTTGTGTAGCACACACTCGCCCTCTCACCTATAACAAACACCTCATACGTCACGATCTCGCGGACCAATGAGATGACAGTATCTCCATACGTCACAACTTCACGGTGAATGTATTCCTATGGATTTTCGATGCATGGACAAAAATGAAAAAGCATATCTTTTATAACTATTAATTTAACGGGGCAGCTACATAATGTACGTTTTTATCATAAATTATTTTGAAAATACCATAAATGGTATCATTGCGCGTTATATTTCCTTATACTGTCTGACTGTGACACTTAGTTATTTTATTGCTTGTGTAATGCAAACGTGATCACAATTTCTTAAAAATATAATAAATCTGTTGTTTCATTAGTATGGCGAGGGAAAGAACCCTAAATAAAAATAATTTGTACATTAGTACTTGATTGTATTTTGTACTAATAAAAATATATCCCGTATCATCCAGTTTATTTAATAAAAGCGTTACATTTTTATTACGGATTTATTTATATGTAAACTAGATTATATATCATTTATTAAAATTATAGCTTCATTATTGGTTAATACATTTGGTGCTGTTTTATCACCCTTCTATGAACTGTAAACAGTAATGTCCCCCACAAGATTTATATGTAAAACAATAACTAGCCACAAGCAACGTTGTGAACGACCTATTATAGTTTTCAATAAAAAATCTGGTGGAGAATTCTCTTATACCATCTAGTGGACAGTCACCACTCTTTCCACTTACAACCAGTGCTTGAAGAAATAACCTGTGGGACATTTATTGGGTAAACAGTGGTACATTGAGGTAAATAGTTTATCCAACATTTCAAGATGGCATAGTGGCAAAGAAATCCAGCCACACTAAATATTTACATTTTTATTTCTGAACTGAATAAAACAGTGCATAGCGTAAACTATAAATTTAAGACTTGGAGCAAAAATGTAAACTTTTTTTTTTTTTTTTACTTATGTTAAAACAAATGTAGACAGAAAATGATGTTCCTATTCCATATTAATGGACAACGCAAACTGAACAAAAGAAAAATGAACTTTCTTAAAAAGTAACATGTGATAAAAGGAGTTTTAGGAAAAACTGAATAAGATTGTTTTGGTATTTAAAAAGCTAGCTACAAAATACAACAGATATGAATAATCTCAATTTCAATAGAACCAGAAAAATAAAGAACAAACATAGAATATCCCAAGAACACACAGAACATCTCCCTTTAATCTTTTATGCAGTCTAATCTACTCCATTTGATTTAAACAAAAATAGTCTCATCTGTCAGCCTTTTAAATACAAAGTATATATAGAGTCTCATGTAGTCAAATGCACTTTTCTGTTGAACACCTGCAACGGGAAAGACACTTTATCATCTTTCTTCAACATTTTCTTCACTTCCATTCAAATAAATTAATACAACACAAACTGTTGCCATTATGAGAGTCTTATACAGGTCTCAAATGTCAGCTGTAACGTTGGCATGAATTAATTATTTCCTTCAGAAATAGAGCCAAAACAAATACACCATAGTTGTCAAACCAGAAGTTGTTATAATGGCAACACCACTCTTAAATAGGGGAGAAAAAGAAATAAGCATTGAGAACAGAAAGAACAACATTCTAATGAAGAGATGACTAATGTAACTTTTTATCCCATTTTAAAAACTAATATTGTGCATGTCAAGCATATCAAAGATTCTAGATCTTGTACTGATAAGCCACTTTATGCAAATCAAATATATTTTATTATCATATTCCTAACTTTAGTCAGTCTATCAGCATGAACAAAAGTTGCCTTTTATTTTCCCTCTCGCTTTTTCTGACTTAAAAACAGTTTGATTGCCAGAATGTATCCAACAAAACTCAAAGCCAAAAAATAAAAAATAAAATCAACCATCTTTATGTTTAAAAGGAGCAGTTCTCAAAAATCCAATACAAATTTTTATTTGATAGTTATGTGAACGTATGTATGCATGACACTGGCACATGAAGTTAACTGGTGCAAACTGATGAATTATGACTGAATTCAACTAGTCAGCTTACATGTCTTTATTCCATACATTTCCTTTAAACACACAGAACAAAATATAGTGGATCTTAATGATATGTCTGAATAGATAGATAAAGCCTCTTAATAAGTAAAGCAGCCGCTGCCTAGTGTCCTTGAATCCACCCACACGGGAAGCATCTCTTTTACTGAGTCACTCTGTTGGCTTCCGGTCCCCTCGAGCAAACGTAACGGTGTCTGAGGAGATTAGCATTGAGTCCTGACTGCGTCTCAGTGACGTCTCATTTTGACTCGTCGAGCGGGTCCGTGGTCAGGTGTGTATCGTGAGCCCGGCTCTCTCTCGTCAGCTCTCCTCCATGAGTTCTCTGAACTGTCTCCGTCGTGACGTCTCTGTCGGGAAGAGAGGGAACGCCTCTGCAGCTCTTTGTCCATCTCTAAAACACGAGGCCTGTAAGAGAAGAGCAAAACGCTTTTAGCAAACTGGATGTGTGGATTGCAGCCACTTTGTGGGTCTTAAAGGAACACTCCACTTTTTTTGGAAATAGGCTCATTCTCCAACTCCCCCAGAGTTAATAAGTTGAGTTTTACCGTTTTTGAATCCATTCAGCCGATCTCCGGGTCTGGCAAGAGCACTTTTAGCATAGCTTAGCATAGATCATTGAATCCGATTAGACCAGTAGCATCGCGTTCAAAAACGATCAAAGAGTTTCTGGGGACTACTTTCAGGTGCTGCGTAATATCACTGCGCCTGCCGCGGCCATGTTACGGCAGCAAAGTTCCTTGATTATTACACCGGAATGAGAGTAGTTCCTAATCATATCAGCCTAGAAAATCGCAACTTTTCATTTTCCGCCGATCTTAGTACACGATATAACTACAGAAGAGTCAAGTTTTAAATAGGACAAATATCGAAACTCTTTGATCGTTTTTGAACGCAATGCTACTGGTCTAATTGGATTCAATGATCTATGCTAAGCTATGCTAAAAGTGCTCTTGCCAGACCCGGAGATCGGCTGAATGGATTCAAAAACGGTAAAACTCAACTTATTAACTCTGGGGGAGTTGGAGAATGAGCCTATTTCCAAAAAAAGTGGAGTGTTCCTTTAAAGGGGACAACAGATGCAAAATTTACTTTTACATGGTGTTTGAACATAAATGTGTATTGGCAAAGTGTCTACAAATCCACCCAGTGCTTTTTTTAAAATCCCCATAAATAATAAGCTCTTTCTCAGATCAAGCCGTTTACAGGCCCCTCCCACGATTGTTGATTGACACTGGCGTTTTATCACAGACCCGCCCTGAGAGACCTGTCAACAGTCTGCCTTTAGCTGGGTTTCTATCCAAAGTTGCAAATTTACCTTATGCGCAAAATTGAAATAATCGCATAAAACATTGCGAATCCAACGAGTCAGAGAACAAAAGAATCACTTCCTGGTAAACTGGCACTATATATCACCAAGAAAAGTAGGAGAAGCCACTGAATATAATCATTTTCATATGTAATGAATTTGAGCTAGCTTTCCTGTAGCTCAAATAGTAGAGCATGGCGCTAGCAACGCCAAGATCATGGGTTGATTCCCAGGGAAAGCAAGAGCTGATAAAAATGTAGAATGCAAGTCACTTTGGATAAAAGCATCTGCTAAATGCATAAATGTAAATTAATTGCACCTCAGAGCAAGCAGACGAAACAAAATGCGGTCATTGCTTTTGGAGGTGGATGCCTGCTGTTTGGGAACACAGTCATGTAACAGTTCTGGGAGGAAATTATACAGAAATACTTTGATGACAGACTTTGCTCGGGCATTTCAAAACATTTCAGATGCTATGGAACGAGATCGGTCCGCTGGTTAGTAAGGTTTTGCAGTCCCATAGCGCAAAGTCACATGATTTTTTGATGCGCATGGAGGAATTTACTCAGCAAGTGCGTTTCCATCTCCCATTATTTGCATTAACCCTTTTTTGCACAAGTCAAACACTACCTCAAGCGAGCTTAAAAACGTTTTTGCAAATTAAGGGATTTTTATTCTAAATTTGGCATTTCCATCACTCATTTCTGATGAGATGCTTCAAAATGTGCATAAAAACAATGTGATGGAAACATTGCTATTGTTTTGACGCTGGAGCAGGTGTAGACAAGAATGTCTCCTAAGCGATTGAGGTGTTTTGTTGTTAGATGTAATAATGAACATAGCAGTTGTCATTTACTCCCGACATCTGAGCCGCTGAAGACGCAGTGGATTACTTTTGCTTTTGAAGGGAATGTGACCCACGAACTACTTAAATGCATTTATGCGCAAATCATGTGATCCAGCTTCACCTACAGTAGCGAAGTTTTTTTTTAACGAGTCTTTACAATTCGCCTTGCTTAAAGCTGCAGTCCGTAACTTTTGGCGCTCTAGCCCTTAATAAACAGAACTGCGTGAGTCTTGCGGAAGAATATTGTATCTGGAGCTACTTCTCTCCATTTATGTCTATGATGAATCACGCAGGTACTGGGTTACTCCGCAGTGGTACCTACCTGAACCAGTCCGAATATAAACACTTATTATAGGTGTACCATAGTGATTCAGGCCAAGTCAAAAACAAGGTTTGGAAAATGGATTCATGGTGTACTTATATAAATTTAGCAAATTTTGAACACAAAAAAACAAAAACAAAGTGACTGCAGCTTTTATAATGCAGCAAGTTCCACGACGAATGCGGCTAAAGTTTACAGAGAGCGGCTCGTCACCCCACGGAAGAGAGGGGAGGGGTGAGCAGAGCTCATTAGCATTTTTAAAGGGCCATGCCCTGAAATGGCTTGCTGTGAACAGAGCAGTTTTTGACAAGGTAAAAAGGGTGTTGTTTTACACTACCATTGAGAAATTAACTAAAGTATGTTATAGATTTTCAAGACAACCCTAAAGAATCATATCAACTTGTGTAAAATGGGAATCTGATGTCCCCTTTAAAAGGACCAGTTCAAGCAGAAATAGAAATTCTGTCATCATTTACTCATGCTGTTCCAAACATGTATGCCGTTACTTTTTTCCATGGAACACAAAAAGGACCTTAACGCAGCTCTATTTTTAATGACAGTTCATAGTGAGCCCAGCATAAAGGTTCTGCTGACTGATAAGACAGTATTAGAAATACTCTACACTCTTAAATAAAAAAATTGGGGGTCAGCAGATGTCAATTGTTTTTAAAATAAATCTCTAACGCTTACTAGGGATGCATTTATTTGATCAAAAATACAGTAAAATCAATATGAAATTTTCTGACTTGACCATTTTTTTTTTGCTTCTGACTCACAGCCTGCAAGTATGTTTTCTTAGAATTTGCCACTGACTATTCAAACGCGAGTTTTGAGCAGTGTAGAGTAGTGCTCATTGTTTGTCATTTCTCCGATCACAAATGCAGTCACGGTAATGTAAAAAGACAGTATAAGCCATTATAATCAGTAATTATGTCCCCAATGGATGCAACAAATGCCTCGTTTATAATGTGTTTTTTTTTTGTTTTTGTGTCATCATGCTGGGACACCGCATCACAATACGGTGAGGGGCGCAACATTTCCGTCCCACGCTTGAGGTATTCGGCCAATCAGAGCACGCCTGGCATCTCAGAACGATGAGCTTTGTAAAAATCAGTGCATTTCAGAAAGGCGGAGCATAGAGGAGCAACAATAAATGTACAGTATGTGGAAAATAATGTGTTTTTTTAACCTTAAACCGCATAAACACATTGCATTACACCAAATAATGTCATATGACCCCTTTAATATTTTTTTTTTTTAGGTAAACTGTGATCCATTTTCCCCCAAATGCTTTGAAGAATAAAGAGTACAAAACAACAGCATTTATTTAAAACAGAAATATTAACTGCCAGTTTTGATCACTTTAATGCATCCTTGCTGAATAAAATGAATAATTTGATAAGGATTAATAAGACAGTACAGAGACCGAGTATAATAGTCATGTGATCTAAAGATGGCAGCCAGCATTAGGGAGGTCTATGTAGAACAAAACAGCTTTTTCACACTGGTCTTTACCTCATACTAGTGTCATGGCCACGGGAACTAGGGGTGCTGATGGTGCTTTTTGTGATTATTTATTAAACTGACCAGAAATATTTAGCCTAGTGTGGCTGCATTTTTCTTGCGCGCCTTGCGGCACGCGTCTCTATATCTCCCCCTTACACTGACAGAATTTCACGTGAATGTTCATGCGATGTTACCGTAATTTTACATTCCGACTTGTAAAAACCACGTCCTCGTCCCTTTTATGAGCTGTTTTCCGAAGCTTTCGCTTCTCAAGACGGCCACCGTCAATAATCACTGCTCTTTAATTGCGCTCTAGTCTCTGGTCAAACGCGCTCAAACCACTGTAGTCTAACTATGCACATCATAACGTTTTAGGCAAGTAGGCTATCCATATTATAATATTTTAATAAGACTGAATTTGAATTTAACCTGATCACGTTTAATAAAAGACATTAAGTTTAATTATAACGCGCATGTCCACTATTATTCAAACAACAAACACATTATACAGCGAACAAGAACAGTCTGCAGTGTTTGATGAATTAATCTCTGACATCACACGTAGGTAGGCTACATCTGCACTTTGATGTTTCTGATGAGAGAATTCGATAAAGTGCATTGACCAAAACTTTTGCGTATCAGCGAAGTTAATATTTAATAAAATCCCCTTAAATAATAGAAATATTAAAGAAAAAATTCTTGAACTAAAATCACAAAAGCACAAATATATAGGTTATTGGTTCGCATATAGGCTACATCTTCATTTGTATGTTAATAGGATTTTGCCAAAAATCCCCCACCGTGGCCCCGCCCTGCCATATCAAGCCCCGCCCCCCAGCACCCCCCAGATAAAATATGTTCCCGCGGCTATGACTAGTGTACATCATTTTAAACATTTATCATATTTGCAGTAGTTGTAAAACTATTTTAGGTAAACAAATGAACTTTATAAATGAATATTATAAACTAGGTTTTTCTAATTTATGAAGAAAATCTGAAGAAACTGTAGAAATTCCAGCCAGATTGCTGGAAGAAGTCCCTGTTCAATTCTCCTCAACAAGTCAGGCTATTTTAGCTATTACTTATGTCTACACCACAAACAGAGCGGGGTGAGTTACATACCAAAGTTTACTTACCAGTGCGATAAAACAAAAGGTAGTGACAGATCTGTACTGTGATGTACATCAGAGTGAAATCAAAAAAGAAAAAATATGTAGGGTGTGGACTTGTTGATTTGATAGAGGTAGATCTGAATGTGGTATGAAAGACTTCACAAGTACCTGTGTGCAGCATCTGGGTCGGCCTTGCGATGTGAGCGTTTGGCTTTGAGTATGTGTCGTCTCTCAGAAGAGTGGATGGATGGGCTCAGTGAAGAGTTCAAACGAGGGGCATCTGGCCTTGTTCTACAATAAAGCAAGAGCGGATATCAGAACAGCGCACACCCCCACACATGCCTCAAGACCTTTCAAGAACAACTCTGACTCAAGACCAGAGAACTCACTTTCTCAGAATGATGACAGCTCTCCTCTCCTTGATGTCCTGTGGGCGGATGCAGTGCGTGATGTCATCGGCTGCATAGCCACTAAAACCAATCAAAGCAGTGAGCATGAAAAAAAAAACTATATTATTACATTTCAGCACAATTACAAAGTACAAAATAATATGTTTTTAGATAATAGCTTATAATGAAACGCTAATAAATCATAAAATTAAAATAAAACAATTAAATAAAAAGGATTAAATATTTTACTAAATAGGTTAAATGGCTACAGCTGAAAAAAAGGGAAGGGAATGGTAAAAACATGGTTTTTGGACTACACCAAGATGGTTCTCTTTTTTTCAAGAGCAAAAAAGATTGTTACAGACTGTTTCCACCCCGGCCACTCCTTGTTTAACCTTTTGCCATCAGGAAGGAGTGTCAGGTAAATCAAAGCATGGACTTCCAGATTTATGAACAGTTTTCATCCTAAGGCCATCCATGCTCTCAATCAACACACATAATGTCTCATTTGCTATAGTTCATAAGGAGGACCATCTCATTTATGCATTTATTTATGTATGCAATTGTGCAATATATACCACAAGCATCAGTGCAATTGTATTTATTAATTAATAATGATTCCTTACATTTATATAGCGCTTTTCTAGGCACACAAAGCGCTTTACATTGTGAGGGGGTGGGGTGGGGTGGTGGGGGGTGGTGGGGGGGGTGGTGGTCTCCTCATCCACCACCAGTATTGTTTGTGTATGTACTTATGTTAGTATGCGTGGTATGTTGTGTTGGAGAGCATATGGAATTTCATTGCATTTTAAATGCAATGACAATAAAGGCAATTCAATTCAATGGTAATGCCTTAAATTATTATGGCAGTATCATGTATTTTGAAATGTACCACGGTACCGAAATTTATGTACAATATTATTTGCATGATATTTCCAATAACACCATGGCATGAACACAGGGTTATCATCATAGTTAAATAAAACCATAAAACAACATTTTTGTTACTTAAAATTAAGCCTTAAGTGAAATAAAATATTAAAAACTTATTTCAGCTAGTTTCCAAGGTAACATTTCTTATATTCATTTAGTTTAACTCGGTGTACTAAAACTATTAGAACTGAATTGAAAAGAAAACTATAAAGACATTTAAACAACAAAATTACTACAACTTTAAAATGAAAACGGAAAATATAACTTAAACTGATCCGAAAAATTGATAAATAATAGCATCTCAGTGATACTAAAATAATACTTGAACCATAGCATGTAAAATAATATGATAACATCATGGTACCATTTTTTGTGTGTGCCATATTTATCTTTTGAAGTACCATGTAAACATCACAGTATATGAATATAATACTTACAGGGTACTACGGCATAAATCATTGTCAAGGTATCATTGTTATACCATATCACGCATACAACTCAACTTGCGAAACTGTACCAGAACGGACTTTGATGGGATTTTGGGCATGCACCATATAGTAGTACTATAATAACAGTATTGTACCATGATATTACTCTTACTGTACAGCCACTTTTTTTTAAGTTAGGATATATACACATGCTGTTTAAAAGAATCTCATAGAAACGATATGTTCTGGAAGTGAACTGACACACAAAGCAGTGTCCGCACTAGTACCGACCTGAGGACGGTGACGCTGCCGCGCGTGACGGGCAGGTAGAGCACCGGCTCGGACACACGGATGGGCTTGAACTGGAACTTGCAGCCGAAGCAGAGCGCGCTGTCGCTGAAGAACGACACCGACACGATCGGCCGCTCGAAGATGTGGATGGGGTCCACGTGGGACACGATGCAGCCCCCGGGCTGATAGTCATTGATCACGGCGCTATTAACGAAGCCCTCCGGTATGACGCCGTGCGTCACGAGGCGATCGATGACCAGCTCGTGCACCCACTCCGGTATGTCGTCCACCTCGCCTTTGGAGTACAGCCGCTCCTGCCCAGGCCCGCGCTTCTCCAGTTGCGAGCCGTAAGTGTAGCCCTCGCCGAAAAAGTACTTGTTCCGCAGCGGCGCCCGGTCCACCGTGTGCTCCCGGTAGAGCCCCTTGTCTCCTTTGGCGACCACCTCGTCTATCTTGGCCTCGATGCGCACGCACTCCTCCTGCGTGAAGATATTCGCTTGCTTAACGCTGCTCTTGACTTTCTGCGCCTCCGCGTCGCGCCGCTCCTCGTCGTCATCCGACTCGCGGTATTTGCGCTTCTCTCCGTTACTGTGCTCGAAAACTTTGTCCCTGTGTGGCGTCATCGACTTCAGCTTCTCCCGCAGATCCGTAAAACCGGCCATTTTCATGAGCAAAGTCCGAAAAACTGCGGCAGAAACGTTGTTTGACCTGAATTCGCCTCAGGTCCCCATGTTATAATGTTAGTGTCGGTCACTGAAGTCGTGCGCGACGTGACCGAAGGCCCGGTGCCGCCTGCTTCCTCTTCCCTCCGTTCAGCAAATTAAACCAACCAAAGTTTCCACTGCCCCATTCCACGAGCAACCCGACCGAATCGGTAACGCAAAGCAGTGAGTGGGCTGTCAATCACAGGCGGTGTTTTCCTGCGTTCAGTGCCATAACATTAGCATCTAGCACAGCTACGCCAACACTAGCTTCCAGTGGACACACAGGCTCACTGCTGCATGTTGTTTAAAACGCACGCACGCTTTCTGCTCGCGGCAGCCGCCGTGCTGATCAGCCTATTTTAACGTATCCGAGAAATAGTAGTTATTATGCTGCTGAAAGAATGCACAAAGCCGTGGAGAGAAGATAAACTCGTGGAACCAAAACTGTTCGGCGAGCTGCGCATGCGCGTAGGCACGAGGGTCTGGTCAAGTGACAGCCAATGAGCGACGCGATCAGCTGTCAGCAAAACCCCTGCGGCTATAAAAAGCAATTTTATGAAAGTATCGCGATCTTTACAAATTATCATAACGAATTTATTATTATTATTGAACTTTTTTTTTTTTTGTAGGAACACACTCAAACTTGCCTGCCTGTGTCTTCATGATGTGTAATCTGGTGTATATTTAGTTTATTTATTTATTCATTGCATTTCGCATATGCTTAGAAATGCTTAAGCTCTACCCTTGATTATTTGTGTATTTATTTATTTAAATTCATTTTTAGTCATGGTAAATGTCATGTTCACTTTTGTTTTAATTTGATTAACTACTCTGATTTTGTCATCAAAAAGGTTGTGTAACAATAATTGATGTGCAAAATTTGAGAGATCATGATGTTCCACGCCTCACATCCGAAGGGGTTTCTTAGCAATCTCATTTTTCAGAATGAAAACAACAAAATTGAAAAACAAGCGGCTTATGCAGTTCACAATTTTCTGTATTTTAATCGTATTCATTAATTAGATCTTAGATCTCAGAGCAGGTGATATTCATATTCCAGTTTCTCCAAAATACTGTCAAAGTTACAGACAATTACAGTAGGCAAATTTATTAACTTAAGTTTCAATCAATACATTTATTAAGAAAACTGTAGAAAAAAATAATACAAATATAACGACCTTGGTCTCATGTTACCTAATAACTAAATATACAAAGTTTGACTGTGAAAAAATGTCATTACATTACTTTGAAAACCACCATTTCATTGTCTGTCTGTGTGAGAGAATGTGATTGAGAAAAAAAATTACATTCATGCTGTTCTCCTGAGTAACATCTCTCTTCATTCAAACTTATATGTGCATGTGGTAAACGTTTAATATAAAAACATTTCAATACTTTCACATCTACAGTACCAAAGGACAATTTTGCATAATAATAATAATCCATCTGTATAAATATTATGCATTTAATACAAAAATAATGCTTTTTTTATTCATTGTGTGTCTTCTATACATAACATGTGAACAAATACACATGATTAGTGCAAACGTTGCATTGAGAGGTTTGGTTTAGTCATGACGAGAGAATCAGTAAATGAAAAATAACCTGATTATAGAGAATAAACATACAGAAAGCATAGTATTTGTTCGCATACAGACTGTATGTATCTGTATATGGTTTTGTTACAGCATGGTGATTTCACTGGGTGGCAGCGTCAGCCTCTTCTCTCGGACAGAGAGCATATTCTCAATGTGCATGGCGATAACCCGACACAGCTCCAGACCCTACAAACAACATATATGCTCATGAATCACTCATTCATACATTTACACAGTTCTCATGGTGTTGAATGTGTGTTACCTGTTCCAGCTGTAACTGCGTGACTCTGTGGTTGGTTAAGTCCCCTATCAGGATGTCTACATAAGGGTAACTGGATCCAGTGCTGGGCCGCTGTGTGTGAGCAGACTGAATCAGCTTCAGCTGGAACTTCACCTGCACCTCCTGCCATCAGAAAATCAATTTGGAAAACTGAAAACATTTAACTAACCAATCTATTACTTTTCAATTCATTTTACACACACACACACACACACACACACACACACACACACACACACACACACACACACACACACACATACACACACACACACACACACGTTTGTATTTCTATACTTGTGAGGACTCTCATAGGCGTAATGGTTTTTATACTGTACTTACTGTATGTGCTATTGTCCTACACCAACCCTACCCCTAAACCTACCCCTTACAGGACACTTTTTGCATTTTTACATTTTGAGATAAACTTCATTCAGTATTTTTAATTATTTATTTGCCTTGTGAGGACCTGCCAAATGTCCTCACAAAGTCAAAAATGTCAGATTTTACTATCCTTGTGAGGACATCTGGTCCTCACTCTGTGGGTCTTACAAGAACACACACACACACACACACACACACACACACACACACACACACACACACACACACACACACACACACACACACACACACACACACACACACACACACACACACACACACACACACACACACACACACACACACACACACACACACTTCCTCTGTACTCCCCAAATATATATAATTTAAAAAAGGGACATATATCTGCCAATGGGTTTAGAGAAAAAAACCCAGTTTAATTCAAAGGGAAAACAAGTTTTCATACCACATTGACATATGAGTTCTTGTTTTAAGCATAAACTCACTTAATTTTGTTCAGTGTCTCAAAAACAAGACTTCAAGTCTTCATTTTGCATCCCAAGTAAATGTATCTTGATTTAAGAATGTTTAGATATTTGTATTGGAAAACAAGACAAAAACACTGAGGAAGATATTAATTTTTTTGCAATGCATGCAACATTTAATGCCTTTCTGCTCCAATTTAAGACCTTTTAAGGCCTTATTTTGTGGAGAGGTATGACACTTTTTAGGACCTATAGAAACCCTGCATTACCGTTAGAGGTCTGTGTGTTTGCAATACGCACATGAGTGTCTTTGTGCAGGAAGTGCAGTCCGTTCTGATTGACAGAGAGGATGCACGGTGCAGAGATGGTGCTGTTGCTGCTGCTTTGGATGTAAAAGAAGGACGATCCAAACATGGGAAATGCACACACCAAACCTGAAGTACACACACAAACACAATTCAACAAACCTTGCTTTTAATCATGGTAATACTTGATTACAAAATGGTAAAATGTGAATGAGGGTGTTTGAGAATAAAATACCCAGGAACTGGGATCTGGCCTGGTGAGGGTTCAGGCTTTGGACGGCATGTACATGTTGGGCAACCAGTTGCATCCACTGCTGAGGCCCCTGTCTGCCAAAGATCTCAACTGGGATGTATTCTGTCAACTCATGACTACAGAAAGAACATTTTTCAAGTCAATATGCTGACATTGATTAAATGTGAAAAGATTTTTAACTAGAAACATCCCAAAGGAAAATAGTGCCTAGAATTGTCCTTTTCATAGGGCAGGATTTCAACTTTGTATCAGATGTTACTTACAAATTCTTCAGGAAAATAAACTCCTGTTCAAAAGTTTGGGGGCAGTAAGATTTTTGTTTGAAAGAAGTTAATACTTTTTTTTCAGCTAAGATGTATTAAATTGATCAAAAGTGACAGTAAAGGCATTTATAGGTATAACAGCTGTGTTTAAAATCTTTTTATTATTAACTTTTTATTCATCAAAGAATCCTGAAAAATATATATCACAGTATCCACAAAAACATTAAGCAGCACAACTGTTTTTAAAATTGATAATAATGAGAAGAGTTTCTTGAGCAGCAAATCAGTATATTAGAATGATTTCTGAAGGATCATGTGACACTGAAGACTGGAGTAATGATGCTGAAAATTCAGCTTTGCATCACAGTAATAAATTACATTTTACAATATATTCAATTAGAAAACAGTTTTTTTTTAATTGCAATAATATTTCACAATATTACTGTTTTTACTATAAATTAGATCAGTTGCTGACATACAATAAAATGTCGATTACATATCTCAGATAACTTGATAACTTTAGAAGAATTTGAGAAATGTTTGAGTTGATACTGAAAATTTCTTCAGTTATTGATGCTGATGATCCTGTGGAGTAATAAACACCACAGTTTTTGCAGATTCTCATTCTGATTTCCAAATATTACTCATAGGGTGTAAATTAGGTCAAATTATACGAATATGTAAAAGTACATAAAGAATGAAGGATGTCTAAAACTGAAACATACATAGTAGGCGTGTAGAGACTGTCTTTGGCTCTGTGTTGAAGAGCAGCAAGTTTGGCAAACTGGTTAAACTGCTGTTCACTCATCTTTCCCTGAGGTACGACATTCAACAGGCCCTTCAGGTAGTCTGGCAGAACCTGTGCAAATACAAACACATAATTATGAAGCAACAATACAGGTTTAGATACATTATAATTAAGATATAATTGTGCATGTGTTATGTAAATATTATTGTCACACAAAAATGTGCTCCAGTAAATTATTTTATTCAAAAGTTTGGGGTCAGTAAGATTTTTAAAAAGTTTTTAAAACATTAAACTCACCAAGGCTGCATTTATTTAATTAAAATACGGTAAAACAGTAACATTGTGAAATATTAATACGATTTAAAAGAACTGTTCTCTATTTGGATATATTTTAAAATGCAATTTATTCATTTGATGCAAAGCTGAATTTCCAGCATCATTTCTCCAGTCTTCAGTGTCACATGATCCTTCAGAAATCATACTAATATGCTGATTTGCTGCTCAAGAAACATTTCTTATTATTATCAATGCTGAAAACAGTTGAGCATTTTTTTTTAGGATTCAATTGAAATAAAAATCTTTTGTAACATCATAAATGTCTTCACTGTCAATTTAATGCATCCTTGGTGAATAACAGTAGGAATTTCTCACCTAAAAAATCATACTGACACCAAATGTTAATGAATGGTATTGTATATGTAATGTATTTTCTTAACATTGTGTCCTGACAAGATGCAATTCCAGGAAGTTTTTATTCTGTCCTCTATCAGTATGAACATGGAGGAGATAGGATTTCTGGTTTGATGTTTTAGTGCATTGTATCTGGTTAGGACACATGTGAAAGGACAGACATGTCTTGCCTGGTTATAGTGCATGGTGACACAGAGCTCGTTGTCGAACTTGAGCGGATGGACCCAGATGACTCGTCTGAACCAGAAGCTGTAGTTGGGATCAATCTGCTCCGCCTCTGTTGCGATGTCTAATATGTACTCTCTCTTATTGAGGGGCCGCACATTCTGACCTGGATTACATTACCAAAAATATGAGTGAATACATCTGGTAAGGTATGTTCGGAATGGCATACTGTTGTTCTCGAAGCATTTTATTTTTTTAGTTTTATTTATTTATATTGTGAAAAGTACAAAATTTATGATCTACTTACATGACCTACATTTGCTAGAATAAACATATATATGCAATGCTCTTGAGCTGATCTTTCATTTCTAGTGTGACTAATGAACCAGATGTAAAAGCAGCTGTAACTTTTTAATGTGACCTTGTTGACTCATTATTTGGTCTAATAAAAGTTAACAATCACCGAATTAAACATGCAATATAAGGTCATGAAATAATAAAAACTGAAACTTTTTTTGTATGCTGTGCATACTGCATAATAGATTCCCCCCATTTTTTGCATTATTTAGTGTGCAGTTCGCTAGTATTCCATTCCAAACATAGCCTTAATACCCATTCATACAACTATAACAATGAGGAATAATAAAAACATTGACAGCCAATCAATCCATGCTGCTTTAAAGAGTGTAAAAACTGCAGTGCATGCTTATAATGAACAGAACGTTATCATGTGTTGGTGTTGATGCTAACACAGTATACACTACCAGTCAAAAGCTTTTGTAACATTATACACTATACCATTCAAAAGCTTGGCGTCAGTATAATTTTTATTTTATTTTTTGGGGAAAGAAATTATGGAAATTAATACTTTTATGTAGCAAGGATGCTTTAAGTTGATGAAGACATTTCTAATGTTACAAAAGATTTCTATTTTAGACAAATGCTGTTTTTCTCTTCTATTCATTAAAGAAACGTGAAAAAATTCTACTCAGCTGTTTTCAACATAATAATAAATGTTTTTTTTTGTGCAACAAATCAGAATATTAGAATGATTTCATGTGACTGGAGTAATGATGCTAAAAATTCACAGGAATAAATTACATTTTAGAATATATTCAAATAGAAAACAGTTATTTTAAATAGTAAAAATAATTCAAAATGTTACTGTTTTTGCTGTACTTTGGATGAAATAAACGCAGGCTTGGTGAGACTTCGTACTGTTCGTACTGTTCAAAAACTTTTGACTGGTAGTGCAGTTATTGTTATTGCTATATTGTTATATGCTTTATAGTTATACCTCTGTTGATCACTATGAAAACTGTGTACTCATCCATTGCCTCCAGCCTCTGTAACGCCATCTCATAACACAACTCCTCTATGACATCCAGTGCAACCTGCACACAAAGCAACTTCAACTTCTATCTCAACTTACAAATATAAATCACATGCAATAAAAGATATAAACCGCCACACAAGAAAAGAGACATACTGAGCAGGTTTTGATCTTCAAATGTCTCTCAATTCCTCCAGGAAATAGAAACAACTGTCGCTTTGAGCTTCGGCCAGCCTGAAAACACATACATGAACATAATTAGACTGTAATTTATATCACATACACTAATGAAGGAAAGACTGGGGTTGGTATGCTTTTTTAATGTTTTTGAAGAAGGTAGATACAGTGAAAAGAGTATAATGTGAAATATCCTTTAGAAATCATACTAATATGCTGATTGACAGCTCAAGAAATATTTCTTATTATTATCAATGTTGAAAATAGTTTTGCTCCTTAATGTTTTTTTGTGGAAACCATGATACATTTTTTTCGTTTTTAGGATTCTTCGATCAATAGAAAGTTCAAATCATTGCTTCAAATTGCATCAAATCATATGGACCCCAAATTTGTGAAAAGTAAGTTGTTTGTGTGAATGTGTGTAACAGGGGTGTGGAGGTATGTTTATGTGTATTTATTGACCATTATGGCTTTGAGCTCCATACTACTGGGGTAAACACTCCTGCCACCAAACTGAAAGGTCTTTCTCAGGTTCTGCTCACAAGCTTTAGCAATTCCTGTAGATCACACATTAAATAATATTAGATCATTGTGCCTCATAAAAAAAGTGTTTTAATTTGGAGACTAACATATGTTAAATGTGTACATGTGATGTATAATTACCATGAAAAAGCACTTCTGGACTTCTGCAGACGTCTCGTAGGAACTTGAGTAAGAATGGTTTGAGCACTTCAGAGCAGCGGTAAAATGCTGTCAGAATGTAGAGTAACCGCCAGCCCTTCTGACAGCTGTCACTGCAACACAACACAATCAAACACTCGCAGCTTAACACAGAGTCCTATCAAACAAGCAAAAAATAACAATGATAAAGAAGTGTGTATCTCACGGTTTAGAGCTGGTATTGGCTGTGATCTGTTTGAGGACTTGACAATACGCCTCATCCTTCATCAGTCCATATTCACCTGTTAACTACAAAAACAATGATGTATTTTAGTCAAATTAAAGCTAAAAGTAAAATAAATAAATGAATAAACAAACACAACAGTACAGCTGGTCACATGGATGAGAGGCTGTGCTTTACCTTCAGGAAGGTGCAAACCACAAACTGCTCTGATTGACCCCTGAGAGGATGATCTCCCATGAACTTCATTATGGCTACACCCAAAACAAAAACAAAGAGATATGTGATGCATAACAAAAAAAATAAAATAAAGCAGATAGAGTGGCTGTGATATATCTCTTATCTCACCTAGGAAAATTTCAGAAGCAACCCGGTTCATGTTGGGGTCAGTGAAGTCTATGAGGGACTCTACGATAGGGTTCTGGAGAAAACAAGAGATCAAACGTTTTATATGGGTGTTTATGTGTATTATTCTCTATGCAAATGCATATGTATACTTCGTTCAAATGTTATGCACTTATGCTCACTAAGGCTACATTTGTTTAATCAAAAATACAGTAAAAACGGAAATGTTTTGAAATACTACCACAATTTAAATAACATTTTAAATATTTTACTATATTTCAAAATGTAATTTATTCCTGTAATTAAAAACTGAATTTTCAGCATCGGCACACAGAAAATATGCTGATTTGGTGCTCAAGAAATATTTCTTAGTATTATCGATGTTGAAAATAGTTTTTGCTGTTTAATATTTTTTGTGAAAAACCTCATTTTTTTTCAAGCTTTCTTAATGAATAGAAAATTCAAAGTAAGTGCATATGTATTTACATGTATTAATATGTTTATGTATGCATAGTGGGCACAGTACCTTGCTGAATTTCACCATCTCCGCAGGGTCTTTATTTCCTTTACCCTTTTTGGACTTATCTCTAAACGAATCACTAGTCACATAAAAAATTGCAACATTTAGATTTAGTCCTGTGTTTGACTGTCAGATTTCGAAAAAAAAAAGGACGAATAAATGAATGAAAAAGGATTTTTTGTATTATAATAGTGGTTAACATAACATTTACCTCTTGCTTCCATCTGACGTTCTGAAATGTTTCCTGGCAAACTCCACCATGTTGTACTGGCTGTCCAAAAGAACATTCCCCTCAGCTTCAGAGTCACCAAAATCCCTGAATCCATCAGACTAATAATCACAAAACAGATGCATTAACAAGTATCTAATATTAGCAATACACTTTCAGACCAATAGCAGTCTTAAAAAACAGAAAATTCACAATTATTATTTTCAAAGATTAATAAAGGTTTAATTTCAGCACTTTTATTGTCACCACATTTGCAATCATTATATAACATGACATAATATATTGAGATTATATCAGCCATCAAACACCTTGTCATAGAGATACAGAGAGTATATGGAATGACACTGTGTATACTGTATATATATATATATATATATATATATATATATATATACCTCTAGTGATGGGTCCAGCTCATGTGCAGCCGCAGTGGAGGCCACAGCGAGAGCGATAGCTCCTGATGCTGCCACTCGGCCCTGTCTGTCTCTCGGCTCGTCTCTCCTCTCTGCTGGGAGACTCAGGAAATCAGGAGCAGCTACAGGAACCACGCAATCCATGGGGAACGCTCCACTCCGACCCTGCACCGCCCCGTACCTCCAGCCTAGAAAAACATTCATAACTAACGATTTGTCCTGCTTACACTGTAATTTTTTATTTTTTTTTTGTAATTAAAACAGATTATTGGAAAGATTATTGGAGTACATTTGAAAAGAAAATACTATCTAATCAGTCTTTCAGATTTATTACACAGTTAAATGTTTCTTATTGTTTCTTTGTAATATTTTGTGTAATAATTTACTAGCAATTTCTGATTGAAAAGTGTACAACAGCTTATTATTTCTGTATTTCGCTTTTTATCAACATTAAAAAATAAATGCATGGATTTAATAAATATCTAATTTCATTATATTACAAAATATCTCTAATTTCAAGTGTAGTTCCACAATTTAAAGTGTCCTATAAACAAAAATGTTGTATGTTAAATGTCGAACCAAAATCTGGTGTGCCTCTCTTCAGCTCCTCGAGGTAAATAACCTTTCTCTTCACCACGCAGCCGTAACTCTGACCTGAAATACAAAGACACATGCACACTATGAAAATGTCACAGTTCTCCTCTAAAATGCACACACAGCAGTTTATGTATCGCTGTGATCATGCACTGTACGGCCCCCCTCACAGATTTCCTGGAGTATCAAGGACAAGTCTTCCCAAGGTTAACTGCAGCTCATCTGATGAATGCAAATATTATGAGCTCCATTTTCCTGCAGAGTCATTTCGTTTACTGACTTAAAATGAAACAAAATCACTGTGTACAGAAAAGTTTGGGGTCTCATATGTCTCTTATGCTCACCGAAGCTGAATTGATTTGATCGAAAAGTTGCAATTTTAAATAACTTTTCTATTTTAAATTTTTTTAAATATAACTTATTCCTGTAATGAAAAAGCTGAATTTTCAACATCAGTAGTCCAGTCTTCAGAGTCACACAATCCTTCACTAATATGCTGATTTGCTGTTTAAAAACTTAAAAAAAAATGTATTATTATTAATGTTGAAAACAGTTGAGCTGCTTAATATGTTTGTGGAAACCGTGATACATTTTTTTCAGGATTCGACTGAAAAATAAACAGGATTTCAACATTTATTTGAAAAATAAATCTTTTGTAACACTGTAAATGTCTTTACTGTTACTTTTAATCAATTTAATGCATCCTTGCTAATTAAAAATATTAATTACTGTAAAAACATACTGACCCCAAACTTTTTAACTTTAGCGCCGCTCTTAAACTCTGGGACTAGTTGAACTCCACAATGTCTTGTATTTGGGTGTCAATATTTCCCGCACTACAAACTTTTATGCATGCCATCACTGATTGTGGGAAAGATCTACAGATCTGAATGTGTGTATGCGAGTGCATTCTTCTCACCTTCCTCTAACCCATCCATGGCCTGAAGACGAATGATATCTGCTTTATGGAAGCTGAGAAGAGCTCTGTCCTCTGTGATGAAGTTTCTCTCTGCTACAACATACTCAGAATCCTGAGGAAGAAGTCAGACACTGCATGTTTAGAATCAGAGCCATTGACAGTGAAAAGGCACCATAAGAAATGACGAGAAGAGAAATCAAAGCCCGTTCTGTACCTTCTTAAGATGAGAGATGAAGAGATCAATCATATGTTTGATCTGAGGTGCTTTGGCCGAGAACAGGATCAATTTCTCATTCATCAGATTAAACTCCAGCATGTTTTGAGAGGGGATGGTCACAAACAGGATGTCTGTGTAGCTGTGGGAGAGCAGGAGAGTTTAGATGCTTTAGAAGGTGTACTGCTGACAGATGGTTAAATGGCTGGAAGGATGACGCACCTGTACGGACGCAGCACTCGGAAGTAGTCTGGAGCTGCAGTGCTGCTTTTTACTGTCTTGAGAAGTTTGATACCAGAGTGAGACACTGCCAACACCTGCACTCCAGTACCCACACTGCCCTGCAAACACACACACTGGTGACATATCGGCCCACTCCATTCACACTAACAATCTGCCAGGAAACAGAACTCACAGAGGCAGGAAACAGACGAGAAAAATAAATCTCCCATGACTCCCTGGCAGCTGTAATCACAGCTTTCTTCACACTTTCATCCTGAACATCTGTGTTCGGCTCGATGCCATATTGTGCTATGAAACAAACACATGATCAGTATAGTAATCATCATAAATGGTAAACTGAACAAGCTATTTTGGAAAATAATTTCACATTGAACAAATTTCATTGTGAATGAATTCCTTCCTCACCAAACAAGGATTTCATCTTCTGCCTCTCCTCTTTAGTAATGCGAACACAGGCTTCTGTGAAAGTGTCATTAACAATCTGAAAAACACAATTTAAATACAAGAAATAATACTTATTACGCAAGGATCCATAACAATTAATCAAAAGTGATAATGAAGAAATTTATTATATTTCTATTTCAAATAAATGCTGTTCTTTTGAACATTCTATTTATCAAAAAAAAATCCTGAAAAAAGAACACAACAACTATTTTCAACATTGATAAGAAATGTTTCTTGAGCAGCAAATCATCTTATTTTAATGATTTCCTAAGGATCATGTGACACTGAAGACTGGAGTAATGATGCTGGAAATTCAGATTTGCATCAAAGGAATAAATTTCATTTTAAAACATGTTTAAATATAAAAATGTGAATAATATTAATATTATAAGTTGTAATAATATTTCACAACATTGCTGTTTTTTTTACAGTACTTTTGATCATATAATTGCACCCTGAGCATAAGAGACTTCTTTAAAAAAAAATCCACAATTTTGAACAGTATTGTATATTCTAAAATTATTTTTTATATACAGTATAACAAAAAATATTTCAATATTGTATTTCTACAAATTCTATTTTAGTTTTACTCAGTACTGGAGTTTATTTAGTACTTTGTGGAGTATCTCTCACCTGTTTGAATATGAGGTCCAGCACTAGAGGATGGTTCCAAGTGTCTTTAGGATAGAAGACCTACAGCAATTTGTACAGCAGCGTTAGCTCTTAAACTGTGCTGTGTTCACGATGATCCAAAAAATGATGAAGCACACACTCATAAACAAATGATGCATTGAACACACACCTCCTTCCTGAGGTATATCTTCCAGGGAACGTTTGTGTAGGTGTAATGCTCCTCTGTGCTGCTCCTGTGCAGCTGTGTTTGGATGCTCTCAGATTCCACTGGAAGATCTCTGGACACTGGTGTGTGAGAAAGATGGAGAAAGAAAGATGGTTGAGGACAAATGCATTATATATGTATGTTTCTGTCCAAATGTTTGAATAATTTTTATTGTATTTGAGCATCTCTTATGCTCACCAAGTCTGCATTTATTTGATCAAAAATACAGTAAAAACAGTAAAATTGTGAACTAATTTAAAAACTGTTTACTATTTTGAATATATTGTAAAATGTAATTTATTCCTGTGATGCAAAACAAAATTTTCAGCATTATTACTCAAGTCCTCAGTGTCACATGATCCTTCAGAAATCGTTCTAATATGCTGATTTGATGTTATTTATTATTATCAATGCTGAAAACAGTTGTGCTGCTTAATATTTATGTGGAAACCGTGACATTTCTTTTTAGGATTCTTTGATTAATAGAAAGTTCAAAAGAAACATTTATATGAAATATCCTTGCTGAATAAAAGTATTAATTTCTTATTGATCCCAAACGTCTGAACAGTAGTTTATCTCTTACAAAATGTAATGTTACAGTGTTACAGTGATGGTATCAAATGGTTATACTATGATACTCTGATATATATACCATGGCATTGTATCATTACCATAGTTACAATAGTATTTACAAGGTACTTCACAGAATACCATGGTAGTTTTAAAAAATACATCATAATACCGTGGTGTTTTTGTAAGTTATGTGTCTGTGAGTTGTTTACCTGGTGGAGGTAAAGTTAGAGGTGCCTCTGGTGCTTTCTTCTTACTGCTTTTAGTTGGTCTGAGGCCTCCATCTCTGGGCACAGCAGCTGCAGCGGGAGCCTTTCTCTACACAAACAGTTATTACACACATAGCAAGATAAAATATTTAATAAAAGTTTGCAAAGACGAACATTTTGTGCACAATACGACCAGAAATGTGTATAAAGGCCAATTTTAATTTAATGTTGACATTAAGTCCTTGTAATTAATACATTTAAATAAATTTACAGTTCGTTTAAAACATGACAAAAACATGATGAGATTTAAATGCGGCTCTACGGAGAGTTTGGACCAAGCGCCCCCTTGTGGAGGATAACTTTATGTCCGATGACAAATGATTAATTATTGGTAGCTAGCAATGTTTAATCGCTTAAAAATGGTTTCATTGGTTAGTACAGAAGTGATAGAGGTAGACATACCTGTGGAGGAGGTGGATTGTCCCTTTGTGTTTTTAGGATCTGCATTGCCTCATCATGTGGGTTCATCTTCTTCACAAAACCTTTACCTTCTCGCCTGTCATCAAACACATGCCATTGGAGTTAATAAGAATGGAAATAAAATCATCTGATGAACGAAACATAGGCACAAATAGTATACACAGGTAACACACCTCTGTATCTGCTGCACAGGTTCTGGGGACGGTGTTTGATATTGCTTAATGATATCTTTAATGTTGTGGCTGGGAATGATGTGCTCAGAGTTAGAGACCGAATATTTCACCACCTCTGTGGCAGGAGCTGGGGCAGAACGCATGGGACCCGTGATGGCAACAGGTGCTGAGAGAGAGAGAGAGAGAGAGAGAGAGAGAGAGAGAGAGAGGGTTGGAATATGCAAAAGTTACATAAAATGCATATGTTTCAGTTGTTGGACATAATTAGTTTTGAATACACAGATATATGATTGAATATAATGACACACCATGTCTTTTGGCAGGCCTGCTGTCAAGTTTAATTGGTGCAGCGGGGGCTTGTTTCTTCCCTAATGTCCCATTAGATGAAACAGCCTGAAATGAATTTAGTGAAAGGTAATAAATCATCATTAAAGCAAACAACAAAGCTGTTTTTATATTAAAACAAACTCAGCAGTTAAACAGATGCACAGACTGGTTTAATATAAGTGAATAAAAAATTAATTATAGGCAATCAAAATGCAATTAGAAGCACTTTAGTTGGAGACTAATATGAAAATGACTAATAATTATAAGAATCAATAAAAGCAAACAAATTTATCAGCCTTCTAATATACAACACAACAAACAGCATTTATTTTTAATTTTACACAATTGTAAGTTTATACACTACTGTTTAAAAATTTGTCTGTAAGATGTTTTTTAAAAGTTATCTTATGTTCACCAATTCTGAATTTATTTGATCTAAAATGCAGCAAAAAGTGAAAAATAGCTGCTTTCAATTTTAATGTATTTTAAAATGTAATTTATCCTTGTGATAGCAAAGCTGAATTTTCAGCATCATTACATCAGTCTTCAGTGTCACAATCCTTCAGAAATCATTCTAATTTGCTAATTTCTTATTATTATCTTTTCTTTTTATTATTAATGTTGAAAACAGTTTTGCTGCTTAATATTTTTGTGGAAAACTTGATTTATTTGCACCCCCCTTTTGTCACAATTTAATGCTTACACAGATAATATATATAATAATAATAATAATAATAATAATAATAATAATTATATATATATATATATATATATATATATATATATATATATATATATATATATATATATATATATATATATATATATATATAAAATTCTTTTTATATTCCATTTATCAATTAATACATGCTATGTGAAAAATCAATAAGGAACATCATAAGCAATTTGTGAAAAGAGTCAACAACATTGCTAGTACACAATGTCAAGTATAAACTAAATTTACAGTATAAACTATTAGATTATTTCTAATACTTGGGCACCTTTGTGGTGGTGGTGCTCCGCGGCTGTGGTGTTGGGGGGCTGCTCTTTTTCTCCTGGAGCTCCTGTTGCTTGTCTAAGGTGCTGGGGGTGGTGTTGATCGAGGTGGAGGGGATGGTGGGGTGGGGGGTCACCGGGGGGCTCGTGTACATGGACAGGGGGAGTGGGGCGTAAGGGCTGGGGGGGAGGTTTGCGTAGGGGCTGGGAGGGACGGCGGGGTACGGGCTGGGCGGCAGAGTGCTGTAGGGAGTGGGTGGAGGGCTGGTTGGGGGGCTGGTGAGGGGAGACATTGGTGGACTGGACACTGGACTGGTCACCATAGCCATCGCCTGCATGGTCATCTGCTGAGCCTGAGGATGTGAAGAGAGTCGACAGATGCAGGGTGACGTAAAGTGCTTTTGTTGTAGTCTTTTGGTGAAATTGTGTTTTTTTATTTTGTAAATATTTTGTCAAGTTTTATTATGTCAGCCATTGTATTAATTGCAGTCTGATTGTCAAAGCATATAATTTTACACAAAAACATTGATTTGACATATTAAAATGTCACCAAATATGTAAGTAAACATTAAGCAATTGAAATTAATAATAAATAAAAATAAAGAAAATAAAAATGAAAATCTAAAATAAAAACTAAACCAATGCTACATTAGTATCACTGATGTGCTATTATAGCTTTTGTTGATGTATTTTCTGTTTTCACTTCAAGTGTATTTGAATTTTAAGTAACTATGTGGTACAATATATATATTCTTAAATATGTCTATATTGTTTTATTATTATTATTTTTTTAGTAGTCTTAGTTAATTTAGTTTTGGTTTAGAACTTCAAGTCTTGGCAACTAGCTGAAATTAAAATGAATTTATATATATATTTTTGTAATATTTGAATCTATTTAAATTCATGTTTATTTTAAGTACTAAACATGTTTTATGGTTTAATATTTAATTAACAGTAATAACCCTAAACTAAACTGAATAAAAAAAAAAGCCGTATGGTTATAAAGCCATTAAATAAAGACTTTATTACCATAATGACGGCTTGCTGGTTGATGATGGTTTGTTGCTGTTGGGCCAGGACAGTTTGCCGGGGGTCTGACAGGCAGAATTAAAAGACATAATAATGAATACTTGTCCATCACTTCATTTCAATCCCTGTAAAGCTGAAGCATTTTAATTAGAAATACCTGGCCCTGGGGGCACCGCTGGCATACTGGGCATTACTGAAGCACCTGGTATGGGTGGCAGAACTCTCACTGCTACAGGATACAGAGAGCAGAAAAATATTACACATACACAGCCATCACACCATTAATATGTCTGTGGGCATTCATAATTCAAGTCCAGCTCAAAATATCAGCATAGCTTGTCATCAGGTTAGGATGCTGGTGTGCTGGTGTCCCTTCCAGGCTTCTTAGCTGCTTGACCAGATTCATTAGTCAAGTCAAATTTATTTGTATAGCGCTTTTCACAATACACATTGTCTCAAAATAGCTTTACAGAAAAACATGGAATAATTCACCCAAAAATGAAAATTTGTTTGTTTCTTCATTGCAACAGATTTGTAGAAATCTGAAATTATATCTCTGCATTACATTACAACATTGCAGTGAATAGGTGCCGTCAGAATGAGAGTCCAAACAGCTGATTAAAAACATCACAGTGAGTAATCCACACAACTTCAGTCCATCAATTAACGTTTTGTGAAATCAAAAGCTGTGTTTCCATCATTAAGATGGTTTTAAGTTCAAACTGTTGCTTCTAGCTAAAATGTCCTCTATCCATAATATTGATTTTTCTAGTGAAAAAGTCGCCTTGCCTGAATCAGGAGAGAAATATTCACAGATCAAGCATCCAAAACTTATTTTGGTGGACCAGCAAAGAATTCCCTGCTTGTTTAAGCTGGACTTTTCAGCAGAAAGCATTAAATGAGTGTGTGAACCTCCAGGCTGAAGAGCGGGTGAGAAATTGACCCTAGCAGGAGACTGTGCTTCATCGCCACCTACACCTCCTCCACCCTTCATCCTACCAGACAAAACTGATGCATCAAGGTCCTACATGAAAAAGAATGATCCAGTTAGTTTCTGACAACGTGCTTAAATGTACTAAAGCAAAACAACAACAACAACAACAACAACAACACAACTTTAATAACATAATAATGCATAGTATAATGCAAGGTACTGTGGCTCCAAGCATATAGAGGAGTGAGTCAGTTCATGCTTTTATTAAACTGTTTTTAATCTATTTCTGTAACAGATATTAGTGAAATCTAATTGATATAACTTGTGTGTGCCGTTTACAGCATGACTCTGGGTCTCTGTTTCTCTCTCACTGTGTGGGATAAGCCTCATTAAAAAATTACAGCCTCATTTGCTTATTTCCTAGTGCTGTGTGTAAAACGATCATAGGAAGGCCAGCCAAATACACACACAAACTCACAATCAACATTCACATAAACGAGACTCTGTGAATTACAGCAAGACTGTAAAGCAATCTTCCATACTCTCACTCTCTCTTATTCACATTTGTGTGTGTGAGGTAATCAGGTGACACCGTACCCCAGTTCCATCAGACAGAACTGGGTCAAAAAGACTGTCCAAATACCGGTCCATCCCTCTCTGAGTGCCATCATAGGGTGGTTCTGTGTCTGACAAAGACAGAAAGAGACAGAAGAGAGAGAGAAAGTGAAAAAAATGAAGGACAAAATGGGAATGTGAACAGGAATTCATATTTGTGACCTTGGACCACAAAACCAGTCATAAGGGTCAATTTTTCAAAATTGAGATTTATACATCATCTGATATATTTGGCCGAGATACAACTATTTGTTGAAAATTTGAAATCTGGTTGTGCAGCAAAATCAAAATATTGATAAAATCGCCTTTAAAGTTGTCCAAATGAAGTTCTTAGCAATGCATATTACTAATCAAAAATTACGTTTTGATATATTTACGGTAAGAAATTTACAAAATATCTTCATGGAACATGATCTTTACTTAATATCCTAATGATTTTTGGCATAAAAGAAATATCTATAATTTTGACCCATACAATGTATTTTTGGCTGTTGCTACAAATATACCCCAGCAACTTAAGACTGGTTTTGTGGTCCAGGGTCACATTTAATAATGTAAAAAAACAGTATCTTTCTACTGTATTCCAGTAAAATTCTTTAAATATGCTTTAAACATAATAAATTTACATAAGAAGCAAATAAATCCCATAAGATAAACTACTGTTTAAAAGTATCAGCAGACACTTTAAACTGATCAAAAGTCACGGTAAACACATTCATAATATTACAAAACATTTCTATTTCAAATAAATACCGTTCTTTTCAACATTCTATTGGACCAACAAACTCTAAGGGTCAGAGAAAAATGGTAATCAAAAAAAGAAAGGACTCAAAAATTTCATCAAACCAAGTGAAGACAGGTACACAAGTAGAACAAACTACTCCCCCCCAAAAAGTTAATAATGATCAATGACCTGTGCATTCACCTCTGCAAGACCCCATTAAACCTGTATAATGTCACCTATCCTCAGGACACGCACACAGAGAGGTTACAAGAACACCATCGGGGTTAGTTTAGTTGTATGTAATCTAGCCATTCTGTGTGTATCTGATTCTACTTTACATGCAGGGCTGCAGATCTGCTACTACTGATTAAAGCAAGCGCTGTAGTTTAGTGTTTCTTGAGGTTATACTCGGTTATTCACTGGCGGGCCAATAGGCCTATCAGTGCAATAACAATCGCCGGCCAATCAGATTGGGAAGGGTCAACGACATTATGTTCTTCCATTTAGGGACTGATGCATGGCTGAAAAGGCTACCCAGATTGTAGTGGCCTTCAGAAATTGGTAGACTGTTGGTTGCAACAGCGCTCATTCGGTTGGCATATGAGAGCGGTCCATCCTCATCCTCTTCAAATCCACTGCCAAAGAGACTTCTGCGTATAAACATATGTATTAAATGTTATGACAAGAAAGCACTACAATGGAAACATGCCTGAGAATGACTAAATGTTCTGCGTACATGCTCGCGTTAGGTCGTGCTTTGCTGGGGTCTTCAGTAGAGATGATGAAGTATGTTTTCTGTTTGGGGAAGTCTGGCAGCAGCTCCAGGTCACACACCAGATCCAGAACGTAATCGTGACCCTCTAACTCCACCCACTGCGCCGGCTCCTTCATCAGAACCGACCAACCCCATTGGCTCTCAGTGAACACGCCCCTGCAGGACGACCGATACCATGATTATAAGTCTATTATGTTTATAAACTCCACAGTTTTCTGTGAAATCTGTCAATTCAAATCTGAGACTGCCTGTGAATTTCAGCAACTAGCGTCGACTTATCCAGACTGTGAATCTATGCAAAATTTTGTGATGTATTCCAGCCCTAAGATGCTGTGTTTTCAAGTAAATCTCTGAAAATTCAGCAGGAAAAAAATCACCGGTGTTGTAGTATGTCTCCAGCAAGTCCCTCTCCATTTGTCCAGGAATGGACAGGACACAGGAAAGACACACCTACAAAGAAATAATCAAATAATACTGGCTCGAATCAAAGAAACACAAGTCTCACTGATATTGTTGTCTCTAGATACAGCTCGGGTTCATCCTTAGGTCTAAATCTATGATTTTGGATTTTTATGGTCTTCAAGGTAAAAAGCACAAATCTGATTGCTTAGAAAAGTAACAGCATACCATTTATCAATTTAAACAGACTTGAGGATCCACATTGGCCATAAAATACAGATAAAAAACAAATTGGGATACACTCTTACCATCCCAGATGTATACTGCTTTCTTTCTTTGGATGAACAAAAACAAACATTTCTAGAAAACCAATCCATCTCTGTGAGTGCATATAATGGAAGTGAGTGAGTTTTGAAATGTTGGCACGCCAAAAATCATAACTGCAATCTATAAGATCTCCCAGTGGAAAAGCTAATGTCACTAGAGCTACAGTGAGTAACTGATGTGTTGCCTTCCTAAAAGGAAAGCTGACAAATATTTTGTAAATATTCTATTTTCACTGACCAGCAAATAAGAAGCATGGGAAGCATATAGTAGCAAATCTGCAGTAAATGCTTCTTATTTGCTTCTTATGAATGTACTTCTATTTATATACTGTATATATATATATATATATATATATATATATATATATGTTTTATGGAGCATCAGTCCATGCACTTGCATAATGGCATGAGAGTAAGTAAATGATGAGAGAATGTTCATTTTTGGGTGAACTATCCCTGAAATATTTCTAATTTTTTATTTAACACTTCATGATCAACACACAGGGAAAATCTCCATTAAGGGGTCATCTTTAGCTAATAATGGTTATGTAATTGTAAGAGAGTTGATGGGTGGAAACAGTAGTCAAGATAATGCAGACTGACCGTCTTATCTGTACCAGGGCACACACACACACACACACACACACACACACACACACACACACACACACACACATTCCACACACACACAATATCATATATCGACTAATCTGCTCCAGCCCAAACAAGCGAGGACAGAGAGACAGTGTAACTGGATGAGAAGAGGAGTGAAATAAAGCAGAGAGACAGAGAGTGCCAGCGAGATTAGATGAAAGAGGAGAGGCTGAAAGAAAGACATAGCGAATGACAGAAGAAGAGATTAAAGAGATGAGAAGAAAGAATGGACAGATGACACCATCCCTGATTTGCATCCTGACCTGATAATAACATGCATTATTTGACACAGACAGAAGAGAGGGAAAGGAAATAGAGGAGAGAGATTTTCAGTTTTGGGTTAACAACAATTTCTTTAAGCATGCTGTTTTGTTCAAAAGCCATGGCACACATTTATTCTCTTCTTTTTGTCATACATGTAAGAGCAAATTATCAGGATCTTACCATCAAAACAGTGCACCTGGAGCACCATGTGTGCTTTCTTGCGGGTGGCAGTCCACTCTAGCAGGGATAGAGGGTATGTTCGAGACGCTTCAGGGACTAGGTAGGATTTCTGCATGGCTTGGATGAGTTTGTGTTGGCACAATGCCTTAAAGCCATTCAGAGCATAGTCTGACACAAATCTAATAGAGGCAGAGGGAGAGACAGTTAACTAACTGATTTGTCACTAAATCTTGCATTGGAACAAGACTTACATTACTGCATTGTTAGTACTCATTTCATTCATAACTGAAATTGTGTGAAATGGATTGATTTGAGGTCAGTAACATTAAAAAAAAAAAAAAAAAAAAAAAAAAAAAAAAAAAATATATATATATATATATATATATATATATACTTTTTACTTAGCAAAGATACAAAGTGGTCAAGTCTTTACTATTTGAAATAAAAGCTGTTCTTTTGAACTTTTTGTTTATCAAAGAATCCCCAAAAAATTTATCACAGTGCTCAAAAATTATTAAGCATCAAAATGGTTTTTAATATAGCATTACATTTTTTTTATATTTATTATTAATTTAATAATAAAATATTCTGATTTGGTTTTTGAGCACCAAATCAGCATATTAGAATGATTTCTGAATGATTGTGTGACACGGAAAACTGGAGAAATTCAGCATTGCAATCATAAGAATAAATTACATTTTAAAACACATTAAAGTAGAAAACAGTTATTTTAAATTGTAATAATATTTCGCAATATCTTAGTGTTTTTATTGTTTTTTTGATCAAATAAATGCAGTCATGGTAAGAATAACAGACTGCCTTTGAAAACTTGTAAAAAATGTTGCAAACCCCAAACATTTGAACAGTAGTGTATGTGTTTGTATGCATATTCTCTCACTTTAGCAGATATTTCTCCATCTTCTCAGACGGGGCAAAAGAACTCAAACAGGCGGCCATCAACAACCATCCTCTCTCTGCATTTCTGGTGTTTTCATTGCGCCACACCTGATTGGCTATCTGTGCTAGGATCTCATCTCTGACTGGTGGAGTGGCAAGGCCTCTCTGAATGATGTAATTTCCAAACAGGTTTTCTTGAGCTCCATTTAGGTTTGGATCTCCCATGAAACGCAAAATCTATCAAATACAGATATGAAAATTCAACAACAAAACTGCAGAGAAGTGCTGAAAATGAGACTGGGATTAGTGTTAATGTAATGTTACCAGTATAAACACATCAAGAGCATCCTGTTTCAGATCATCTTCTAGTCGGGTCAGTGAGTTCTCCAGCGGAGCTGTTAGCATCCCAAACTGCAATTCCTACACACAAATTAGACAAAATTTACTGCATTATGTCCTTAATGTGAGTGAATTGGGAGTATTATGCATGTGTGTGTGTGTGTGTGTGTGTGTGTGTGTGTGTGTTAGCAGGAAGGACACTGACCCTGAAATGTGTGCGTATGTATTTGGTCATCAAATGGTTGTTGATGTCCAGTGGAAGAGTGAGCTGGGGGTCTGTTTGTATTCTTGGAGCCTGAACCAGAGCCAAGCAGTCTGAATGACGCTCCCTACCAGCTAACAAGAAAACACAGGTTTAATATTATTCATTATTTATTATTTTTGCATGATGTTGGTGTATCAGATGTGATTTTCAAATGTGATTCCCCCATAAACAATGAGGAATGTGACATGTTGTGACAAAACTGTAACATCACAAACTTGATAGCTTTATTAACTACAATAGGAGGAATGTAAAATGGTTGGTACTGAATTGGTGTTACGTGTTAGCTAGTTAAAGCACACGACGAAGGAGTCTTTTTATAAAAATCCAAATAAAGAAAACAGAGCATATCCAGGAGCAAGGGGTAGCAAAACACATAATTCAAACGTAATAGCAGACAAAGAATGAGGGGAGAACACATGCTTTAAATAATCAACGTAATCAAAGGGGAACAGAAACAGGTGAGGAGCTAATTAACCAATCAGGGAACTAAAGAAACTGGGTCAACATGTGACAATTGGTAGGTAGTGCTATTTTAGTATCAATGAGATACTATAATAGTTTGTATTATTATTAGTTTGGATTAGACTAGTTTTTATTTTAATTGAGATGTTGTTGGTTATTTTTTTATTAAATGTGCTGGGCAAAAATTATGCAAGTTTGAAGGTTTTTAACAAAGCTTGAGTAATAATAATGGTAATTTTTGCTTGACTTAGCAAATACCATAAGTAATACGGAAAAGAGCTTTTCACACACTGGGAAATTGTGAATAACCTGCTGTGGCCTGTAACAATCCTCCCAACTCTGCAGGAATAACCAGCTGAGTCACATTTACCACCTCCCTGCTTATTCGCTCCTACAGAGGAAACACATTACAAAAACTCCTTAGGAAAAGTGGAAAATGTTTAAGTGGCTGGGTATTCAAAGTCTGAAATTTGAAGAACGCTGAGTTCTGTCAGCTTAAAAGTTTATTATTTTAAAATATGAACTTGTTAATATTGCAAAGAGACACCAGGGTGATAAAATAAACACAATTGGTCCTTATCTAATAATGAGCACTGACTGTTCTTTTACCTGTTCAATCCTTCTCCTCTCTTCCTCTGCTCTTCTCGCTAAGAGGAGGTTGACCTGTAATAAAACAAAGACCAGGATTAAAAATCTGAAATACCTGAATCTGAACTCAAATTAATGAATTATACTTATTTTTAATTGCAGTACACAGTTAGTGAAGTAACTGTTCATTATGAGGTAACGTACCCTGATGTATCTTTTGCGGTTGACAATAAGTCGGACCATTGCACGGTGCTTGATCAGGTTTATACGCATTCGCAGAAACCGCCGCCTATAAGGCACAAAGACAGTAAAAGCCAGAGTTTCAGTCATTTCAATGACATTTAATTTTCAGTTTTGTTGATTGTATTGTAACATTTAGCTTTTTTTCTACAAAAATATTTCTCCTTGCAGGAAAAAAGGTTATTGTTACGGATTGTGGTTGTGGATAGAAAGGGCTCAACAAAGGAGTCATGAAACAGAAATCTTTTAATAGGCTTCAACACACGTGTTCCATTAAACAACATTAAGATGAGACAAGGACAAACGAAAAACTGAGGACTTAAAGGAAAAGGAACCAAGGAGCAAACAAGATAATAAATACAAATCAGGTGGGGATAAATACGTAACAGTTATAAGGTGGTAAAATAAAGCTTTGGAACGTGGAACAACTAAACGCTGGATTTTCAAAAGTATGTGAAATAGAATCCTTCAAATATGTCCGAGTTTTACACACTGTTATTGTGGCAGCATTTCCACACCCCGAAACGTGATGCTGAACGAAACAAACTGTGATTGGTTGTTTGACATGTCAGTCAAACGGCCTCATGGGCGGGCCTTGGCCAGTGAAAGCTGCCATGGATTCCAGACCTTCAGCTGTCTTCAAGGTCAGTCTGAAGGTCTGGCTACGCGAGACTCAATTAAGGTGGTCTACCATTACTAACAAAGTTGTCCAAGATGATCAGGTCTGCCAGATTGACTTCATCTTTACCAGTTGACCAAGCACCTAAACTGCTTAGCAGCTACAATCAAAAGCTAGCGCGAACTAGATTTTCCCGTAGGGTTCAAATTCCTGAACTGCACAATATCACCTAGACTCATAGTCAGTATTTGGATTCTCTAGCTGTAAATCATATTGCAAAGTTAACCACAAGCATTTGTATTTGCAAAAGATATGGCATTGAAGAGTTAGAAGCAGTAGGTAGTTTACCTGGCCAGGAAGCCCTTGCAGTGAGCCTGAAGATTTGTCATGTCCGCACGGAACTTGAGGAAATTCTTCCGGACAAAATACATCCGTACATAACGCTGAAGGGTCAATGCAGCTACATGCATCATACGATCACGTTTACTCTCCAATAACTGATACACATCCTCCTTTAGAAAAAACTGGGAGTAAAAAAAAACAAAACAAATAACAAACACATTTGTTTTTATTGTTAATATTCTGATTTAGGTTTTATTTGTATATTTTGTGTTTTCATTTTAATTTTAGTAAAAGGTTTAGTAATTGTTGTGTGTGTTTGTAATTTTTATTATGTCGATATAATTTTAGTTTTGAATAAAAAAAACTTTTAATTTTGAATATTTCAACTTTTTAACTTCAACTTTTCAATTTTTAATATTTCAATATTTCAACAATATTTCAAAATAAAAATGAGTAATATGGCTTTGACAACTAGCTGAAATAAAATAATATTTTTTTATATTTTATTTTATTTCACTTAATGTTTATTTTTATTTCAAATTATTATGTTTTTATGGTTGTAGTTTTAAATAACCCTGCATTCCACAATTTAAAATGATGTTTTATTTATTTTTAAAGGCAGAATTTTGGTGTCTGCTCACAAAGAACACATTTTTCCATTCTAATGCTACTTTTCCATTGTTTTTCTATGTAAATGTGTTAGACGTGTACAACCTGCCGTGTTTATGAGACGCTGTGTCAGGTTAAAAGAATTTCAACTTTTACACGCAGCGCAGATCAATGTCAGTTCTGAAACAGTGGGCCAATCAGAGGACCCCGGAGGCGGGGCAAGCATTGCAATATTTTGTTTATAGTAGTAAGTTGGCATGCAAACTATTTATTTGATGGCAACATGGCGGAGGAGGCATTCTGCATTGCACTTTTTAAAAAAAACCATTCCTGAGCACTCTTGCCTCTCTTTTAGATGCATTTTGTGTGATCGGCTCCTTAGAAGTGCTTTATTGTTTATTGTGTTTTATTGTCTTTCTGCTTACCTTTGACACACCCACTTGATAATCTCCTTTGTTGATTGGGCAGAGCTTCATTAACATAATGATACAGTTATCTCCATCTGGAGGTGGCGGCTTCTTCATTCCTAGCAGGGCTTTGTACCTGGAAACACATGGGCAGATATAATTTATTCTAACATGCTATACACTGGCACATGTCTATTTATGGCACTAGACTAGATTACACACAGTACCGCACTGCATCCATAAGTAACAAGCACCAGCTGTTGAGTAGGATACCTGTTTAAGAATTTATGGAACGGCACTCTGATTGGATAGCCCTCTTTCCTGATGCGGATTGTGTCCAAGATTCCTGAATATCTGAGCTGAGTAGCAACCAACTCAGGGTCAAATATACCAGGTTCCTGAATGGACATGTAAATACATTTAATTCTTTTATGCATTAGGGTGGTAACAGCAAAACTCATACATATAGCAAAAACTGTGCTCAAATACTTAAACACTGTGCACCAGTAATAGTGATGCTTGCCTAATATCTTCTCATACCTTGTTATTATTTGGCTTTATGCAGCGCACAAAAAATGGGTTGCACCTGAACAAAGTAAGAAAAACAGGATATTTAACTGGCTAAAAAAACACAATCAGAAGAAACAACAAATAAATGTATGCATGTGTATGTGCTGAAATGAGTTTGTAATACTGTATAACTCTATGCGTGCTTGAGTGTTTAAGACCTCTCCATCTTGTCTAGAAGCTCCTGTAGTGATTGCTGGAACTTGGCGGCCACAGTAGAGGGCTGATATCTCCGAGTCATTGTGCTGTTCCTATTCATTGCTCCTTTCTGCTGATTCAGCGTCTCAGCATGCTTTATAAAGAGATTGCACACTATCTAGAAAACACACCCACATATGCATATTAGAAAAATACTCTCAGATTCATACTGCAGGTTTTCATAAAATACACCTAGTATGCAAATGAAGAAATTGTGGCTTCTTTTTCTCAGCATCTTGTTTTAAAAAAAAAGCAAAAATAGCCTATGCTACACACGCACACACACACACACACACACACACACACACACACACACACACACACACACACACACACACACACACACACACACACACACACACACACACACACACACACACACACACACACACACACGCATGTCTGGTTTGCTATCCTTGTGGGGACTCTCCATAGGCGTAATGCTTTTTCTACTGTACAGACCATATATTCTATTGCCCTACACCTAAACCTACCCCTTAAAGGACACTTTGTACATTTTTAGATTTTCAAAAAACTTCATTCTGTGTGATTTATTAGCTTTTTTATCTGTGGGGACCTCAGTTTAGGTCCCCACCGTGACACAAGTCCCCATGAGTCTGTGTGTATTCAGGTTTAAGTCCCCACCTGAATAGAAAAACAGGTACAGACACACACAAACAAACAGACATGCACAGATGCATATATTGACTCACTCGGTTCTGGCTCTGCATAAACAGATCCAATACTTCCTGCCGAACCTGATCATAGTTCTTATCCAGGAATTTATGGACCTAAAATCAGTACAACCCTTTGTGAGATTCTGTTTTCACAAGCTGTTATCATTAAAACCTCAGTTACAAATGGTAAATTAATTAAAAGTTACTTAATTCATTGGCCTCTGACTTTTGGCATTAATTGTGTAATTAAAATACTGCATATGCAATTAGTATGTCTGTTACCTGGTAAGTTACACGACCAGCATAGTGATAGACAGTGAACTCTGGCAGTGGCATTTTTGGCTTGGAGTAAAGGGGGTTGTTTCCATGATGATAGTGGCACTTCTGAAGGAAGGTGTTGTCAGTGGCCTGTCAGCAAATGTTTGTTATAACATGTAGTTAATATACTTTTTTTTTCATTTATCCCCATTGAACATTAAAATTTAATTGTGCAACCTGTGGAAAGCAGCTCTGGTCATCAAGGATGCGGAGGATCCCATGGGGCTTTGCAGCGATAAGGTCTATGCATGCCTGGTTGTCAGTGAAGGTCAGTTCTTTCCAGTTGATTTGCTCTCGAATGTACTCTTCCTATAGAGACATGCAGAAAGAGAGTGTGTAATTTAATGTTTAAAGTCAATATTTCACAAAAATCATAGTATGTTTGGGGTCAGTAAGATAAAAAAATATATAATTTTATTCAGAACTGATGCATTCAATTGATCAAAACTGACAGCAAAGACATTTATAATGACATGAAAGATTATAAAATAAATAAATTTCGCAGCACAACAGTTTTCATTATTGATGATAATAAGAAAGGTTCTTGAGCACCAAATCAGCATATTAGAATGATTTCTGAAGGATCATGTGACACTGAAGACTGGAGTAATAGTGCTGAAAATTAAGCTTTGCATCACAGGAATAAATTTTCATTTTAAAATATATTAAGATAGAAACAGCTATTGTAAATTCTAATACTTTACAACTTTACTGTATTTTTATTTATTTATTTTACAAATAAATGCAGCCTTAATGAGCACAAGAGACACTAAAACATCTTAAGACCCCAAACCTTTGAACAGTATTGTGCATATTAATTCTCACCTGTTCCTGTTTGAAAATGATTTTGCTGAAGAAGAACTGCAGGGTCTCATTAGCATAGTTGATACAGAGCTGCTCAAAGCTGTTGAACGTCAAGCTCTGGACAACACGTATCAAGATGACATGGAGATATATGCAATTAATAATGATACTTCTGCTCATCTCAAGGGCAAATATTAATTTGTATATTTAGAAGGGTCTAAATTCCAAAAAATAACAAACTGCACACTTAACCTTAAAGGTAATAAATGTGTCAAACATGTGTTTGTATGTGTGTTCGGGAGTGTCACTGTATACCTCAAACCCGTATATATCCAGTAAAGATATGGACAGTGCTTCGTTCCTGGGGTAGACCCGCCCATTGATACGTTCTGTCAGCCATTGAAAGAGCAAAGAATAAAGGATCTTGGCAACTGCATCTCTGTAATTGGAGTGGAGAAAAACATACTTGAAGTGCAATGAAAACAATATTGCAAATAACTAGAAAATGTGTTTTGTAATGTGTACCTGGCATCCACCGCACTTTCTACTGAGAGGGGAGTGTATATCTTCTCTCTCATTGCTTCCTGTGACAAAACCAAATAACACACCGTTTAGGTACTGTATATGTTTAAATAAATATTTAATCTTATGAACATAAAAGAAAGCACAAAAGCCAAATTATGTGTGATCCATTGACACATTTTACGCTGCTTAAGCCATATTTTTGTGGTACTTCATGCTACTTCACTGGGCACTTTGCTTGACTTTGCACAGTATTTTAAAATAGATCTTTTGATTATATTTCTAGAAATACCTACATTTCATGACTCATCATGCCCGGAAGTCAGGGAACAGGCCTGGATACAATTTCACCCTCACACACACACTTTATGTCACTCACACAGTCACTGTCAGAGTATGCAATTGATACAGTGTTATGTGACAGCTGATCTAAGTAAGTGGTGGTGTAAACACAAACCTGTGAGCTCTGGATAACAGAGCTTTACTTATTAAATGAGCAAGATGCTCAACATGACACAAACCACAAACACACTGGCAATCGCACTGTATTCATGTAACACTTCACATGTAAAGCAAACATAAAAAAAAATGCTTTAAATGGGTTAGAAATAACAAAATGTGTTTGGGTGTATTTAAAAAAAAATAAAATTACGGACACTGAAATGTTCCATTTTCTATAAATACAAAATATGTGAATAACACTATAGTAATACAACTGACCCGACTTTATCTTGTCTGTTCTCACTAACCTTCATTGATCTTTGTGTGATGTAATGTTAAGGTATCCTAGCAGTGAGTGCGCTAATAGGTGTTAAGATTACTCAAGCCCTGAGCAACCCCTGATTAGATTACTGTGGTTTCCACAGAGCTGAACTCAGAATAATTAAATTGGGTTACTGGCACTCATTAACAGCAACCTGCTTACATGTCATTACAGTGTCTCCTTTTCTCTCACCCTTTTTCTCTTTCTTTCTGCCCCAGGTGTTCACAAATGTATCAGAAGATTGGCTAGAGGTCAGTGCATATGCAAGGTGGACAGTGTGAGTCTGAGACTGGTCTCCACATCAAATCTGTTATATTTAAAAATAAAAGTGGCCCAACATACTGCATGCTGTTGTTCAGTGCACATTATGGATGTATGTACCGTGACTTTGTAGGTGATGGCTTTTTGCAGACCTTCTGGGGAAATCTGCAACAGATCAGCTACTGCACGAATCTCCTGAGTGCTCACCACACCAGCTGTTTCCTGCATTTCTGTCTGAGACAGAGAATCCAAAGGACGCGGTCCACAAGATTGATTACATTGCTCATGTAAGTGTGCTATATTTGCAGAAAACTACTGAACAAACTTTTCAAACGTTTAAGTGCACAATACCTCCACTCTATGGAAAAAGACATTGCCCAAGTGCAATATGGATGACAGCACTCTGAATATGCTGCTCTGGTCTTCAGGACTGAAGTGGAGAATGTCCATGGCACTCTGTAGCCTCCTGAAGTCCTCCCCGTCATCCTTCCCCATGATCTCACAGTTACCACCCTAACGTGACATGATACCATGAACACAATTATACAAAATTACAAATAATGTTGACAATAAAACCGCCAGTAGGTGGGAGCAAATCCCTGTTTTAAAAAATGATTTATTGAATCATTCAAATCAAACGATTCGTTCAAAATGGCTGAAACAAGTGAGACCATATGAATGAACCGTCGAATCACTGGCTCACTCGATTCGATCAAAAACTGATTCATTCAAGGAACGAAGCACCGTGTTGCTCTGCACTGTTGAATAAAATTAACAGCACATTTGTGGTAACGCACATGTGCTGATATTCAGAAAAGTACATTGCTTGAATTATAAGGGCATTCTAACTGCATTCTAATAGGCTTCATCGCGCAGTGAATGCTTTTGGACTCTCAAAACGTGTTTGGTTTTTGCAAAGTCGGTGATTCAGTATTCTATCATCTCTCAATACCTCTCAGTCACACATTCAGCACAATAACATTGTCAGTGGAATGTCTTTCAATTCTAATCAAGGAAAAATCATACCTTTCTGTTGTCTTCTTTTTAAAGAACTCTAAAAGTTGGGCTTGAACCATTTCGCATCCAAAATTATTTGTAATGATGTCTATGGTGTGTCTTGGTAAATGCCTTTATTTACCTGGTTCAGGTAGTAGTAAGTTTCAGCCTCCTGTAGGTAGAAGGCCCGTTTCGTGTGTGTAGGAAGTCCAGCCAGCATCTCATAAAAGATGTGGTAGTTTCTCTCATCTTTGGCCTGCAGACACATGCAGACACAGTACAGATTAGGTCCCAAATGTCAGTAATTAATACATGGCTCCTTTAGCCTTTTCCCAGTCAAATGGGCAAGAAACAACAGACCTGAAAAACGATCCTGGACTTCTCCAGTAGATACTGCGAGGTTATGGCACCACTGATCACCCCTCTGATACCAACGACAATACACACAAATTGGTCATGTGTATGAACTTTCCTTGGCCTTCTCAATTCTCTTTCCATCTGCTTCCTCTCTTTAACTTTCAGAGGTTAAATAACAACCTTACTGCCCTACTTTCACATAAGGTCAGATCTAGTTCCCCTGTTGTCTCTCAAGAAACAGTTTCAGGCTTGAGAGACATTAAAGAGTCAGAAAGGCACATTACAATGGACTTGTAACGTAATCTAACATTCAAACACACTACTTTAAATAGCTATAAACATAAGAACATAAGCAATATGCAACAGAAATAAATACTCACTCCTCCAAAAAGACTTCCACAAATTTTCCAAAGCGACTGGAGTTATCATTTCGGACTGTCTTAGCATTTCCAAACGACTCCAACAGAGGAGTTGCCTCGAGAATCTGCATATTAAGAAATTGAAACTTACTTTCAAAAGTATTCAGTAACATTTACTAGGTTAGAGATTTAGGTTATCAACAAAATGTTTACCTCAATCTGTATAGAGGAAAGCATTAAATAGAAAAACAAAAATACAGATTATACATTCATTAACAAACACTGCATAAATGTACACAGATTCAAACAAAATGTTGTTCCAGAAATGTATTCTAATTCTATAATTAGCAAGTATTGTGGTTTATGACATGCTTACAATATAAATCAAAATCAACATCATTTGTTGGGCCTGGAACAACTTCCCTACCAATGACACATAATTCTAACCCTATGCCTAACAATGTTATTTTTGTATTATTCATCTACTATTATAGTATTTATTAATAGTTCATTAATAATTAATTATGTTGTCAATATTTAAATGAACATTTATTTTTATATTTTTAGTTTTTGTTTAATTTAGTTTAAATTATTTTGTTATATGCTTTTTCTATTTAGCTTTATTTTTTGTCAGTTTTAGTAATTTTTAGTTAAATTTAATTCCTTTAATTTCAATTAGTTGCCAAGGCAATATTTTTCAGCTTCATTTTAATGGTTTTAATGGTTACATTTTATTTTGAGTCTACTTTAGACATTCTACTAAGTAACTTTGTCAACTACATGTCAACGTACCCTCATTAGAGTATTAATAATCTGTTACGGTTAAGGTCAGTAGAATAAGTTGACAATAGAATGTCTAAAGTGGACTATTAAAATAACTTTTAGTTAAAAATAACAATACTGATCCCTAACACAAATGCTAACTCTAACCATTGACGATGCCAACATATAGTGCCGAGTTTGTGTCCCGATCCCATCCCCCTCTCTCTCCCACTTTGCTGTCCAATCAAAATAAAGGCAAAAATGCCAAAAAAAAAAACAAAAAAAAACTGAATCTGAATCTGACAAAAAGAATGTTGTCCATGCCCCAACTCCATCCCTTCCCTTATCCCTAAAATTTGATGTGGAATGTTGGAATGTTGTTCTAGGACAGTGATCCAGGAACATGTCCCATCTGCCAAAATGTATATGAGTGATCCTTGTATATGAAGAAAACTCAGTGTTTAATTTTTTTTTTATATATACACTTACCTGTTGTGTAATATTCCTCTTATGGTGAATAGCAGTGAGGTACCTCAGAACCAGTTTGGTTGCCTCTGTCTTTCCAGAACCACTTTCCCCACTACAATACAAACACTTCACTAATACAACATTACATAGACATACAATATTTCCACATCCTCTACAAATGACACACTCACATACTTTCATCTGACCTGATAATGATGCACTGGTTTCGCCTGATGTCCATCATTGTAGTGTAGGCAATGTTTGCAATGGCAAAGAGATGACTAGAAACAAACGTGTATAAGAAGGCAGGTTTACATACTGTACATTTCTGGAAATAAAAGTATTGTAAAAGGATCTTAATTTTCTTCCTGCTTCTTTGTTAGACTTATATATTATGCCAATAGCCAAATCACCCTGCAGCCCAAGACTGGTTGCACCACTGTGTACAGCAATACACAATAAAGTGCTATATAAATGCTTCATTCATTCATTCATTCATTCATTCATTCATTCATTCATTCATTCATTCATTCATTCATTCATTCACTTTTAATTAACACTACTGTTAAAAATTTGGGGTTGATAAGGCAAGACTGCATTTATTTGATTAAAAATACAATAGAATTGTGTAATATAATATTTTATATAATATTTAAAATGGCATAACACTGTAAAAATACAGTAATTTTGTGAAACATAATTACAATTTAAAAAGAATTTTAAATGTAATTTATTACTGTGATGCAAAGCTGAATTTTCAGCATCATTACTCCAGTTTTCAGTGTCACATGATCCTTCAGAAATCATTCTAATATGCTGATTTGCTGCTCAAGAAATATTTCTTATTATTATCAAAGTTTATGTTTTTTTGAGAATGAGGGCATACCAAATCAAATTTGTGGTAAAATATGTACTGTAACAAAGCATATAGGAACCATTTTTTTTTAAATATAAAAAAATGTTTGTTTAGGAATTGTTGTGATTGTTCAGACTCACGGTGGGTTATCTCCCAAGCCATGGCCCTCGTACTGCAGAACCACATCTGTGCCATAGATGTTAAATAGTTGGTATGGATTCACAGACACCAAAATACTGCCAATGTATGTCTGCTTACAAGATAAGGGAGAAATGAATAATGTAGTTAGGTTCACAAGAGATTTAAATTATAATGGTGAAGGTCTATTCATGTTATTGAGAAAAACATTTTTAAAACAACTTTGTTCAAACATAAATCTGCTTATTGGCCTGTCCTGTGTAGTATTTTTGTGTGAAATGACAAATAATGTTAAATAAGTTTTTTTTTTTTTTTTAAACTTTATTAGAAAGTGTTTCTCTGAAGAATTCTGCAGAGATAATGGGCTGTGTGGTCACTGATAGCACATGTACATGAGCATGTCTGATTTGTGCATATTCTTCTACATTATGACATATCGAAAATTGACCATATCTTTGTACACATTAGAACTAACAGACATCTTTGAGATGCGTGTGTATGCTTACTGCAATATGATTGCAAGACTCACATAGACAAGTGCTTGATCAAAGCGAATCTTCAGGTTTATCAATACTGCTGCCTCAGTAAACTCTCTGGAAAAAATAGAGGAATAATGATTTATTTCATATCTAATAATCATCTTTACATTTGCATATGTATATTTATGTTGACATACTCCATTTGTGTCATGTCCTCAGCTCCATCCCCTTCCCTTTTCACCCTGTAGCTGACAGTAGGCAGGCTTCTTATAGAATACATCTGTTTGAAAAATGCAACATATATGCAATCTGAGAACATTCAAAGAAATCTGAGAAGATATTTTCAGCTCATGCAATTACATTAGAGAATATATCTGATGAATTAGTTCAAGTTGTCTTTTCTAGGGCCTGCTCTACAATAATGCAGAGATGATTATCACTGGTCAGCAAGGTAACCTGAGATCAGTTATAATCAGCCTTGTAAATCTCATCTGACATCCGATGTAGTTGCAGACTGCAGCTAAAACCTGATGAAGATAGGTGAGCTTGGCTGGGCCTTTTGTTAAGGCTCAAAGGATAACAGACTTGTTAAATCTGACAACTGCATCACTGTCTACCTGACAGCATTACTCAGTATTAAGCTTAGTGAAATTAAACCTGATTATTTATAATTCCTTCCTTATATAAACATTCAGATATATATTTAGCAAAAATGTATAAAAAACCACAAGCAAAATCATGAATTTATTGAGAAGATAAAAAAGAAGCATTTTCTCCAGGGCAGGAAAAATACACTGTATTTGTAACTTCTCTTCCCATTTGTTAAATAAATAAGTCAACAATTAATGTTAGCTGTATATCTGAAAGCGATTTACCTTGTCATACCACTGTCCTTTTGGCTCCCCTTCACGATCTGGTACCCACTGCAGCTCTGTTTCTCCTGGCCTAAGACCAGCTGGTGGTGGGGTAGGAAATTCCATCATTTTCTCATCTCGGTACATAGACCATTTAATGAGGTTCTGTACTGTGTCATGAGGCAAGACTCTTTCTGCAGCCCAATGGTCCTCTGCAGTTTCCCCCTCTCTGTCATTCTGAGCCCAGTGATCTTCTGGACCTGGACCTTTTCTCTGTGGTGGAACTACAGCATAACGGCCATCTGGTCCAATAACCACCTGCCCAGAGGATGTCAAATAGTTGGAGATCCCTGAAGGTAGTTGATAAGAGGCTTTCTTCAGGTCAGCATTCTTTAGAGCATCCATTAAATGTGGCGAAGTGGGGACATCAAATCCTTGAGCAAGGACTGATCCATCAGGTAATCTGTATGTGGCCTGGCGGAGATTTTGATTTAGAAGTGCCTGTGATAAATTTGGACTTTTATGTCTTCGAGGATCTGCTGAAATAATAGATCCATCCGGTAACTGGTATGTAGCCTTACGAACAGTTTCATTCTGCAAGGCAGCTGAGAGGTTGGGACTCCTTGGTTTATACAAAGCTTGTGAAATAACAGATCCATCTGGAAGCCTATAAGAGACATTTTTCAAATCTTCATTTCTCAGTGCGGAGGAGAGAGTTGGGGTTGTAGGTTTATAACTTGCATCAGCACTTATTATGGAACCATCAGGTAACCTGTAGGTAGCACTGCGAATATCCCGATTCTGAAGTGCGCTTGTCAAATTTGGAGATTTAGGTTGATAAGCTGGACCAGTTATAATTGAGCCATCAGGTAAACGATAACTGGCATTTTTCATTTGTTGGTTTTGAAGTGCCTGTGATAAATTTGGGGACGTAGATGTGGGCTGCCCATAGTCCGTTGTTATTAATGTGCCATCTGGCAATCTGTAAGTTGCATTTCGAATGTTTTGGTTCTGCAGTGCCCTGGACAGATTTGGAGATGTTGGTTCCATTTGCTGATCAGCCATTATTATTGTCCCATCTGGCAGTCTATATGATGCCTTCCTAATGTTCTGATTCTGAAGTGCATGTGACAGGTTTGGTGAGGTTGACTGTTGTTGTCCTGCTGTTATAAGAGTTCCATCTGGAAGTCTATAAGTAGCGTTCCTCAGATTTGGATTCTGCAAGGCACTGGACAGGTTTGGAGAAGAAGGTTGCTGTAAATGAGAGTCTGGGTATATTATCGATCCATCTGGAAGTCTATAAGAGGCATTTCTTATGTTTTGGTTCTGCAAAGCATTTGAGAGGTTTGGTGAGAAAGATTGTTGCTGTCGTGGGTCTACTATGGACCCAGCAGGAAGTCTATATGAAGCATTTTGGAGCTGAGAATTTCCAATTGCATCTGCAAGCACTGGAGAAGACTGTGCATTTGCTACCTGATTACCATATACTAATGACCCATCAGGCAAGCGGTAAGTGGCACCACGGAGTTGGGGGTTGTGCAATGCATCAGACAGAAAAGGAGATTTCCTAGGATCCTCCCTATAACCTGGCACAGTTGTATAAGGGGAGACCATTCCCTGGACAGGTGCTCGGTATGATGCTTTACGAATATTTTGGTTCTGCAAAGCCGCTGAAAGAGCTGGAGATCCCCTTGGACCATAGCCAGGGGGAACACGGGATCCTCTACGACGTAAATGTGTGCGGTAAGAAGCATTGCGGACATTTGAATTTTGAAGAGCATTGGAAAGAAGGGGGCCAGCACCTGGCTCTTCAATGTAATCATAGCCTGTCTCTACCTGAGCATAGGGTGAATGTGGCCTTTGAAGAGTTGATCGGTATGAAGCATGGCGAAGCTGTGGATTGTGAATTGCACTGGAGAGCATAGGTGATGCTGGCTGACCTGGAACTTGTTCAAATGCTTCCATTTGAGGAACATACGGGGAAGAAATAGGTGGTTGTTCATGGATCTCACCAAACTGAGCCACTTCAGGAACATAAGGTGAACCTGGTCTTTGCAGGGGCGAAATGTAAGAAGCTTCTCGGAGCTGAGCATTTTGTAAGGCATTTGACAAAAATGGAGACGCCATCTGTTCTGTATGCTGACCCAGTACAACCATTTCAGGATTATATGGTGAGGGTACTGGTTGCAATTGGGAGACATGCATAGCATTGCTTAGATTAGGGGTTTGCAGGGCAAGGGAGGGAACTGGTGAAGGTGGTTGACCAGGAACCTGTGGAACATTAATGATCTCAGGAGCATAAGGCGACATGGGCTGTTGGAAGGGTGAAATATAGGATGCATTACTGATAATTTGGTTTTGGAGGGCACTAGTAAGCATTGGTGACTGAGGAACACCACTAAACTGATCAAATTCTACAGGGATTGGCTCTGCGCCAACAGGCAAAGGAGATGCAAATGAAGATTCATACATCGGAGGACCAGAAAGTACAGAAGTAGGCAGAGCCCTAGGGGAAGTGGGACGCATAGGTAATGGGGAGCCATGTTTAATAGATGGATGAGGAGAGCCTGGTCTGGAGAGATGTCTAACGGAAGGCTGAGGTGATGGAGGGGGCATGTGTTTTTGAGAAAGTTGTGGTGAAGGGGGCATCATGCCAGGTGCACGCCTCAGTGACTGTCTGGCCATGAGTGGACGGCCACGACCAATGGGTCTCTGTGGGTTTCTCATTGGACCAGGTGTTCCTGGAAGATTGAAACGACTTTGTTCCCTTATGCCCATCCCAGTGTGTTGACCTGAGAGTTGTGGGGAGGCTGTGAAGTCCTGTTGCATCATGGACCTGTTACTACGTATGGATGGTCTAAATGGCCGTACATTTTGTGTTGGAGTTCCAGAATAACCCCCTCTGCCAGGATATGGTTTCACAGCTCCCATGGGGATGTTTGGACGGCCCCTTCCTCGCAGTCGACCTCCAGGGGACCCAAAAGGTGGAGAATCCTTCATAAGGCGAGTGGACCTGCGGGAAAGGGTAGGAGAGGGGGATCTACGTTGCAGTGGTGGTTGTTGGGAGTCTGGTTCTACAGTAAAACTTCTTCGAGAGGGAGTAGGTGATACTCTTTGAGGCATTAATGGAGACTGTGGTCTGTGAAGATCCCTCTGCTGAACATTGGCCATGGGTCGCATACCCATCTGAGGAGAAGATGGAGGACTCATTCGTCTAAGTGGAGATGGGGAAGCTTGAAATTTCTTGGCACCAAATGGACGATGAACTTGTGAGGGTGAGGAGGGTGGACTGGGTCTCCTAATTGAGGCACGAGGAGACTGTGGTGGGCTCCGCCTCCGAATAGATGCACGAGGTGAAGCTGGAGGACTGGTATAGAGAGAGGGAGCTCGTGAGGGCATACGGCCAGGCATTGGCTGGGGAGATGGTGGTGCCTCTCTAAAGGATGCCTGAGGCTGCAAGCGTCTAGGGACTGTTGGTGAAGCAGGTGGACCTTCTCTAAATGGAACCTGAGGCTGCAAACGTCTAGGGACTGTTGGTGAAGCAGGTGGATATTCTCTAAACGAACGTCTAGAAAGTGTTGGAGAAACAGGTGGGCTCATTTTGCGTCCAATTGGAGATGGAGGGTGTTGAACATAACTTATTGGAGAGGACATACCTCTGGCTAGTCTTGGGGATGGAGGTGCTCCCATGCCTCCAATGCCACGCAGAGAGGGCTGTGGGGATGGGCTTCTTCTCATAGGGAGTGGAGCAGCAGGATGCATGGATAGCTGCGGGGAGGCATGGGGGCTCGGTCTCCGTATAGGTACGGGGGAACGCCTAACTTCCATGATTGGCTCTCCAAAACTTGACATAGGTTCCATTGGTGCCATGGGTGACATAGGCTTATGGAGAGGAGAGGCCATCCCTGCTATAGACCTCCTGCTTGGTGTGGGAGATGGTGGAAATCCACCAGCTTGAGCCATATGTGACATATGTTGATTGACAAATCCCTGGGGATTATTTGCTTGCTTAATTAGCATGGCTGTTGGTGTGGGCACTTGAGGCATTGTGGGATGATACATTTCTTGAGGATAAACTGTCTGCAAAAAACCATCATCCATTGAGGCTCCAGGCATATATGGATAATTTTCATATTGTATGTCTGACATTTCCTCAAAATCATATTGTGGAGGCAAAGGAGGAAGCTCAACATCAATCCTTTCTTTACCAAAAAGCTTGACCTGGGGTCTTGGGAGTCTGAACTCCAGGTCTCCGTGAAGGGGCATAGATTCCATCGAGAAATCTCCATAGTTCTCACCGTACATTCCATAAGCTTCTTCACCTTCCATAATATCTTGCATTGGATAACTATATGGATCATACATATTGTAGGAAGATTGCAGATATGGGTCAACATCTATTTCACTGTAGTTAACCTGATAGTCCTGAAAATAAAGATCCTCATAAGCATCCCCATAAGCATCCCCATAAGCATCCATGTATGGATCATCTGAAATTTGAACTTCATATGGGTCACTATAGAAGCCCTGAGGGTCATCATAATATCCAAACTGAGTTTGGGCATATGGATTCATTTCATTCCCATACAGATCATAGCTGTTCTCCATTGGATACTGATTATCACCATAGTACTCCATGCCATCATCAAAATAAGGATCCAGTGGATACTGTTGACTATAGTAGCCCACTTCCTGTGGGTAATTGCCCATCTGTTGCTGAGCTCCATAAGGATCATCGTAGTCCATACCATCATCATAATATTCACCCTCATCCTGAATGGCTGTGTGTGGGTCATAGTATCCATCCTGCAACTCATAATAGCCTTGATCATGTGATTGCATGTCATAATAGTTATTTGGTTCTTCATATTGTGTGTATTGCTGTGGAAATGAAGAATGTCCCTGAACATGGGCATACTGTTCACTATACCTGTTTGAGCGCCTCTGGATTGACTCTCTGTGGAATGCACCCCTGTCCATCCTGCTCTGGTTATTATAATCATATCCTCCAGTGTCATCTTCATAACCATAATTGTGATAACCTGGAGGAGCTCGGATGCTAGCTTGGCGACTGCCAGCAGGAAATGGATATTTTTTGTTGTTTTTCCGGCCCCAGTCATCACGGTCCCTTCCACTCTGACGCCCCTTAATGGAGAGGAACCTCTTGGTCAGCCAGTTTGTTGCCCCAGCGATCTTACCTAATAATTGCCCCCTATATTTAAAACCAGTCCCATCCCCTGAATTCTTTTTTCCAAAAAGCCCTTTAAAAAATCCTGGCTTCTTCTCTGCTTCTTTAGAATTTCCACCTAATTTGATAAGCATATAGGATGGCTTTGGTCCTGACGGCTCTTTTTTTTCCTTCTCTTTTTTCTTTTTCTTGCTGTTTTTGAAACGCATCATGAACTTTGGAGCATTTCTCAAGAGAGATTTTCTCCTTTTTTTCTTAAGCAAGCGATTCTTCCTTTTGCCAAGTCCAAGAAACAGCTTGGAAGTGCTCTTAAGACGCTTCTTTGAGCTCTTCCTCTTCTTAAATCCAGAGAACCTCATAAAGAGTTTTGAGGTGTTTTTGAGTCCTCTTTTCTTTTTGTCTTCAGGTGGTGGCTTAGATGAAGACTCTTCCTTCTTTTTTGCTTTCTTCTTCTTTCCATCTTCCTCAGCTTTAGATTTATGATGATCTTTTGATTTCTTCTTTGCTTTGTGATCCTCCTCTTCACTTTCCTCCTCATCTTCATCATCCTCATCTTCATCATCCTCATCTTCATCAGAATCAGGCTGTTTATATTTGGACTTTCCCTTTACAGCTTTACCTTTAGCATCTTTTCCACCACGCTTTCTCTTGTCTCCATCTGACTCTTCATCCTCATCCTCATCCTCATCGCTCAAGTCTTCATCCATCAACTCAGCATCTGAACCCTCCTCAGATTCAATAACCTCTTTCTTTCCCTTCCCTTTATCCTTTCCCTTCTTACCATCATCTTTCCCTTTACTTTTGGGCGGCTCTTCTTTTCCCTTCTTTTTATCATCCTTTCCTGCCTTTTTGTCATCTTTCCCACCCTTCTTGTCATCTTTTGCTCCTTTTTTGTCATCTTTTCCTTTCTTTTCTTCTTCCTTTGGTTTACTTTTTTCTGGCTCCGGTTTTCCTCCTTTCTTGGCTACTGCTTTTAAATCTTTTTTGCCTGGCATTTTATCCTTCTAAAACCATGCTAGTCTACTGCCTTTCTGTCAAAAGACAAATAAAAATATAATTAAACACAATCTCAGTGAACACACACACACACACACACACACACACACACACACACACACACACACACACACACACACACACACACACACACACACACACACACACACACACACACACACACACACACACACACACACACACACACACACACAAAAGAAACAATTCAAGAACAGAATTGCTTTTTACAAGTTACATTATACTCTTAAAAATTATACCACTACAATTTCTTTTTTTTTTTTTTTTTTTTTTTAAAAAAAACCAACATTATTCTATTATTCTAGATCTTAATAAACACTTTTTTTTTTCAAAATTCTACATACTTAATAATGATAAAGAAAAAATAGTCTTACCTGTAGGTGATTCTCTTCTCAGTACTGTCATAGATGAATTCTACACAGAGAGCATATAAATCTCTGTTCACATGGTTCCACAGGCCACACCAGATGTGGTCTAGAAGAAGGATCCCTCTTGCAGATGTTCTTAGATAGAGATCCTTTGTTGAGGTGCCTCTGTGTGTTTCTATAACCTTACACTCACCCACACACTCCTCTTTTCTTCTTCTGTTGATCATCAAGATAGAGAGTAAAACCTACCTGTACTTCTCAGCAAAAGAACCAACAGAAACCAACAGATAATTCCAACACATGCAGTCATCAACTATGACATGCCATCCATGACTCAGACAAGGGCTGTGTGTCTGTGTAAGTGAGAGGTTGTGTCTCAGGTTTTTAGTTCTGTTGCAGCACTGTAGAAGGAACCTTAATTTGTCAGCTCTACTTGCCTTGGTGTAACTTAAGCTTGGGTCTCATTCCAGCATAAATAATGTAAGCACAGAGGCCTGTTACTACACAAGCTTGCACACACACATACATACACACACACACACACACATGGTGACTCTCCATAGGTGTAATGGTTTTGATACCATACAAACTGTATGTGCTATTGCCCTACACCAACCCTACACCTAGCCCTACCCCTTACAGGAAACTTTGTGCATTTTTAGATTTTCAAAAAAAAAAAAACACCATTTAGTATGTTTTTAAGCCTTTTGAATTACGGGGACATAGGCAGTCTCCTCATAAACCACCTTCAAATTGTAATACCCCATGTCATTAAACAAATTTATGTCCCCGTAAACCACAAATACCAACCATGGCTTCCTGTTTCACAGAAATATGAATAGGAGCGAAAACAAAGCTCAAATTCCAAATTAATCACCCATCACAATGAGAAAAACCAAATAATAGATTTCTGATGTGCAGCAAAAGATAATTGAGCTTCACAAAATAGTGAAGTGGTTTTAAGAAAAGAGCTAGAGCAGTGAAAATTCCCATTTCCACCATCAGGACAATAATTAAGAATTTCCAATCAACATAAAATGTTAGGAAACTGCCTGGAAGAGGACGTGTGTCTATATCGTCCTAATGCATGGTAAGATAGAGATTTTGAGTGGCTAAAGACTCTCCAAGCACCACAGCTGGAGAATTGCAGAAAATAATTGAGTCTCGGGGTCAGAAAACCATTAAAAAAAAAAGTGAAACAGCACCTACATCACCACATATTGTTTGGGAGAGTTTCAAGAAAAATTCTCCTCGCTCATCCAAAAACAAATTCCAGCATATTCAGTTATCAGACACGACTGGAACTTCAAATGGGACTGGCTTCTATGGTCAGATGAAACTAAAAAATGAGCTTTTTAGCAGCAAACACTCAAGATGGGTTTGGTGAACACAGGGATAAAAAGTACCCCATGTGTACAATGAAATATACTGCTGTATTGTTGATGTTGTGGGCCTATATTTCTGCTGGAGGTCCTGGACATCTTGTTTAGACACATGGCATCATGGATTCTATCAAATACCAACAGATACAAAATCAACCGTCATCAAGTGACTGACTCTGTTACAAATCTTATAATGGGCCATGTTTGGATCTTCCAACCGTACAATAATCCAAACACAAACCTCAAAAACAACACAAAAATGGGTCACTGAGCGCAAAACCAAGCTTCTGCTGGCCATTCCAGTCCTCAGACCTGAACCCTGTAGAAAATGAGTGGGTGAACTGAAGAGAAGCATCAACATGGAGCTGGGAATCTGGAGGTTTCAAAAAGTATTGAATAAAAGGGTGCTATTAATTGCGTATTAGAGAAAAACATTTATTTCATAATGATATTTCCTCCCATTTTAAATTCTTATTATCCAATGAAAGGTTACATTTTTGTGAATTTTTTAAATAAAAGATCAAAAGGATTAACAATGCAGATTAATTTTCACAGCCTTCTTTGATCATATTTACCAAGGGTGCTGATATTTTTGACCATGACTGTATGTATATATATATATATATATATATATATATATATATATATATATATATATATATATATATATATACAGGTGCTGGTCATATAATTAGAATATAATTAGAATATCATCAAAAAGTTGATTTATTTAACTAATTCCATTCAAAAAGTGAAACTTTCCTATATTCTAGATTCATTACATATAAAGTTTTTTTGTTTTAATTGTAATGATTAGAGCTTACAGCTAATGAAAGTCAAAAATCAGTATCTCAAAATATTAGAATATTTCCTAAGATCAATAAAAAAAAGGATTTGCAAAACAGAAAAGTTCAAGTTCTTTAAAGTATGTTCATTTATGCACTCAATACTTGGTCGGGGCTTCTTTAGCACAAATTCCAGCATCGGTGAGGTGTGACATGGAAGCGATCAGCCTGTGGCACTGCTGAGGCACTATTGAGCCTTCAGCTTATCTGGATTGTTGGATCTACTGTTCCTCATCTTTCTCTTGAAAATATCCCATAGATTTCATATGGGGTTCAGGTCAGGCATGTTGGCCAGTAAAGCACAGTAATATCATGGTCAGCAAACCACTTGGAAGTGGTTTTGGCACTGTTGGCAGGTGCTAAAGTCCTGCTGGAAAAGGAAATCAGCTTCTCCATAAAGCTTGTTAGCAGATGGAAGCAGAAAGTGCTCTAAAATCTCCTGGTAGATGGCTGCATTGACTTTGGACTTGATAAAACACAATGGACCAACACCAGCAGACGTCACGGCACCCCAAATCATCTCTGACTTCGGAAACTTCACACTGGACTTCAAGCAGCTTGGATTCTGTGCCTCTCCAGTCTTCCTCCAGACTCCAGACCTTGATTTCTGAATGAAAAGCAAAATTTACTTTCATCTGAAAAGAGGACTTTGGACCACTGAGCAGCAATCCAGTTCTTTTTCTCCACAGCCCAGGTAAGACGCTTCTGACGTTGTCTCTGGTTCAGAAGTGGCTTGGTAGCCCTTTTCCTGAAGATGTCTGAGCGTGGTGACTCTTGATGCACTGACTCCAGCTTCGGTCCACTCCTTGTGAAGCTCTCCCAAGTGTTTGAATCGGCTTTGCTTGACTGTATTCTCAAACTTGCGGTCATCCCTGTTGCTTGTGCACATTTTCCTACCCAAATTTCTTCCTTCCAGTCAACTTTGCATTTAATATGCTTTGATACAGCACTCCTTGAACAGCCACCCCTTTCAGTAATGACCCTCTGTGACTTACCCTCTTTGTGGAGGCCGTCTTCTGGACCATTGCCAAGTCAGCAGTCTCCTCCATTATTGTGGCTTCAAAGAACAAGAGATACCCAGAATTTATACTGTATGGATGGTCATTTATTGAAACTCAAATGTAAATATTCTAATATTTTGAGATACTGATTTTTGACTTTCATTAGCTGTAAGCTCTAATCATCACAATTAAAACAAAAAAACTTTTGAAATGTTTTACTTTACATGTAATGAATCTAGAATATAGGAAAGTTTCACTTTTTGAATGGAATTAGTGAAATAAATCAACTTTTTGATGATATTCTAATTATATGACCAGCACCTGTATATATATATATATATATATATATATATATATATATATATATATATATATATACATACATACATACATACACAGTTTATTTTGTTTACAAGTAGTCAAAGTCATTGTGCACTTAACCATTATTAAAGGTAAATTTATATATGTATAGATGCCTAAGATTTACTTATGACCCACAGAACAACTGACCAGATCCTCATACATTGTCAAATTTGCAATAATTATTCCTTATGTGAAGTTAATTCACTTTCAGTCTAATATACAGCTTGTTGTGCATTGAAAAGTAATGACTCGTTGATTTATAGGTTACTAATTAGCAGTAGCTGAATATTTCATACATGATCACTAACAATCAAAGTGTCACTGGAGCACTCGCACAGGAGTAATTACAAATATTGACGTAAGGTTGTAACCATAGAAGTGACCAGGTCAGTGCCAAGAACTGGTGTTACCTGGCATCTATCTACTTAAAAACTGGAGTCCACACTGACACTCTAATTTCAGTAATTAAAAATGTAGTGGCTTCGTCCCCAATTGGAGTAAGTGCAAAGGTGAATAATGATAATTGTCTTAAATGAGGATATGGGTGTTTATGAGGAACCAAACCGTTTGGTTCCTTTGGTGACCCACTGACACCTATGAGACAGAGAGAGAGAGAGAGAGAGAGAGAGAATTCTACAAGTAAGGTCAGACATGAGCTGAGCTCCTGAAAAATTGAAGATAAATTGAGATAATAATTTAAAAATATCTTCAAAAAGTAGTAGATTCAACACAAAACAACATCTAGGCGAATATTTTGTTGAATTTTGGATTTTTGGATAGTTTTTTTTTTTTTTTTTTTTAAACCACACTTGAATCTGAGGGAAGTTCAGGAGAAGCAAATCACAGCTAATCACTGGAACTGTCTTCAGAAGAAGATATTCGTGTTGGAAAAGATAACATCAAACAACAAAAACAACAACTAAGAAAAACCTTACAGAAGAAGAAAGGTAAAGACATTTTAAATAAGACTGCTATTTCATAGCTCTCTGTGAGCTTTTACTTCGAGGAACAACACAAAGAGACATTTTGGACACAACTGGACTTTTTTTCCCTCTCTTCTGCATCAGTATAAGTTATTTTTTCCTACGTTTTGACTTATTTTTCATTTTTAATAAGTTTGTATCCTGATCAAGAGAAAATAAACAAACCACTGGCAGTTAATTCAGTTGATTGTTTACATTCTAAATCAGCCATGGCCAGTGCAGCATCTTGGCCCCGCCCCTTCATCTACCCTCAGAAGAGTTCTGAGAAATCCAAGCAGCTCCTCAGACAGAAGCAGATGAAGGAAACACCGGACACACTGTTTGCTGACCAAGACCACAGCGTCCTGATTAACCTGCTTTTCTACTCTGAACACAGCCTTTTATGGCACACTGCTTTCTGTCAGCATTTCCCCTTCACCAAGAAAAGAGGCATCTGTAAAGGCAGACAAATCCTAGTATTTGAAGATACTGAAAACAACAACGAAACAAGATTTTTGACCTTAAACCTGTATCAAAATGGCACTGTCATGATACAAGGATCAGAGTCTGCTCTCAAAGTCTTCATTGAAGAATTTGAAGAAATAAAAACACTTGCACTGTCTGATGATGATGATGATCATCCCACACAAGTGAACAACAAGGATCCAAACACTGATGCCTCCCCTGGAAAATCAGACCAAAAGATCGCAATGACTCCAACAACTCTAACTTCAATGTCAAGAATGAAAGACAGTTTTTCACTCCTGGAGGTTGAGGTAGTAGAGCTAAAAGAATTCATTCTCTCTCACCTAAGCAACAACAACATGGAAACACTTACAAATGACATATTGAATTTGAGACAAGAGATTAAATATCTGCAAAGAGACAGAAAAGAAATGTCAAAGGAGCTTCAACAAACTAAAGACGAAGTGAGTGAAATAAAATCAACTTTAGGAAAACAGTTAACAGAAATCAGAGCAGAAATGCAAGAGGAGCTCTCTGCCTTGAAGTCAATACTTTACAGCAAGGATGAACTCATTAACAGTTTGATAGAAAAACTCAATTCTGTCCCAGCACTTAAAGAGTCTTCTCCTGAACCATCAGTGTGTCCAGAGATCCTCACGAAAAATCCTCACACTGAACAACTAGCAATGAAGAGAGAGTCTCACAGCCCGACTGATCCAGCAAATCAGATTGATATCTCCACTGCAGAGGACCCGAGAGAAACACAGGCTCTTATCCTGATCGACTCCAATGGGAAATATATCAATGAGAAACTTCTATTCCCAAATATGATGGTCAAGAAAATCTGGTGCCCAAACACAAAAAGTGCTTTTCAGGTCCTGTCTGATAGAAACCTGAATGAAAACTATAAACACATCATAATCCACACAGGGACAAATGATTTAAGGGCCATGAAGGGCCATGTGGCTCCTGTGATCAGAGAGCTGGCAATCAGAGCCACTCAACGTTTCCCAGACGCAAAAATAACTCTGTCCGCATTACTACCACGCACCGATGTACCATTCCACGTGATTCATGGAAATAATGTGGAACTCTCCAGAAGCTGTGCGCTTGTTCCTAATGTTCATCTCGCCCATCACATTGATATACGACCACATCATATGTATGACCATGTGCATCTCAACAAGCAAGGAGTGAAAGTCTTCGCCAGAGTGATGAAAAGCACAGCCCTTGGAAACGCACCGGAAAACAGCAGAAACTCCAACAACGAGAGAAGCTCTCAGCCAACAAGAACCCCTCGTCCTCCAACAGAGTCCAGAGCAGCCGCCGGACCGCCATCGCAACACAAGAGCTACGCAGCCGCCGGACCACCATCACAACACAAGAGCCACGCAGCCGCAGTTCAACGACCACAAAACCCTGCAGCTGCTGAACTCAACCAGATAAGACGTCTGCTGAACACCGTCTGCTCCAGACTCATGATATAACTCACACACATCTACATATACACGCACACACTTTACAGACAAACCCATTCATGAAGTCTCTTAAAATCAGTTGTTGGAATATACAGGGTCTGCACTCTTCTACTTTCGGTAACAAGTCTGCAGACCAAGACTTACTCAGCAGTGTAACAGATATGGACATCTGTATCTTTCATGAAACGTGGTGTCGCAGTAATGAGGCTTTACATTGTCCAATAGGATACAAAGAAATTGTTGTTCCTTCATTAAAAAATTCTAATATTAAATATGGCCGTGACTCAGGTGGAATACTTATTTGGCACAAAGACAATTTGAAGCACCTGATAAAAATCGTTAAAATTGAAAATTCATCTATTTGGCTTGAAGTGACATCAATCATATCACAGCATAATCTCTACCTCTGTGCGGTCTATATTCCACCTCACGACTCTCTCTATTACACCGAGCAAAGCTTTCTACAGCTACAGACCGACATCTTACACTTTCAGTCAAGAGGACATATTCTCATGTGTGGAGACTTAAATGCCAGGACCGGAAGAGAAATTGATTATGTGAATATTGAAGATAATCACATATCCAACGACACCACGTTTCATTCTTCATTAATTATCACACCAAGAAACAGCTATGATAGTTTAGTCAACACCAATGGAAAACAAGTGTTAAAACTCTGTAAAGGTTTAGGACTATACATCATTAATGGCAGAACCAGAGGAGATCGTTTAGGCAGATTCACCTATTGCTCCAGATTAGGAGCCAGTGTAGTTGATTATTCAATTACAGACATTGACCCAAATTTTATTAATGCCTTTATAGTTAGACCTCAACTTCCCATTTCTGACCACTGCCAAACAGTCCTTTACCTGAAACAGTCATGTGACCGGGTCAGCACTCCTCGCCTCAAACATGAAAAACTGTTCCCTTTAAAACCAAAACTCAGTTGGAATCAATCTAATGCTGAACAATTCAGAGAAAACATGAGCAGCTCTGTTATACTAAAAATGCTGGACGACCTCATGTCCACAGATTTCACTCCAGATACTAATGGAATAAACTCAGCAACATCCGATCTTAATGATATATTTCAAACTTTGGCCACTATATCTAACACTAAACGACCAAACAAACATAGAACAAACAAACAAAAAATAAAAAAGAATATGTGGTTTGATAATGAATGCAGTTGTCTCAGAAAAGACCTTCGACGACTTGCTAACAAAAAGCATAAAGAACCGGCCAATCAGACGCTGCGGCTCGCCTACTCCAACTGCTTGAACAATTATAAAAAGCTCATTTGCAACAAAAGAGATCAATATTATGAAGCTAAAATTGATGAAATCAATGAATCAATAGACCAAAACAATTTCTGGAATCTCTTTAAAAAATTTGAAAGCCCCAAATCAAACACATTACTCCAGTGCGGCACAGTCTGGAGCTCTTACTTTAAAACTCTTTACCAAACACTTGAACCAGACCTCAACCAGCCCCAAACTAAAACAAAGAGAAAACTAGAAGATTTAAAGAAAACAATCAAAAATTACCAAAACCCATTGGACATGATTATAACACCATCAGAAATAACAGAGCACATTAAAAATCTCAAATTAAAGAAGGCATGTGGACAAGACAACATCAGTAATGAGATGCTCAAACTCAGCAGCCCTCGCATCATTCAAGCTCTGGCAAAATTATTCAATCTGATCTTATCCTCTGGTGACTTCCCTGAGACCTGGTCTGAAGGACTGATCACTCCTGTATATAAAAAAGGAGATAAATTGGATCCCAGTAATTACCGTGGTATTTGTGTGGGCAGTAACCTAGCAAAGCTTTTCTGCAGTATAATAAACAACCGCATAGTGACATTCCTCACAAGACGCAGCATCCTAAATAAATCACAAATTGGCTTTTTACCAAAACAACGTACATCCGACCACATCTATTCTCTCCATACTCTAATTAACACAAATCTAAAGGGCAAACAAAGAAAAATATTTACATGTTTTGTTGATTTTAAAAAAGCTTTTGACTCCATTTGGCATGATGGTTTACTATACAAATTATTACAAATTGGCATTGGGGGAAAAACATTTGATGTTATACAATCCATGTATAAAAACAGTAAATGTGCGGTCAAAATTGGGAATCTCAGAAGTGCGTTCTTCCAGCAGGGTCGTGGAGTGAGGCAGGGATGCAGTCTGAGCCCAACCCTGTTTAACATCTACATCAACGAGCTGGCAGAAGCCCTGGACCGCTCCGGCAGCATCCCGGGCCTCGCTCTGCACGACTCTGAAGTCAAATGCCTGCTGTATGCGGACGACCTGGTTCTGCTGTCCCCCACAGCCGAGGGTCTCCAGCACAGCCTGGCCCTGCTGGAACAGTACTGTGAGGAATGGGCTCTGACGGTCAACCTGGACAAAACCAGAGTCATGGTGTTCCAGAAGAAGGCCAGGTCTCAGGGAAGCAGATACCAGTTCAGATACCGAGGAGAAGTCCTCGAGCACAGCACCAGCTACACTTACCTGGGCATCGAGATCTCTGCATCAGGGGGCTTCGGTCTGGCTGTGAAGGCCTTGAATGAAAAGGCCCGGAGGGCATTTTATGCCATCAAATCACGGTTTGGCCAATTAAAACTACCAATTAAAACATGGATCAAATTATATCACGCAATCATTAAACAAATTCTACTGTATGGGAGTGAAATTTGGGGACCAATAATAAACTTTAAAAATTGGGATAAAACATCAATAGAAAAACTACAACTAGAAATTATCAAAAACATTTTAGGGGTCCAGAGAGGTACGTCCAATGATGCCTGCAGAGCTGAATTAGGCTTATACCCTTTGAACATTGAGATCCAGAAGAGATGTGTTCAGTTCTGGCATCACCTCCATCAATCTGATCCTGATTCAGTCCAATATAAAGCCCTCCTCGCCAATGAAACCTCAGCAGAATCCCATCCTCTGAACACGCTCGCTCTTCAGCTCGTCCATAAAACCCAGCTCCTCACTAACTACAGCTACAACCCCAAAGACATTATTAAAGAAATTGACAAAAATCTGAAAGACACTCATGATGAAGCACTAAAAATACACTTTGACCTTCAAAATAAACTCCAATGCTACTCAACCCTAAACAGAACCACTAAATTTGCCAATTATTTATTGATCAAACCATTCAAAGAAAGACAAATCCTCTCCAAATACAGATTAAGTAACCATGATTTAGAAATAGAGAGAGGAAGACACAGACAAACATGGACGGAGCGAGAGCAGAGGATCTGTAGACACTGTGATCTACAGCAGATAGAGGACGAGAAACACTTTCTGCTGATGTGTCCTAAATATCACAATAAGAGGGAAACATTTCTCCCCAGATTTGAAGCATTGATTCCATCATTTACTGAACTTAGTGATACTGAGAAAATGCCCTTCTTACTTGGAGAAGATGATAACACAGCTGCACTCGCTGCTAAATATGTATTAACCATTCACAATGTTAGATGTTAAACATGATTAACTGACTTACTAATTTTATTTATTATTATTTATGTTGTTGTTATATATATATATATATATGTTAATGCTTTGGCAACATTGTGCTACACAGTCATGCTAATAAAGCTGAATTGAATTGAATTGAATTGAGAGAGAGAGAGAGAGAGAGAGAGAGAGAGAGAGAGAGAGAGAGAGAGAGAGAGAGAGAGAGATAGAGATAGAGATTAATGCAAGTTGCATTGTAAATGCAAATGCAAGTTAACTCCATGGTCATTAAGACATTCTTAAAATTAGATATGTAAAGGCATTAAAAAAAAAAAAAAAAATTTTTGCAAAAATATTGCAACTTCATTATGACTTACATGCCTAGGAAACATACCGAACTGTAGTGAACATATCAAATCAATGTAAGTTAATACTAAAATCCTGAGAAATGGTTAAATATATGCTAGTGCAATCTACATTCATTTTTACCGTGACTGAACTGACTTCATACATTCATTAAAAATTACGCCTGACACCAATTAGTTAAAAGTCAATGCAAAAAGGTCTACAATGCAAAAATGCCTCAGAAAATTAAAGTTGGTTCTAAGGAATCCATTGAATGCAATGTAAAACAATTAACACATTTAGAAGTCACTTAGTTGTTGAGGGCACCATACCTTTAAGTAATCGCTATGCTGTAAAATTGAAATGCTTTTCAGTATGTTATACTGCCACCATATGGAGTATTATGGTAAATGCGCAGAAAGGAATAATGTGAGTCACAAACCACACTCATTTGTTACTCTCAAATTTAAAATTGTAGTATATTTTACTTCATCAAAGAATATAGAGGTGTTTGTTCAGACTACAAACATCTCAACTGCAAACACCAAACCTGATTTTTTTTTTTAGTCATTTGAAATTCTATTCATCAAGTCAATCATATGGCAAATAGCTTTCATATAGGCAAATTATAGTTATTTAATAATAATAATAATAATAATAATTTCTTATACATTAACATCCATGCATCCATCTACTCTCTAAACTATTCTCATTTGACTTGTAGGTTGTAGGGGATGCTGAAGCCTATCCAAGCTTTAAAATAAATTTTTTCTATACTATTCTATATTTTTATGTGATCCATACTGCTGATCTATAGCTACTGAGAATTATGAATGTGTAAAAATGACTGATGACTATGCACAATTAAAATGACATGAGGACGTTATTGAAATTCATAATTTATTCAGGCTATTATTGTTATCATTTTCCATAGCTGGATAAAAGTCATACCCCGCAGGTGAAAAAATGGAAGATAAAGTGATCTGATCTAGACTGTCAACTGTTAGGAAAAGGCTTTTGAACCTTAAACACTATTTACTTCGGTTTTAATTTTTAGTAATTGGCTTTTTATATTTATAAAATATTTGCTGTAAATAATTTTATTTTCTATTAAATGTTAAATTTGCTTTATAAAAATAAGTCTAAAAATTCATCTGCAGAAACGATAAGGCGTCAAGTGGCAAGCCTGTTATTGCAAATTTGACCAAACCTCATCTATGTTAGGCAGCTGGTGACAAATCAGCAACAAATATGCAGTACAAAGCAGAAAATGCATAAAAATAAAGTAAGATCTGTGAAATGGCATGGTTTACCTAGATTAACCATAGTTTACAATGGCATTTCAACTATGCTTTTACTACAATAAACCCATGGTTAATTTTAATTGAGGGTGATGTACTGGTCAACTAGTTTTCATACAATGCGAGAGCCACTCAGTACTTCACACATTCTTGTGCTTTTTAAGTTGTCAGGTGGGGTTACAGTTAACTCAGGAACACACTGATCCTGATGTGTCTTCTACCGGTGCTGCTTCAATTGTTTTGTTGCCTGTTCACAGCCACAAATGTGTCCCCAACAACAATCTTGTTAAACCCGCTTTTAGTTAATTAAGGTTTAAGTCTAATGGACTTGTTTGTAAAAATGTCAAGTAGACTGTTAGGAAAATCGCCATCTTTTATCCACTTTCGCTGTGAAGCTGTCACTACTACAGGCGACCATCCATTAACACAAAATAGGCTAACTTTAGTGTTAACATTGAACCCTACTTAGCTAATTTATACTGTTGAGTTAAAAGGAAAATTTGTGAGTCACATTTGTTACTTGGTAAATGCGGTTATTAAACTAATTAAACACTGACTTCGAGTTGTTGCCATTAACCGGCGTAGGAAACGGATACTGTAGGGTTGCCAGGGTTTCACAACAAAACCCGCCCCAAAACTAGCCCAAAGGTACCAGGGCCTATTATTTCGAGGGGGATCCCCCAGTTAAATACGCGTTTTTTTGGCGGGGTTGCCTTAGTAAAATTCGCATGTCAGGGGATACATATCACCTTTTTGGGATCGCCTCAACCCCGCGGACATGAAAAACAACCGCGGTAACAATTTAAGTAGCCCAATTCCACGGGAAAACCGCGGACTTGGCAACACTGGAACCCTGCCTGAGTCAATGAATCTTCTTTTGTGAACTCAACTGATTTAAAAGATTCGAGTCACTGAGATGAATCAAAGGCGCGCGCTCGACTCTGGGTGTGCACGACAGGGCAGACACTCGTGCACGCGCTCAGCTCTCCTCTCCTCTCTTCCGCAGAGTATCGCACAGCAGCAGCAAGCAGCAGTCAGCAGCGCCTCTGGGAGGATGGATGGAGCGGGCTCGTTTGGAGCGGGCCGAGCCGGTTCGGCCTTTGATCCGATTGCGTTCATCAAACAACCACAGACAATCCTAAGAGTCCTGGCATGGGTAAGAACAGCAGTCTTCTATGAAATATGACTGACATGATGATGCATTTGCCATTACTGTTTCCCTTTTAATGGTCGAGCGATTATTGTAACAAGGTTGATTTTCCACCACGCGTTTTATATGTTTTTATTTTTGTATATCTTCATTGCTTTCATTGGCGTCTGTAATCGTTTAATGTAATGATTGGGTGTTATAGGATGCTGTCTTCTTTAGGTGGACGCACGTCAGATGTTGCTGTGGTAGTGACGCACGCATTGCGTGCGCGCAGATTTAAAACTGCTTTAGTGCCACTGTTTGCAATGTTTGGGTCATTCTTAAAATATGGCGATGAATATATGACTTTAATAATAATAATAATAACAATAATAATAAACTACAGTGATATTTAACAGAATTTAGATATATAAAAAACCTTATAAAAATCTTTATTCTTTTATCATTTTCTAGTATTATAATAGGCTAAATAATTGGCTATTAAAGTTTAGAGAAAGAGACTGTGCACAGATTTCCCTACCAAAAATAATTGATTTACCCATATGAATGTCATGTTCTCACTAGGTTTATTTACATGCCATTGGTGTATAATATATTGATTTTAGTCTGATCAATAGTGCTTTTTGTGGATTTGTCTGTGCTGTTGTAACTGGTGTTACAACCCTTGCTTCATTTGTGCATTACAATTACAAAATTAATAACAAAAAAGTCAAGTTTTATGATTAGTAATGTGCTAATAAATATGCAACATTTACATTTATGGGGGAAAAAAAAATTAAACTTAAACATTTTGTCATAAAGTCAGCATTATTATGAGAAAATACTTTTTTCTCCATATGCAAATGGCACACCAGAGGTTTAGGTTATTGAAATATACTATGTTTTAGAAACAAAATAACAAAATATTAATGTCAGATCTCCTTAAACATTGTATTTTATTTTATTTTTTACTGTAGTAACTAACTGTATTATATGATAATAACCATACTGTTCTGTTTTAAAACTTTCAAAGCCAATTGTCTTTCTCAGAAATGACAAAGTGAGCTTGAACTATAAATGAACTTACTGTATTAACTTCACGGATGACTGATATGCTCATAAATGCACACCAATTACCAGATCTGTGCCTAAGGGCAGAGGAAAATTGCATTTTGACTTTTAAAAAGCCTCCATACACTTTAAAATGTTTTAATGAACTGATTTATTCAAGGTATATTATTTAATATGACTGAATCGACCTGAGTACATTAGGTCACGCCGACAAAAGAGGGTCAGATGTAGAGCTTTGAGGCATGTTTAGAGGCATGTTGAATGCTGCTTCTTCCTTTTTACACAATGTTTTGTCTAGCCAGCCAATAACCAAAGCAGCTGTAGCAGTTTCTATGACGACTATGTGATGTGATGAATGCGTCAGTTTATTGGGTTTCATTGCCAAAATTAGCACATGGCACCACAATAACTGAGCATTGCTAATGATTTTCTTTTACTCCAACAAACACTACACTACACAACATGTGCACTTTTTGGTGATCTCTTGTCTGTTTGAGTGGGTGTGGACCATGTGGTTGTGCGTGATCTGTTGCATTAGTGTGAATTAGCCGCATTTTCTCCCTAAGGTGTAAATGAAATTCTTTCCTGGTAAATACATAACACGGCATCAGCAAAAGAATGACGTGTCACTTCCATTTAGCATGCATAATATAAGAGAATAAAAGCGTCACTTAGATGCCTTCTGAGAATGCAAATAATTTAAGGGGTTTTATTAATTTAACACCGACCAGGGATGAAGTTTATATAGCCTACCTATATTGCTGTGACTCATGTCTTTTTTTCGCTGTCTCTCTCCAGATCTTCTCCATGGTGGTCTTTGCTTCAATAATAAATGAGGGCTATGTGAATATGGGCAGTGAGCGACTGCACTGTGTCTTTAATAAGAACGCAGACGCCTGTAACTATGGCATTACTATAGGAATTGTGGCTTTCTTAGCCTGCGTCTTCTTCCTAGCCCTGGACGTCTACTTCCCCCAGATCAGCAGTATTAAAGATAGAAAGAGAGCAGTGCTGTTGGAGATGGTTTTTTCAGGTAAAAATACTGAGTCATGAATCATTGTGATTTTTGTTTATTCTGATGCAGTCACAATTATATCCAGTCAGTGATTTTCATTTACTTGTGCATTTGTGACCACTGATGACCATTCAAATGTCAATCTGAAATATTTATTTAGTTAGTTTTTTGTCATTTTTTTTATTACATTTTTACTCACAAAGAGTGAGAAATATCTAGTACAGGCTGTCATAGCAATGAAAAGCTTCATTATTAACTGGCTGGGGAGATGCATTTTTTTCAGTGTTATTGTAGTATAATTGAGATACTGTAATAGTTTTTGTTAATATTTTGAATTAGTTTTTATTCTTATATTTTCCATTTTTGTTTTAATTTTAGTCAAATTTTTAGTAACTCATTTCATTTTTATGTCAACATAGTTTTATTAAATTTGATTTCAGTTTTAGTTATTTTAGTACATGAAATTAAAATTAGAAATGTTGCCTTGCCAAATAACTGAAATAATAACAAATTTTATTTGATTTCAGTGATTTCAAGTAACAAATATGTTACAAATATGCTATATAAGGTTTAGTTTTAGTATATAATATAGTATATATATATATATATATATAGTATATAAGGTTTTAGTTTTAGTTTACTATAATAATTCTGATTTGTTCTATAGGCCCAGTTGCTGAAATTTTCAATATATTTGTATGATAATAAAATGTAGTGTAGCTGAAAAAAATAAATAAACCAAATATCATTTTTTGAAGACTATATTGTAATTTCCCCACACATTTTCCACTGTCCTCTCTTTAGGATTCTGGACGTTCCTTTGGTTTGTAGGATTCTGCTTTTTGGCCAGTCAGTGGAGTCATACTTCCCCAAAGGAGCTGCCGCTGGAGCAGGCGTCAGACGCAGCACGAGCAGCTATTGCCTTCTCTTTCTTCTCCATCCTTACCTGGGTAAGACACTCCATCTTATACATACAGTACACCATCACAGTTACTTTCATATTTGACCGCCAGCGTTGGTTTTTTGTGTTTCAGGCGTATCTATGTCTGCTAGCAGTGCACAAGTTTAAAAACACTGCCTTTATGGAGGATAAACAGAGGCTTTTGTGCAAACAGCCTACCAGTCTCTCAGTAGTGTAGATGTAGATTTCATGTACTACTCCTAAGTACACACTGAACTATTCTAGTCTGACAGTAGAACAAAGTGCTATTAGTATGGTCAATACACTCAGAAAAAAGGTACAAATCTATCACTGGGGCAATTCAAAAGGTTTACACTTTAGGCTCTAATATGTGACCCTAAAACCAGTCTTAAGTCGCTGGGGTATATTTATAGCAATAGCCAAAAATACATTGTATGGGTCAAAATGATCGACTTTTCTTTTATGCCAAAAGTCATTAGTATATAAAGTAAAGATCATATTCCATGAAGATATTTAATAAATTTACTACTGTAAATATATTAAAACGGCATTTTTGATTAGTAATATGCATTGCTAAGAATTCATTTGGACAAATTTAAAGGCGATTTTCTCAATATTTTGATTTTTTTGCACCCTCAGATTCCAGATTTTCAAATAGTTGTATCTCAGCCAAATATTGTCCGATCCTAACAAACCATACATCACTGGAAAGCATAGTTATTCAGCTGATGTATAGATCTCAATTTCGAAAAATTGACACTTAAGACTGGTTTTGTGGTCCAGGGTCACATATGTACTTTTAAAGTACTAATATTTATCTTCAATGGAGTAATATGTATAATTTAGGGGTAAATAAGCTACAAAGGTGTACCTTTTAGCTTTTGTACCTTAGGGTCTCCACCCCAGTGACAGCTTTGTATTTTTGTTTCTTCTGAGAGTGTACAGTGTGTGCACTTTATAATAACCTAGATTTATAATAAACATTATAAATCTCTGAAGCTTAAAAGCACAAGAATAATGTGTCATGAATGTTGATAAAACAAGTATTACAATTTCGAAAGATTTTATATAATTGAATATATGTCATTGCTGGTTATTATGAAGCATAGCTTTATAGATATTAACCTACACTATATATGTATACATATACTATATTCTAATGATATACATTTATCTGCCATCACAATTAACCAGCCAATATTTTAAGATTTTCTCAAATAATAACTGTGCCCAATTGGCCAATTATAAGAAGTGGTCAATGTTAAAAAGTGATTTTAAGTAATATAGCATAAATTGTGACCCTGGACCACAAAACCATTGCTGGGGTATATTTGTAGCAATAGCCAAAAATTATGCCAAAAATCATAAGGACATTAAGTAAAGATCACGTTCTATGAAGATATTTTGTAAATTTCCTACTGTAAATATATCAAAACTTAATTTTTGATCAGTAATATGCATTGCTAAGAACTTCATTTGGACAATTATAAAGGTGCTTTTCTCAATATTTAGATTTTTTTGCACCCTCAGATTCTTAATTTTCAAATAATTGTATCTCAGCCAAATATTGTCCGATCCTAACAAACCATACATCAATGGAAAGCTTATTTATTCAGCTTTCAGATTATATATAAATCTTATGACTGGTTTTGTGGTCCAGGGTCACAATTAAGTGTTAATTTTTGATAGAATTTGCTTTCAATAATTGATTATATTTTTGAAAATATACACTACTGTTTAAAATGTTGAGGTCAGCAAGAGTTTTTTAAATGTTATTACACTTTCCATTAAATATTAAGCAGCACAATGATTGTTGAAGGGTCATGTGACACTGAAGACTGGAGTAATGGTTGCTGAAAATTCAGCTTTGCATCACAAAAATAAATGACATTTTAAAATAAATTCAAAGATTTTAAATTGTAATTTTTTTTTTCAAAATTATACTGTCATTTTACAACTTTACTGTATTTTTATCCAATAAATATGAGCACAAGAGACTTTTTTCAAAAACATTAAAAAATCTTACTGACCCCAACATTTTGAACAATAGTGTAAACAGTGGACATACAGTGGACATTTGGCCACTGTATACAGTAGATGTATTACTATAGCATGTATTATGACAAATTATGATTGCTATAAAACTGAAAGAATGCAAAAAATATTTTGCATTAACCTACCTCTTGTATTTTATTTAATTTTTTAAAAATTGTATTTAAATATTTTACTCAGAGTAGTTTTCACTTTACAAAAACTCCATAAAAACATGTCCTGGGTGAAAATAGACACAAGACGCAAACACAGGCATTCACATAACATTACATATATTGCGTACTCTGATTAAAGTCACTTTTTCCATCACAATTATAAGAAAAACTTATACTTCTAGATCAAGTAGTCAAAAAAATATTCTTCTTGTGTGTTTACACTGAAACTTGGTTAACTCAATCATTCCAACTAACTCTTGCTGATATCTCATAAGTGTGATTGTCTTTCTCACTAACATGCTAATCAGACTAATATGCATAATCCTGGTTATCCTGACTAGGCGGGCCTAACGGTGTGCGCCGTTCAGAGGTTCCTGCTCGGTACTGACATGACATTGTTCACCACCGAGCAAGCGGCCGCCCAGCCGCCCAAGCAGCCGTACCCCTCCAACGACGTGATCGGTCAGACCACCATCCCCGTCAACGCTTACCAGAGTCCACCGCTCATCGAAACTGTGGAGACCCGCCCCCCTGGATACAAGATCCCGCCTGCATTTTAATCCACAACCAATCAGAAGGCAAGGAATATAGCAGCGCTAAAGGACAGAGTATAGACTGCCGTCAATGTTAGCTAA